>OY101449.1:51889224-52458953 GCA_956483635.1 Panzeria rudis | reverse complement strand
GGAGAAAAGATTTCAAAACTTTTATTTTTGAAGTTTAACATTCCTCTACTGAGCTTTAAGTATTACTTTAACATGATTTATAAATTAATTTAACAAGACTTTACTTTTTAAATGCCATGTCGTTGTGAAATATATTTTGTTTCTTTTTTTTTTACTACACACAAAAAAATCTATAGGTAATATTTCCTTAAAACTTGGTATAAATTTAACTAAGTGCATAGGTAGAATGGCAGTTACTAAGTTTTTTAGGTAATATGCCTATAATATTAGTTAATTTCCATGTTCGAAAAACTGACTAAAAATTTTGGTAGCGTTACTTATAAATTTTTGAAAATTGTCTATGATAGCATAGTAAATTTGTTCTTTTATTTTTGGTAAGTTAGCCATTGTAAAAGGTAGTTTTTACTAAAATTATTCCATTTTAATAGTAATAAATAATAGTAATAATAAAAATTAAACATTATTTTCATTATTTAATGCAGTTTTATTTATAATGTAAAAAAATATGTGAAAAAAACACAAGAAAATTTTTTGACAGCAACAAAGATAAGCCTATTAGACCGTATTTAAAAGTATATTTGCAGATACGAGCAATCAAACTCGGCAGTGGGAATTTCATTATTAGTAGTGTTGCTTGAAGATCCACGTGTTCCCACATCTTAGCTATACCATTAACTAGGTGGGTGATGTGGGCATTGACCCACTTTGACCGGCTTGGGCTTGCCAGTGCCAGCAGGTGGCGGTTGAATCAAGGCGGCCATTTGTAAAGTGAGATAAAAATATATCGGGTGATGTTAGACGCCATACAAGTTTAACTGTTTCGTATAGTATCACATATACGAGTATGTAGCATGTATCCAGGCAATTTGTGAATCTCATCAAAGGCACGACGAAATTCTCCAAATGGTGTCATGTCCAAATCTTTGGCTATTTATGCACTTATTTGCGATAGTAAAATATTTCTATAACCGTAAGATTGGATGATATTTCGATTATTTGCTATGCTAAAAAAAAATAATAGTATGTACAGAAATATTTATTTATTTAATTAAAAAGCTTACCTTTCTCCTTCAAAAATATTTTCATTTGCCATGAATATGAAAAACAATGAGAAAACTTATTTCGAACAAGGCACCTTATATTAATAGTTAAATTAACTTGGAATTAAGGTAAAATGTATTGTACAAATTACCTAATGGCTTAGGTAATAAAACTTAAGTTTTTTGTTTTCATATTAAAAAGAATTACCTATGCAATCTTAGTTAATATAACCTCGTATATTTTTTTGTGTGTAGTAGAAGATTATTGCTTTCCGTTATAGACAAAATTTTTTTTGTAAAAATAAATATTTTTTGTTTAATTTTCAGTATTTTTAATGTATTATTTTTTGGAACGTATTCACAAAATATTCGTGAAATACTCGCTTGAATTTAGCGAATACGAATATCATGATAGGGACGAATATTCGGTGATTCGAATACGAATATTCGTAACATCACTAATATGCATACATAAAGTTGTTAATTTTTTTTCATAGTTTGACAGCTTGGTCTAGTCAGGTGGTGAACATCTGGACTAATAGGGCCACCTGGTATCAATTCGCCTTGCCACCCTCAGATAAAAACACATATTATTCGGTACATTTTTTGACATCCCAAGAAGGTATTTTTGTGCAGTAGGACGAGTATACCAGATATTTATGCCTTACACGAAATAATTTTGATATTGTTGAGAAAATCGCTTTTTTTCTTTGTTAGACACTAGTAGAGCTTTTAATCTGTTAAATGGTTTTACGACACTGCTTACATCGTTTTCTATATATGTAACTTGGTTGGCAACGTTGAGAGAATTAATAATTTTCTTTTCCCAAAAATTTAGGAAATCACGCTAAAAACTTCAGAAAAATAAAGGTTTTCGTTGTTAGAAAAGTAAATACCTATTACAAGAAGTTTTACTCGTTTAATTAAAATCTATATACTTATCTATTACAGAAATAGAAAATGGCTGAAGACTTTGATGTGGAAGCCATGCTGGAGGCACCATATATTAAAAACGTAAGTAGATGATAGACAATGAATTAAATTTTTAGCAGTATTTATGGATGGTATGTACATCCATATATAAATATGTTGATATACACATACATACGCATTCGTGTGATGTACATATGCTTAAATTTAGTTTATCACAAACGGTTCAAAAGTATTACGTACATACATATGTATGTGTATAACAAGAATCGAAGATATCTTGATAATAGCTGAAAGCCAATGGTTTAAATAAAAAAGTTACGGATGCCCGATAGTTATTGTGTTTCCCTAAAAATTGGCTCAAAATTTACAAATGCCATTTTAATAAACGTTTCGAGAGCAGAGCTGTAAGCCGATGCCTTTTCATCGGCGGCGGTGGAGTTTACTACAACGACGGCGGCGGCTTAAATGTCGGCTTGAACGAAAATATAATGCAAAATGTTTAAATAAAGGATGAAAAATTTTGTTCAGCAAAAAAAATTGGCTTGAATCTAGTTTAGTGACACAGCTCCAAACAAAAAATAAGAAGAAACTGTTAAAAACTTAACCCATTACGAAGCGGGGATGAGTGCGAAAATCAAAAGTTTGGCTTAAATCTACTTGAGCCAAGTTGGTCCAAATTAAAAAAAATGCCTATTCCGAGTGAGTGATAAAACAGAACAACACTGTAACGACGACCAAAAATCATAAAAAACGACAAATTTCTCATTAATTTTATTAGTTTTCGAGTTATGGACCTCATAAATTCTAGTACAAAATTGTGAGTATACGTAATATTTTCACACGAATGTGGCCACAATTCGACATAAATAGAAGATAAAACTTTTTAAGGTCAGCTGTGCAGAGTATCTTTACTCAGCGAAGCTACTATTCTACATACATAGAGAAGAAAATGTTTAAGCCCGGCCGAAGGACGGCTATGTAGAGAATCTTTACTCAGCGCAGCTACTATTCTACATACATAGAGAAGAAAATAGTTAAGCGCGGCCCAAGGCCGGCTATGTAGAGAATCTTTACTCAGCGAAGCCACTATTCTACATACATAGAAGAGAAAATGATTAAGCCCGGCCAAAGGCCGGCAATATAGACAATCTTTACTTATTAAAACAAAATTTCTTCCTATAATCACAGAGGCCCATAACCCGGAAAATATTGGTTGTCGTCAATTTTTTTATTTGATATTTTCTTATATTTCAATTTTTTATAAGATAGGCTATTTTTTTTCATTTAGACCAACTTGGCTAAACTAGATTTAAGTCAAACTCTGCAATTCGATTCGAAAGGAAAACTTCAAATTTGTATGTTATTAACATTGAAATTCGAAAGCATTTTCTTTCGATTTGAATGAGTAACCTTCAAGGTTTTAAAAAAACAAATTCGGAATTTCCCAAATCAAGTTCAATATTTTGCAAATCCAATTCAGCACTTTTCAAATGGAATTCAGCATTTTAAAAATCAAATTCAGATTTTTTAAACCAAACTCGATTTTAAAAAGCCTGATTTAAATTTTTTAAATTCTGAATTTTGTTTGAGTTTTATTTGTAGAATACTGAATTTGAATTAAAAAATCTGAACTTTTGTTTTTAACCCCTGAATGTTATTTGGAAAAGACCGAATTTGAAGTTAAAAATCTATATTAAGCCAGCTTTAGAAAACAAACATTCATATGACATTGATGTTGCAAAGGTAGTCTAATATTCCCTTAAAATTTCATATATGTGGGGATAAATTGCCTTGGGTTTGTATTAAAATATTGGTGTAATTCAACAGGAATGCCATTGAAAAAATCATGGTTGAAGATTGAAAATGAGCTTTCTTTGTATTTTGAAATAATTAAAAAAATTGATTTGGCAGCGCTATAATCGATTTCAGTTTAAAATCGCAGACGCCAAGTCGATTGCAAAAATCGATTTTTATACAGTAATATTGATTTAGCTGCACAAAAACTTTTCACGATTTTTTGTGCAGATAACTCAAAAATGCTGTTAAACTAAATATACTTATCTGCCTTAATGTGCAGGTAAACACAATTATTTAGCGTGTGCAGCTAACTTTGATTTTTTATATGAAAATAACTTAAAACTGCCAAAAAAAATGTTAAGTGTGCAGGTATACAAAGTGCACATAAAGAAGCATTTTGAAGGATAATCACAGAAAACAAATATTTTGTGCAGTTAAGTCCAAATGCAGCTAAGATTGATTTTTATATGAAAATAGTTTAAAAATGCCAAAACGGTATAACTCTTGACGGAAATGTCAATCATTATATAGGAGTAAATCCATGGCAATGTATGTATATGTATTTATTTAAAAAAAAAAACATTGAACTAACTCACACAAGATTTTTTACCTGAAAAATGATTGCGCACAAGTTACTATAAGTTTTTATTAACTGAACAATAAATAAAAAAAAAAATATTTGGAAATGTGTTCAAAAGTAACAACGCATATAGATTAAAAATATTTGAATGAATTAAGAAGTTACGTTGTTTTTAGAAAAAGAATGAATGAGTACATTTTATTAGCAAAATTTTTGGTCGACAAAAATGGGCGTCCGCGTTTATTCAAGAAAACCACAGAGTTGAGTAGTTGTCAAATTCTTATTATGGGTTACAACTTTCATCAAAGTGAGACAAGTGATCTTTATCAGTTGAGTTTTGGTTTTTCGCCCATGTGCTGAAAATTGCATTTCGCAAAATAAATACGATTTCGAATCGAAGTCACCAAATGGGTGTGTTGGAAATCGCAATCACAAGAAATTTTGCTATTTCAACCAGGGCTACCGTTGTAAATTTTCAAAAGGTCGCACAAAAAGTCGTTATAGAAAAATAAAGTCGCTCAAAAAGTCGTTTCAAAAGAAAAAAATGTCGCACACATTTTTTAAGGTTTTTATTTAAGGAAAACATAAAGAAAAACAAAAATAAAGTAACAATTCAAACCAAACAAAAAAAGAAAAAAATCATTATACAATACGTTAATCTAAGCATTATATAAAACGAAAAGCCATGTAACTAAAGTTCTTAAAATTTTACCGAAGTTGGAAAAAACTTTATGAAATAGTACAAGTTATAGTAGCAACGTTACTTTTTTTATGATGCAGAAGTTAAAATCGCGATTTTTATCGATTGAGGTCGCTCAGTTAATTGTGAATAAAATCAAAAGTTGTGGAATGAGTTTAATGAAATATGGCTCGTTTTGTTTGGAACATATTTTCCTATATGTTTATTGAAAAAGAATAGAATTTTTCTCGTCTTTTAATTTTTATGAATTTCTTAAAAACAAAATTTTTTAATTATTTTTGCCACGATTTCCACAGTATATCTGAAACAGCGGAGCTGATTAAAAAACAATCTTGCACCGCTTTCCCCGTTCTACAGTTAATATTTGTCGTGCAACTGCTCCTTTTTTTGACATAACGGTACATCTCGAAAACTAGAACCAATATAAAGAAACCGAGTGCAGATTCGAATTCAGCGCCCAAAATAACAAAACAACATTTTCCTCTGCTCCAGTCCAAAAGTTGACCTGAATTTGTAAGCTTCTGTAATCGGTAATTTTTAAAGTGATCGATTTTCAAAAAAATTTTGCAGATGTAGCGAAAGGCTAGGAAACCCTCGAACAGTTTTTAGTATGTACTTTTGTTTTCACCTGTTGGTCAAAGAAGTTTTAATTATTTTTTTAATTGAACTCAATGTTTCCATAGTATTTTATTTAGGAACTTCATCAATATTACTTTTTGTATTATATAAAATTTTCTGCAAGGTTTTTCTTGTAGAATATCACTACCAGCAGAGTAGAGTGTTCACTTGCTTCTAATGAATCGATTTTACCAATTTATCATAATATTAAGCATTTGGGAATAAGTTCTTGATTTTATTAAAAATATCATTACTATTAAGTTATTTTTATCAGAATGTACATTAAAATTGTGGCAATAAATTCCCGGGATTGAAAATTTTGCACAGTTTCCGAGAATGTTTGCAAGACGGAACTATTTTTTTAGTTAACTCCAAAAAAGGGCAAAATTTCGCCAAATATGACAAAAGTCGCAAAATAAGATGAGTTTGAAAAAGTTGCAAAAAAACTCTCTGGCCGTCAAAAAGGTTGCAAATTGCGACTAGTCGAAAATAAAAGCATTCCAGTAAAATGTAGGCCCCTATTATGATTCACAACTAAATTGATAGTTAAGTCGTAGTTGTCAAATTCTTATTATGGGATCCAACTTCATCGAAGCAGTTGTCTCAGTTTTTATCAGTTGTGTTTTGGTTTTTATTTCGACTATTGTGTTACTTTTAAAATGGTACTTTTAGCCGCCAATCTATCCCATTTGTCAACCCATATTGTTGCCATATCCGTAAAATATAAAATCTCAAGAAAAAATAGTGAGGCCAAAACTAAAAATACTTAAAATATTTTGTGATGGCTACTATGGTTTCAAAAAACAGAGAGTATAGATAAGAACCTTTTTTCGAACATTTTTTCGAAGACAACTAAAATTAGTTGTGAATCATAATACAAAAAAATGGTTGTGTTGGGTCGTAGCATTGACAACTCAACCTAGTTGAGTTGGGAATCATAATAGGGGCCATAATCTGTTTTTATTTAATATCACTTAATAAAATATAAAATTTTTATTAATTTTAATACAAAATACTAAACTAAAAAGTATGCTGCTTTATTTCGACTATTGTGTTACTTTTGTCACCGACCAACCAACTTTAAAAATATTTTATTATAAACAATGCATTTGGTAACATACAACGTCTTTTATGTTGTCAAATATTTAAGTGAATATGTTAATATACATATATATCATATACATGCATATATATCATATATATGCATATACATGTACATCATTAAAATACATTATGTAAGATAATGACCCAAAATTTTTGAACTTAAAACAAAAATACAATTTATGGGGCTATTTTTCCTACTTTCGGCGACATTTTTTATTTTTGCATTTGGGGCTATTTTTCCTATACATATTTTGGGCCATTATGAAAAAGGACCAAAATTAAAAATGGCGCCGAAAATAGGAAAAATTACCCAAACTAAAAAATTAATAATGATCCCAAAAAAGGAAAAATGTCCCTAAATTAAAGAATATAAAATGAAAAAAAAACACAAAATAGGAAAAATGGTCCCTAAATATTTATTTCTGTTTTTAATGGAAAATGTTGGGGCCATTTTTCATTATTCTGTTCGGTGTCATTTTTTCTCAAGACTGAAAAATGGCCCCAAATTTTTTAATTGAAAACAAAAAAATTTTTCGGGGCCTACTGCCTGTTTTTTAAAAAATAAAATAAAATCTTGTGTTTGGGAATTTATATTCCAAACAAAAATGTACTACAGCATCATATATCACTTTGTGCTTGCTGGGAAAACTCGCTTTCTTCACTAATACTAATAAGCAACAGTACAATCACAGTTTAAATTTTGCGCATCTCTGCTGTAAAACCAAAAATGTGACTAGTTCACAAATAAATTTAACTCTCAGATACTCAGAGTAATTTTATGTTTACATATACTTTGTTCTGTTTATGTTTTATATGGCTCTGTGGCTTAGTGGTAAAGACGTTTTCTTCTGAACAAATCCAAAGTCATTCAAGTCGCACAATAAAAATAAAAGAAAATTTTAAAATCAACTATAAAACTCAATTATAAGAAAGTGCATATAAAAAATAGCAATATCGTTTTTTTAATAAATGCTGTAAATTTGTATTTACAACATTGTGAGAACATTGTAAATTTAAGTTTACAGTGTTGTGGCAACATTGAAAACAAAAGTCGGAGGACGGTCATTCGGCGTTATCACTTTAATTTTATCAGTACATTAAAATTTTAGTAAACAGGATGTTGTACTGTTAGTTGTACCCTGACCATCGTACCAACGTCGTGCTGATTGTCTTTTTCTGTCTGGGTCGTTACTTTAATTTGCAAAAGGCGTATCTAACATATAAACAACTTTTATTAAGTTTGAAACACAAAGCTTAATAAAAACATATAAAAAAATCGTAAGTATAGTTTTAGAACTATAAGAAACGTACGAAAGGATCCAGCCTACATATTTCATAGTTCTTAAAATATATATAACACTGTTTTGTAGTTCTTTTATTCAGTTTTATTTTTCAAACCTAAAATTATTTATATGTTAGATACGCCGTTTGTAAATTAAAGTAACGATATATTGTCATTGGGCCCATATTATTCTATCAGATATGTTTGGATCTTTACTGAAACATTGTATTTGTATATTGTGTACTTTACAATAATGGTGCAAGAGTGAATAAGTTTTTGATCGGTGACATTTGAGAGAATTATAAAATTTTTTGGAAGCAATTTGGTTTTACTAATTGTCTTTCTCAAAATGCTTCTAAACCAAGATAATGCTGTAATTTAAAATGAAATGTTTAACGGAGTTACATAATATCTCAACTACCCCCTACACAAGTATTTATAATTTGGTGTAATTTGCTTACTTAAGACATACACAGACAACATAAATAAATAAATTCAGTAAATTTGCTCGCACACGAAGGGTTCCGTACAAATTAGGGTTTGGGATTTCCCGGACTTCTCGGGAAACGGGAATGAAAAAATCACGTTCCCGGGATTCCCGTGAAAAGTTAATTTTCTAAATTAAATAGATTTATTAAATCAAAATTGGCGGAATTTCATTTGTTTTATTAATGTAAGCATTCTTTTCTATCCCCAGATTATAAGTTTGTAGTGTGTGTCTGTACGAGTCCACATACAGACCAAACGGCTGGACCGATATTAATTTAGTTTTTTCTGTTTGAAAGGTGACTTGATCGAGAGTGGTCTTAGCTATGTTTAAAGAAAATCGGTCCAGCCGTTTAGAAGATGGCCGACTTCCTAAACGCCAAAATGCATTGCAGTGATGCAGTCTTATGTGCTTTATTGTTGTAAACAATGTGAAGTCGCATCACTGCAATGCATTTTGGCGTTTAGGAAGTCGGCCGATATCACATCTTTTCTAGATGTATATTGCTGAATCTGTGTGTGTCTTTGACGTCATAGCTCCCAAACGGCTAGATCGATTTTAATTTAGTAAATTTTGTTTGAAAGGTGACTTGATCCAAAATGTTTCAACCTATGTTTGAAGAAAATTGGTGCAGCCGTTTTGAGGTTATCATCTATTTTGTTCGGGGGGTTTTAAAATTTTTAATTTAATGTTATCAATAAAAGTTAATATAAAAGCAATTCCAAAACAAATTTTTTAAGTGAATTCAAGCAAATAGAGTTTATAGTTATTACACAGTAGGAGATTCTATAAAGACTAATTGACGACTATATCGCAATTAGTTAAACATTTTATTTTAAGGCCTCGAAATCATTTTATAAAGAACTTGCCGTAATGTTTCTCATTTTTCTTGAAAAATTTCCAGGGCGATTCTTATCGTTAAGTACAAGCAAGTTACAGTACTATACTCAGCTGAGCTAAATTTTATATATCCTGAGCCACAGTCTGTCTAAATGTCTTTGATTATTGATTTCATTTATCTTAAAACATCTCCTTCAGGGTTTCAATAATTGCGTCGACTTATAATTAGTTTAATTAGTATCAACTCAAAGTTTTTACAGCTTATATGAGCTTAAAATTTCCACTACAATTTTTAAAATTTGTTCACTAATTCTGCGGAAAATCACTTAAAGTTCGTTATAGTGATTACACGCTATCTATTACTAAATTCATCTTGCATGTACTTCTCGAATCAAGCAATAATATATCTCGGCTTTAGAGAAATGGTATGACTTCAATTTCATGCAATTTCTGTAAAAGTTTGAACCGTTTATATTTTTATTTTGTATTAAAAAAAGGACGCACGGTGTCCTGGGACACCGGATAGGCACGTAGTTCCTTAGGTTTCATTTACCTTAGAAATTGTATTTTCACTATCTCTGAACGGTGTGAATTATGTATGTCGATATGACAAATTCCCTTTCAACCGTGGCAGGTAAAGAAGTTTATTTCTTTTCAGAAAAATATAATTTTATTTGTACAATTCAGTGGTAGGTTCAATAATGTTAATGTCAAAGAGGAAGAAATTTCCCCTACCTCGCCTCGTGGTACTATTTAAAAAAAATTATAGTCTACAGCACATTAGACTAATACAAACAAGCGACTTGAATAAAAATTTTTTGTGGAAATCATTCAAAAAACTGACTGCTTATCATATCAATTTTAGGCAAACAATGTTTGTTTCCATTGTGGATCCGATCTAGATAGATCATCAAAATCGGTTAAATAGTCTCGGAGAGGCAGAAATTGCCCCTATCATGCTCATATTTTTTGAAAAAATGTATAGCTTATGCTTTTCTAGATTGAGATCTATCTATGTTTGGAATTTCATCAAAATCGGATATATAGTTTCAAAGAGGAAAAATTACCCCCTACCTCCCCTCGTGGTCTTATTTATGAAAAATTTATAGCCTATGTCTTCTTTAAGACTCACATATATCTGTTTTTAATTTGATCAAAATCGGATAGATACACAGTTTCAAAGAGGAAGAACTTTCCACCTATTTTTTCCTTTTTTTGAAAAAAATATATAGCCTATGTCTTCTTTTAAGATCAGATCTATCTATGTTTTGATTTTATCCAAATCGGATAGATAGTTTCAAAGAGGAAGAAATTTCCCTCTGCATACCCTGGTGGTCCTATTTTTGAAAAAATGTATAGCCTATGTATTATAGACTCAGATATATCTATGTTTTTAATTTTATCAAAATCGGATAGATAGTTTCAAAGAGAAAGACGTTTCCACCTACCTACCCTGGGGGTCCTATTTTTGAAAAAAAAAATTGTAGCCTATATCTTTTTTAAGACTCAGATCTACCTATGTTTTGAATTTCATCAACATCGTATAGATGGTTTCAAAGAGGACAAAATTCTCCCCTACCTCCCCTCGTGGTCCTATTTTTGAAAAAATGTGTAGTCTATGTCTTTTTTGAGACGCAGATCTATCTATGTTTTGAATTTCATCGAAATCGGCTAGATAGTTTCAAACAGGATGAATTTTTCCCATGCCTCTCCTCGTGGTCCTATTTTTGAAAAAAATTATAGCTTATGTCTTCTTTTAGACTCTGATCTATCTATGATTTGAATTTCATCAAAATCGATTGGATGTTTTTGAGAGGCAGAAATTTCCCCCAACCTCCCCTCGTGGTCCTAGTTTTAAAAAACATATAACATATGTATGTGTCCTTCTAGACTTAGATCTATCTATGTTCAAAATTTTATCAAAATCGGTTTTGTGACTTAGCCGTTAAAGCGTAACGAACAAACTTACTTTCGCATTTATAATAGCTGTGTTCGATTACCTACTACAAGTTACCACATTTTACTACTTTTACTCTGAAAGCGTTCGAGTAAACAGTAAAAGTAGTAAAGAATTTAAGAGAAAAATAGTTTCTCTTTTACTACAATTTGCTGTAAAATTTTTTTGGGTAAATATAAAAATTATGTCAAATTGAAAAATATAAGAAAATATAAAAAATAGTTAAATTAAAATACAAAAACGTTTAAAATTATAGATACAAAAGAAATTATTTTTTCCTTTTTAGAAAAAAATGTATTTGTGCCCAAAATAATTGATACATTTCTGCTTTTTATATTAATTTGAAGTTTAAAAAAATTGAGAACTTTCAAATTTAATATAAAAAGCAGAAAGCCGCGTTTTAAAAACGCCCGTGTGGCCTTAGCCTAAATAGAGACTGAACCATTACATGTTTAAGCGTTTATTGATGCTTTCTCGGTAATCTATGACTTCTGGGTGCAAATTATTGCATTCGATATCGATCGAAATTCCAATACAATTTAAATGGTATCAGACGTATTTGGAGTAAATACTTTCTGCAAGTGGTTTACAAACAGAGTACCTTTTTCAACGTCAGTTCTTGCCCAGTCTCCATTCGAAGCTCGCAATGGAGGCTTATATATCACTGGTCTTTTGAGGCCTCGGGCTGCTCTCCATAGCGAATAGTCTGTTTGAGGTGTTGTGTCGAGCCCATTCAGAAAGTTTTGAAGAGAAGCGGTTTTTTGATATTCTAGTAGAGTTTTCAGCTGTTTAGTACATTCCTTCAGCCTAGATTTTAGCTGAGGGGATCTGTAGCGTTGCCATTCTCTACGAACTTTTCTTTTTTCGGATAAAAGTCGTTCTACATCTGCTGAAAAAATTTTATTATATCTCACCTGAAGATTTGTAGTAGTAGCATTTAAAGCAGCTTGCTTAAGGTTTGCCTCAAACATTCTAATAGAGTCATCTATGTCAGCAGGCGTTTTTAATGGAATATTTTCTGGGCAATGAGCACTCACATATTTTTGTATTTCAACCAATTTATACGTGTGGTTGTCATCGTTAAATCACAAGTGGGTGAATATGTTGTATGTGAATATATAGTGACAATAGTTGGTGAGTGATCTGAAGACAAATCTAAAGATGCTTCAACTTGGATCATTTCGCTGGGCACACCCTTTACCACTCCAAAATCAATAACATCAGGTATTTTTCGGCGATCTGTTGCCCAGTAAGTTGGCTGTCCACTTGATATAACATTCAAACGCATTTTTGAAATTGTGTCAAACAAAACGCGACCCTTTGGCGTGATGAGGCGAGATCCCCAGAACGTGTGCTTAGCGTTGTAATCACCGGCGGCCAAAAATTAAAAAATCTACTATATTGATTATCTGTAATAGAATACCTGGGAGGAGAGTAAATTGATGAAATCACCAGGTTTTGATAAAAAGCTTCAATGCAGATGTTAGTTGCTTGAAGATAGTCTTCACAATGATCACTCATTAAGTAGTGTTTTAATCGCGATTTTATTAGTATACCCGAGCCACCACAAGCTCTACCTTGGGGGTCCTTTGTGTCGTAGAGAGTATATCCATTGATTTAAAAAAAAACTTCTAGCAGTCAAGTGCGTCTCAGAGATAAGCATAACATCAATTTGTTTATCCATCATGAAGTATTCTAGTTCGTTTTTATGTTGGCGGATGCCGTTTGCGTTCCCTGTCTGTTGACATGCTATTTTCCCTCTAGGGATGTTTTATATTGTTTATGTTATATTTGTAATATTCTTTATTTAGACTAAGTATACTTTACATTACATAAATATATTAGTATGTCAAGTTCTCTTTTGAAAATCAAACTGATTTTAACCGAATGTCAAGCTAAGGAGCTATTTAATTATACTGTTTTGTTTATGTTTGTAGTCATGTAACTCCTCATATATTTTTTTGGTTCAACAAAATAGAACCACATTTATTATTAGCTTAAATCAAGTTGCCTGTTGAGATAATGGTTTAGAAACCTTTGTTTGTGGTGAAACCCCTTTAAAAAAATATAATAAATGGACATGACATATCGTCATTTACAACTGTCAAGGCCGTAACTACCCAAAAATTCAAAATCAAGTTTTTGGTTGACTATGATATGGCTAACATATAGTCACCTAATTATCGTTTTAATAAGTTTACAGTAGAAGCAAAAAACATGCTAAAAGGAAAAATATTAAGGGTTTCCATGCGTATTTCCATATAAAAATATGAGAACCTTGACGAATTCATTTCTGTAAAAAATTGTGTGTGTGTTTTTTAAAATGGAGGGGGTAGGACGAAGTCAAGTGGCTTCTCATGAGCACAAAATGGAGGCAAGAATGAAAAATTTACAAAAATAAAAAATTCATAACTACCACAGAGTTACTCCTAGAGGAATAAAATGCTGCACTGAATCCCATTAATTTTTCCTTTCCAAAATTTTTTCCGAACAATCCTACCCTCTATCGCCATTCCAAAGTTTAACATTTTATGGAATTGTAAAAAATTGGCCTAGGTTGCCTCTAGATTGGTCAAATGCATGAACGACGCCCATTACCCAGGAAGAAATTGTCAACCGTACAAAGAATATAGCACTGGCAAAACACTATAGAAAAATTAGTACTATTTGCCAACGTTAAAATTTTCAATCCGTAAAATGTTTTGCCAACGTTTTAATAAAAGATTTGTTTGTTTAATTTTTATTGTTTATTTCAATTTAAATTAATTACTTATGTAAAAGAGTGGTAACAATGGCTACATTATGAAATTTGGTAAGAATACACTTACATATCTACCACAGCACGATGGGCCAGGATTCAAATACTTTGGCCGAAAATACATTTCATGTAAATGCAAAATTTATTTGTACTACCTAAAAGAGGACAACTTAAACTTTATTCCCTCCCCTAAAATATTTTGTGATTGTGATCTCTGTAATTTTTTTGACAAATGTTTCAAGTCAAAATTTCATATATTCAGCCGTGTCACAGATTCCGTTCGTATTGGTTTTGATTCCGTAGTTGTCATTCCGAAAAAGTACATTTTTGATGCCTTAGATTCCGTTTATTTCGTTTTTGCAATGATGGAGTTTTTATACCTTGAGGCGTTTGTTTATTCTTGTTTTTAGATGCCAAGCTCACATTGAGCTTTTTATTAACATGGAAAGCTCATGACCAAATATTTATTTGACGCTCCTAAATTTATCCACGTTTTTTAGTATTTACTTCAAATGAAGTCAGTAGAAAGTGTTGTTCAATTTCACTTTGAAATTTAAAAGTGGTTTAATTACGAAGAAAATTTGCGTTTTTCGTTTTCTAAAGAAGCAACTTACGGAATTGAAACCACTTCCGATCGGAATTTTGTTCTGTGACATGGCTGATTATGCCATATTTTACACTTAAAGCTGACCTCACTAATTTCAACAATAATAAAAAAATTAAGCTGAGAATTGTTGTGTTAGCTTTTTTCTACACAGCCAATGCAAAAAATTAAAAAAAATAAAAAAAAAAATAGATAAAGCTTTCGAATGTGCTGAAAATGGAGCTATTTTTGTAATCCGACTTTTTGTAACATCAAAGTGCGCAAAAGTCCAATAGCTATTGAAATATTTTTTATGGCAAATAACTCCTTAATATGTATGCTACTTATATTTTTGCGACCCTTTGCGACCGTTCATAAATGTTCGAGATATCGACAATTAACCAAAAAACTACTCTTTGGGCTTTAACAAGTGATTATATAATTACATCGGCGCACAAAACAAACAAAAAATGCTCTGTAGATTCGACCAGACCCACCATCCTACATGGATTTCTACCCGATGAATCCGAATTGAATGCCCGATTGGCTCGAAATTTCGAGGAAATTGGGAAATATTGCACTCTTTCGGCATTTGTAGCGGGTTTTCGCAATTTATTCGAAATGTTTTACGGTGTACGAGCCAAATAGCACATCGAAATACATACAGATAGGTGGGTCTGGTCAAATATACACACCACTTTTTTATTTTATGTGCCGGGGTTGTATGTAAGTTTATTATATTTATCAGATCTTAATATTCTAATGTCACGCTGTAAAACTTCTCTTATTCGGCCAAGTCACAGACTTCAATTCCGTTCGGAAACGGAATTCAATCAACCCTAATATGTCAAGCCCTAGCTGGAGCATACCGCACCATAATAGCGCCGCCAACAGTCTGGACACACCTGACAAATTTGCGTAGTTTAGTTTTCTTTTTTAGACACCAGCTGCTACAAAAAAGGGTTAGGTTGAATTCTGCTTCCGAACGGAATTGAGCTCTGTGACATGGCCGATAAACAGTAAACAAAATTATAAAAAATTTTTTTCAAAATATCTTATCGCCATCTTGAATTGGTAAATTTGATTGTCCGATTTATAATCCTCGACTAAAAAAACTCCCAATTGCTAATATATAACCTCTGGTGCTCATAATCTTAGAGTATTTAAAAAACAATGACGATCTCTTAAAAATGTATCAATATTGTAGCCGCCATATTGGTTTCACCATTTAGTGATGAAACATAACAAGACTGTAACTACGACCGAAAATCAGCCAGAGAGCAACGAAGCCCATAATAAAAAGGACAACCGAAGCGACAAATTTCTCATTATTTTTAAAAATTTTCCTTTTCGTTTTATTTTTATTTCTCTTCACTCAAATCAAATGTTTTGTTTAAAAAAATAATGAAAATTTATGAAAATATAGTAACTTTTTTGTGAGAGTGGGACTTTTAAAACAAAAGCAAATGCAAATACGTTCTCACAATAAAATGTCAATTTATAATCAATAATAGGAATACAACGGAATTGTGTAGCTTTCCATTTTGCTAAATCTATCAAATCTAAAGACTTTTCTGGAATTGGAAACGTATACATATTTTGTTGAAGTTTTGGAACATTTTCTTGCGAAATATACAAATCAGAATTTTTAAAACATCTTATGTTTAAATTAAATTTATTTGCTAGTGTTGTAAGCATTGTTTGTATGCATTTCATTGGTGCTTTACCAAATCGCCAGTAACTGTTCAAAATTGTGTTTGAAGTCTACTGACGATTTGGTAAAGCACCAATGAAATGTATATAACAATGCTTAAACACTAGCAATAAGTTTCATCTAAAATAAAATTATGATAATATGTCAAATAATAAATTTCTTAAAAATATCTTATTTTTATTTATTTATCTTTTGGGGAAATACTGTAGTTTTTTAGAGTGCGATATTGGGAAAATTTTTTACTAAACAAAATGATATGTATTGGGAAAGCATTGAATTTTTAATTTTCACAATAAAAAGCGATCGGCCAAGCCTGGACCGGTGTTATCATGTGAATGTCAGGAAAGCTCATAAAAACGTGGAACTTACATCTTGCCAAAGTTTGAACTCCATTAGATTGTATTTTTCTGCCTTGATGGGCTTATAATTAAATCTTGCGATAGCTTTTACTACTTCTACTTAACCGTGGATAGAGTGCTTAATTTTCTTTAATTTTCACAAAATTAAACTATTAATCCAGAGGTAGCAGGCTCGATTCCTGCCAAGACCCTGGGTGTTTCTGCCGAAAAGCAAAAAAAATAAGCTCTTAAGCAGTATGTGTGTTTGTTTGTAAGAGTTCCCATGATAGTACAACATTACGATGGGAAAGTGCCACGTCTACTTAAAATAATTATTCTTTCTCAACTACTACTTAACAGATTCGTATGTATTAAATATTTTATTTTTGTTTTAGATGTTTAATTAATTTTAAACAAAATATATTACAAATAGTGCATACAAGATGCTCTTTGTATTATAGTTTATTTCAGGGACCGTAACTGTTATGACTTTTTTCGAAAAAAAGTCAAATAATAATAGTTATTTTTTGACCAATATGTTTTCGGTCAAAAATAATGATTATTTTTTGACTATTATTTTTTAGGTCAAAAATAAAAGTTAAAATGTGACCGATATTTTTTTGGTCAAAAATAAAAGTTAAAATTTTACCGATATTTTTTCGGTGAAAAATAAAAGTTAAAATTTGACCGATATTTTTTGGTCAAAAATAAAAGTTAAAATTTCAAAAAAGAGCAATTAGTATTTGGAGCTATTAATCTCACATGGTGAATATCCTACTAATCAACATCGATTTTACTTGTAAGTGAATATAAGGAGCATCAATAGCTCTTATATACAATTTCGTTAAATAAATTGGTTCAATAGTTGATGCTCCTGCTCACTAATATCAAGCATGACAAGTGGTTAAAATAAACAAAGAATGCTGGGGTGGCGACTTCTAAATCCGTTTAAATTTTAACTTATTTTTGACCAAAAATAATATCGGTCAAAATATAACTTTTATTTTTGACCAAAAAAAATATCGGTCAAATTTTAACTTTTATTTTTGACTAAAAAAAATATTAGTCACATTGTAACTTTTTTTTTTACAAAAAAAATATCGGTAAAATTTTAACTTTTATTTTTGACCAAAAAAATATTGGTAAAATTTTAACTTCTATTTTTGACCGAAAAAAGTATGAGTCACTAAATAACATTTATATTTTGGCTTTTTTGAAAAAAAAGTAACAAAATAAAAGTATTTTTAGATTTTTATTCCTTAGCTCACGACCATCACAATGCTGTACTTAAATATCGTATAGGCAAATTATTTCTGTCTGACTTTTTGAACTGAAATTTTGATAATAACTGTTATTTTCGGTCCCTGGTTTTTTATTCAAAATAATATAAAACCCTCCTAATATTACTTGCGATAAATAAATAACAGTAAATAAATGTATATAATATATATTTTGGGAAAACACTGTAATTTAGGAGTTCGAAGTAACAGGAAAAGGTCGTACTAAAAAAAATGATATTGGGAGAGCACTTAAATTTTGGTTTTCACAGTGTTTAGCCAACGATATAAAAAACAATCGGACGACCCCAGCATGATGTTATCATTTGTGTGTTGGCACAACATTTCAAAAGAAGAACTTGTAATATTTTGCCAACGTTTCTAAAACCTTAGGAAATGCTTTGCCAACGTTGGGCCGATCGTATTTTTCTGATTATGAATGTGTGTGTATACTTAACCTGACCAGACATCCCGCTTTAGGCGGGATTGTCCCGCTTTTAAGAGTTCGATCCCGCCTAGAATACGAATCCCGCTTTCTCCCGATTTTTCGAGCTTTAAAATTTATAATTCTACTTTTTTAATTATTGTCAAAAATTTTGAAACATTTTCAACTGAATAAAAAAATATCTTTCTCCTTTTTCAGCCAGTAGGACTCATTTTTAGACGTTGCTTCAAATCTCATTAATTCAAAATTTCTAATTCAAAGATGTTTAGGGCGAAAACTTTGCATGAAGTTAGCATGAGTCATATATTTTGAAATTGGAAATCATCACAGAATATAGCCATGAGTCTCGACTACAATCTACAGTGATTTTTAAATTAAAATTTTACATTAAAACTCGTTAAACTCCAGTTCAATTTCGTCATTTATGCTAACACCATGCCAAGTTTTCGTTATGCATACGGACGTTAATTATTTAGGACTAAGTTCATTTCATTAAATTTTTTTGTTAAATTATATTTATTGAGAAAGGAATTTCCAAAGCATGTAATAACTGAAAAGACAAATTCTTGTCTGTATAGGCGGTCGAACTATTGTTTTCGAGATCAATCACTATCTCATCATCAGAGCTTTTGTCATACCTGCTACCACTGTGAGGGTGGTGATGTCAAGTAAGGCACGTAACATTAAAAATGTTTGATTGTTACAAAAATTTAATTCAACGATCTTAACCCAAAATAATCAAAAATCTTTGACCTAAAACCCGTGCAGTTCGACTAAAATTAATAACTTCAGTTTAAGAATTTCTACATTAAGATGAAAAGAAAGGTAAGAAAAAGTCTTGAAAGCCAAACTAACTTTGAACCGAATATATAAAACATAAGATGCTTAGATCCGACAAAAAATACCAAAGTAACAAGGCAGAAATTTGTTCATCCGAAATTTCTTTTGATCGGAAATATTCTTTGCTTAAATTCAGTTTATAGTTATAAACTGAATTTAAGCAATTTTATAGGAAAGATAATTTCGGATTATTTCACTTACTGGCTCACATTTTTTTATTTTTTGTTGGGTCTAAACGAGTTTATGTTTCATGTGTTATTAAACCTTAAAGCATTTTACAAAATTTTTGTTTCATATTTTAAAAACACATAAATTTATTAGTTGTGGGTTAGTTAGTTAGATAACAGGCTCATCAATATTCCTGCAATTCGTTGGGTGCTAATGCCAACTCATCAGTAGATTTTTGTTTCATCGCAACGGAGAAAAATTATAAATGACGATTTAAAGAAAACGTCTAAAAATTCACATTTTTAAGTTTTTATGAACTTCCTAAGCACATATCGTTAGCTAAAATGCAAAATCACGTATCTACTTTTTTTATGGGAGAGAAAATTAAATAAAATATGTATATATGCACTTCAAGTTCCTGAAGTTAAGTTTCTTTTTTCGTTTTTAATTTGGCTGATTTTTATTATAAAGGTTTGAAAATTTGTACCGACATGCGCCTCGATGTAATACGCAGTAATTAAATAACAATGCGATTTTGCATTATTTACAAGTCACATGGTCTTGCATTTCAAGTAACGATATGGAACTGTATAGTTGTATATATTTAAAAGAAATCATGTGTATACTCGTATTATCATATAAATGAAGTGATATTACATCATCCCGCTTTCCACAAATTTTATAAAATACCGCTTTTTAGTCGTATTTTTCTTCAGAATCCCGCTTTTCTTGTCCCGCTTTTTGGAAAAACCTTCTGGTCACGTTATGTATACTAGCTTTTTTCGACCCGACGATGCACGGGCTTCAAACATATTGAGGTCCTTAATGCGTTATTTATCGTCTATCTAGTCTAGCCAAAAAACCCGATTTCAAAGATCCCATTGAACAGATTACAAAATGGACGCAATTTTGCGTTAGGTCAAATGGTGTGTCCTACTAATTGTGTGTTCGTTGGTCCGCAGTTTTTTATAGTACCGAACCTTTCGTCAAGAAATGGCGGAGTTATGCGATAATCAATCTATGGGACCAAACTTCAAGCAAACCCTTTCAAACAAAAAAAATAATTTTGAAAATCGAGTTAAAAATGACAGAGTTAATCATGGGGGGGAGCAAATTTCAACACCGATTTTGGAAAAAAATTATGGGACCTAACACCTTGTAAAGTCAAACTGTATGGGTTTATATTCAAAGAAATTTAATTATTTTTGGCTTGAGTTCGGTTTTAATTACATTTTTCTATTAAATTATATTTTTATTTAGAGATAAATGTGGAGCATGTAGACAAAGAAAATTTTGACTGCGCGGAGGGTTGAACTGACGTTTCGATACCTCCCACTAATCTCATCAGAGCTCTTTACCGCTTAGACCACTCGACCAAAGTCGGTGGTTTGCAGTCAAGAGTTGAATATCATCTACTTTTAATCAATTCATACTGTCAGTTTTAGAGCTGTATTTCATTTGATAGTTATTGATATTCACTTTTTTCTTTTGTATTGTGTTAAGCTTCTTTTTTTTATTATTATTTCTCGGTGTTAATTGGTGTAGTCTATTCTACAGACTACACCAATTAACACTAACTTTGGAAATTTAAAGTGTCTACATATAATCGTCTGCATATTACATTAGTATTTCAACATTTTTCGTTGCTCGCTTTAAAACATCCTTTAATTTTTAACTGTCATATATTTGCTGTTGTAGCGGCTAAAGTTTCACATAGTCTGTGAAAATTTCAGGTTCGTAGCTCTTACGGTTCCCGAGAACACATATTAGTATTTAAAAATTTTTCGTTGCTCGCTTTAGAACACCCTTTAATTTTTAACTGTCATATATTTGTTGTTGTGGCGGCCAAAGTTTTACATATTCTGTGAAAATTGCAAGTCCTCTAACGGATCCCAAGCTCTTACGGCTCCCAAGATACAGCAGATTGTCTAAATTACATAGTAAAACTATATTAACTGATAGAACACCCTTTAATTTTTATCGTTTTAAATATCGGTGCTAATTGGTGTAGTCTATTCTATAGACTACACCAATTAACACGAACTTTGAAAATTTAAAGTGTCTATATATAAGTGTCTGCATATTACATTAGCATTTCAGCATTTTTCGTTGCTCGTTTTAGAACACCCTTTAATTTTAAACTGTCATATATTTGTTGTTGTAGCGGTCAAAATTTTACATATTCTGTGAATTTCAGGTCCGTAGCTCTTACGGTTCCCGAGAAAACATTCATTAGTATTTCAACATTTTCCGTTGCTCGCTTTAAAACACCCTTAAATTTTTAACTGTCATATATTTGTTGTAGCGGCCAAAGATCTACATATTCTGTCAAAATTTCAGGTCCGTAGCTCTTACGGTTCCCGAGAAAACAGCCTGTGACAGACAGACAGACATACAGATGGACAGCGTAGCGAAAACAGTAGGGTTCCTTTACACTTTTGGTGTACGGAACCCTAAAAACGAAAAAACAAAATTACTTGTATCGCGAAATTAGCGAAAATTCGCCAAAAATTGCAAATTAGCAAGCTAATGCTAAAAAAATATCTAAAATTGGGAGGTATGCCAAAAACTCGGAAAAATCGCGAAAACGACGAAAACTCGCTACAAATTGTCAACATTAAAAAGATCAGAGTCAAATATTAATTAAAAATCGGCAAAACTGTAAAAAAGCTAAAAACTAACAACAAAATAACTTGTATCGCCAAAAATGCAAACCAGTAGCGGGATCCTGTAAGTTTTAACGATCCCGACAATCGCAACATTTGTCGACATAGTTAATCGCTTGCAGTAACGATAATGCGATTGTGTAATTTTATTCGATATCATGTAGCATATCTGTTAAAAAAATCGAAAAGCGCAAAGTGTACACACAATTTTTTTCATTTATTTATTTTAATTTTGAGAAATATATGTTAAAATAAATGTTTAAATAATAGAAATATTGTTATTTATACATAAAAGTGTTTATCTGTTTCGATATTGTTGTGGAACAATAAATTCATTTGTTGGCATAAAGTACACTGCTATAGTTGCACAGCTGACTCTTGTCTATCCATTAACAACAGAAAAATTATTATCGTTAGTTAGCCGACAGCGAATATCGTTATAAATGTTACTGAATAACAAATTCGAAAAATTTTCGTTATATTTATTTTAACGATACGATCGATTATCGTAATAAAAGTTACAAAATCGCGCTACAGCTTTAACATTGATTAAGCATCGCTACAACTGCAAAGAATGCAAAAAGTTGCGAAAAAAGGCAAAAATTACAAAACATTGCAAAAAAAAATTGGAAAAAGCTCAAAATCTACTTAGTCAATAAAACTATAATCCCCCTTATTCCGTAAATATTTGTCGACGTCACGTCAAGACAATACAAAAAATTGGCATATTTCTACTCGTCATCGACAACAATTTACTATTACTGATAGCCACTTACTATTCTCTAAGGCATAGAAAATGGGAAGGAAATAGTAGTAAATTTTTGTCGACAGCGAGTAGACAAGTGCCAAGTTTTTGGTATTGTCTTGACGTGACGTCGACAAATAGTTATGTCAAACATTTTGTAATGCAGTATAGGAATTTCGCAGAAATTTACACGGTTTCTAAAGATACTGAAGTGTTTACTACATGGGATTTCTTTTTAGGACAATAAAAAACGTTGTACGAGATCATTATTATTTTAATTGCATATGTATATACATATCGACGTTGTTGAGTAAAAGGACCGATCTGCTATATAAAATGGTGTGAGATTGGCCCTTTTTACGCAGTAGTGTCATTATGTATGTATATTTTTACCTGAGCTTAGACATTTTCGTAAACAGGGGTTTACTCTGTATTTCGAATTGCAATGTAAATAAGATACAAATTCGAACAGTTTTCTTTTCGAATCGAATTACAGACTAGCCCCCCAGAATTCTGGTGTAAGCAAGTTTTTGCGACCTTTCACAATGTTTGCTATTTTTTCAGAGTTTTTGGAATTCCTCCCAATTTTAGCTATTTGTAGCAATATCAGGACTTCTTTGAAATTTTGAAATTTTTCATGCATTTTTGCGATAGAAGTGGGTTTTTCTGCCAGTTTTTAGGGTTCCGTACACCAAAAGTGTAAAGGAACCCTATTGTTTTCACTACGCTGTCCGTGTGTCACAGGCTGTTTTCTCGGGAACCGTAACAGCTAAGGACCTGAGATGAACAAATATATGCCAGTTGAAAATTAAATGGTGTTCTAAAGCGAGCAACGAAAAATGTTGAAATACTAATGTAATATACGGACACTATACGGCCATGTTCTGTATTTCATGTGGAATTAAAATGTGCGGCATTATCAAAGCATTGTTGTTGTAAATTAATATTTATAACAACAATGCTTTGATAATTCCACACATTTTAATTCCACATGAAATACAGAATATACCCCATAGATACTTTAAATTTTCAAAGTTAGTGCTAATTGGTGTAGTCTGTAGAGTAGACTACACCAATGAACGCCGATATTTAAATCAAAAAAATTAAAGGGTGTTCTATCAGTTAATGTAATTTTGACTATGTAATTTAGACAATATGCTGTATCTTCTAAACCGAAAGAGGTAATATCTTCAAATTTTAAAAAACGCTAAAATTAAAAAATTCCAAAATTAAAAAAAATTTCAAAACGAAAAACCGCCGAAATGAAAAAAGCGCTTAAAGAAAAAAAACCACCAAAATTAAAAAAAAATTTTTAAACGGAAAAAAGCACCAAAACTAAAAAGATCGCCAAAAAAAAAAAAAAACGCAAAAAAAAAGAAAAAAGTCATCAAAACGAAAAAAGTCCTCAAAACGAAAAAAGCACTATAACTTAAAAAAATCGCTAAAACTAAAAATATCGTCAAAAAGCGAAAAAAAATTTCCAAAAATGGAAAAAACCACCAAAACGAAAAAAGCGCAAAAACAAAAAAAGCGCCAAAACTAAAAAAATCGCCAAAACTAAAATAAACCGCTAAAACTAAATATATCGTCAAAAAGCGAAAAAACGTTAAAACAAAAAAATACGCCAAAACGAAAAAACCATCAAAAAAATAAAAAAAACCCCCACTAAAATGAAAAAAGCCCTAAAACCAAAAAAAATCACTAAATCAACAAAAAACTTGAAAAAAAAAATTGTCTAAATGAAATAAGGTCAAAAACGAAAAGGGATATATGTGTATTCGTACGGAACCATTCGTGTGCGAGCCTAAGTCGCACTTTACTTATTTTTTACCCGACTGCGCGACGCAAAGAAGGGTATTGTGTTTATCAGCCTATGTATGTATGTATGTGTGTTCCTTTGTGGCACTATATAAACCGAGCGCGTAGACCGATTTTGACGATTCTTGCGTCATTCGATTCGTCTTAATCCGGGGAGTGTCACTAAAGATATGACATTAGTCAAAATTCCATATGGCGGTCAACAGACGCCATTTTGTTTATACGAAAAGAAGTCGGCGAACTATATCAAAATGGGTATTAATCGACAGGTATTTGAAAATAATCTTTAGTTTTCTGTTATGATTTTTAATTTTGAATGACCATTTAGGATCTATGACGGTTTAAAGTTGTTTTCTTTTAATTTTTTTACGCAGTCGGGTTTTTTGATTTTTTAAATTTATGTCTTGTTACTATTTTTTTGCAGTTTTACCGATTTTTAATCAATATCTTTTTAATGCTAACAAGTTTTTGTCATTTTTTTTCCGAGCTTTTGGCATTTCTTACAACTATAGCGGTTTTAAATAAATTTTAGAGCAGGTTTGCAATATTGCATATTCACGATTTTTGGCTTCTTCCACGATAGTCAGATGCGAAGATATAATGTTACTCTTTTATAAAATTATATGTGTATGTATGTGCAGATAGATAAGAAGACCGAAGCTTTCATAACT
This sequence comes from Panzeria rudis, assembly GCA_956483635.1. Classification (NCBI taxonomy): domain Eukaryota; kingdom Metazoa; phylum Arthropoda; class Insecta; order Diptera; family Tachinidae; genus Panzeria; species Panzeria rudis. The sequence goes on along the minus strand of OY101449.1, from coordinate 52,433,592 downwards.
CTTATTTAAAGAACTAAAAAATAAAAAGCTTTTATAAAGGTCTCAAGAAGACCTAAAAATAAAAAAGTTGATAACTCTTATTTAAAGAACTAAAAAGTAAAAATCTATCATAACTGTTATAAAAAGACCAACAAATTTGTGCTCATTTTTAATTGTTATTCAGAGAGCACTTTTTTTAAAATGCCTGTAATAATAATTACTTAACGATTTTTTCAAATATAAGGTTATAACAAAAAACGATTTAAAAAATGTTTGTCTGTCTGTGTGTTCCGGCTAATCTCCGAAACGGCCGGACCGATTTTGTCGGGACTTTCGTTCAAATCATCAAAAAATTTTTCGTTAGAGACAGGCATGTATTTTTGTGTAACGCTGTGTTGATTATTCAGCAGTGTTCTCTTTACAACGTAATAAAAGCGGCTATATTGTTGTAGTATATCACGATAGTTAGCCCCGGTTCACACACTTCAACTTTTGTTGGTCAATTTTGATTCAGCCGGAAGAAAAAGAGAGAAATTTATATTTCCCTGTCTTTCTTCCAGCTGAATAAAAAGTTGAAGAGTGCTAAAAAAAAGTAACCAAAATGGAAACAAATACACAAGTCGCGACCTTAGTGTTGGTTTAGCCCATATGCCAAAAAGTCGGAATGGAGAAAAACAACAAAGAAGATTTACATAAAGTTTTCTCAAAATATGTATATCCGATAGAATTTTTTTTTATTTCACCACGGCTTCCGGCATATGTTTGGAAGAAAAATTTACATTTTTGTGAACTTTCTCAATCCGATTAGAAATTCACATATTTTTACTGAAAGTAAAATATCTTGTTTTGTGCTCCAGTAGCCACTTTTTTTTATTTTATTTGTAAAATGTAGCTTTTGTTGTGTGTATACTAACTGCTGTGTATTGAGTAACTTGTTATTCAGATGAAATTTTCTACTTTTTACCGAAAATAAGCGTATAAATGTTATTAGAAAAGATATTTAGATGGAATAAAAAGTTAATATTGATGAAACTTGGTATTTTACTTGATTTCTGATTTGTTTTTTATATAAAAAAATTTTTTTTTTTTACAAAAAATTGATCAAGAATGATGATATCGAGCACAATCAATGTTTGATATCTCAGAAACCAGGAACAATTTCGCGAAACAGTTTTTAGATTCTGAAAGAGGGTATTCAAAATATATATACCCCATACTCAACTCAATTTTTTTAAAAATGTTCGGTGGGTCAAAACAAGACTGAGGTCGTGAAGTACGCATTGAAAAAAAATTAACCAATTTTGGTTAAAAGTAACAAACTTTGGTTAAAAGTAACCAAGACGACAACTCTAGTTGTGTGTAGTAAATACTTGTAATTTAACTACATCTACAACATTAACAAGATGTACAAGGGTACTTTATCACTAAGAGTGAAAACCGCTAGTGATTTTTTTGCTTTAATTTAATATTATGTCGAGTAATCAAAAAATCTTAAAATTTACCAGGAAGCCTCTTTTCAGGGGTACTAAAAAATATTGAGGAAATGTATAGTATCAATATTCCCATAAATTCTGGAAGGAATTATTTATTTTTAAAGTTTCTGTTGATATCCTCATAATTTTTGGTGTTTGGCTTTTATTTATTTATTGTTAAATCTTTTTACGTTTGTAACTTTAGTGACATTAAAATTTGACAATTTCACTGCTACGAAGATGTGATAAATGTGCACTCGTATTTTAGGGTTCTGAAAATACAAAATTTTTTGCTGAGTAGAGTAAAATGAAATCACGTTAAAAATATACTAAATATAAAATCACTGTTGCTCTCCTACTATAAATATTCATCTATTCAGCAGTTAAACAAAACCGCAATAATGTCAATATTTATGGAGCTATTAATTTTTATAAAGAGTAATTTGAAAATAATATCATTTTAATCCCGTGGGCAATTTTATCTATACATCAGCTTGTTTTTTTTTTTTGTTAAGAAACATAAAATTTTCAATTACGTTATAAAATATAGAATAATTTTCAAGGGTGAAATGTCTTTACAGAAAATCTTTAATCCCAATTTGTTGCTAGAGATTGATTCTTTTTGGTCATTCTAAAATATGTAAAGCTGGAGACCTTTCGGTAAGTTTTGAATGTGCCAGAAAAACGCCTAAAACTATATATAAATACTTTGTAACAAAGCATTTCTATATAAGCAAATATATTGAATTTTTCTTTATCTGATATTTGATTCGTTAAAAAAAATTTTTAAAAAAATATTTAAATACATTCAAACTGAACCTGAACTAAATTTCAGATAAATGCACAAATATGCGTCTGGGCAGCACTAATGTCTAATGCAGGATAAAAAAGGCAAAAACAATTCACAATATCTACTACTACTACCACCCTACCATAAACGAAATTACCAATCGCCTACCCATCAACTGCCTACAGTTAAAATAACAAAGAAAAAGTCAAAAGCAAATAAATTAAATATAAAACTTATTTAAAAAAAATCGCCACAACTCGAACGAGAGGAGGCGAAGATTTTAATTACATATTTATATTAAAGATTTAACAAAGTGTGTTGAGAAAATTCACGTGTAAAAGTAAAGTAGTGTAATGCAACCAAACAAACTAAAAAATAAACAGATCGCCAAAATGATGATGGTGTTGTGATGTCTGACTTGATTAACATTGGGCTATCACGCACTACCATTGTTGTACTTAAGATTTGATGATTGATTAATAAATTGCATACTTTCAAAGAAATAACTAATTACTTTGATTTACTTTCTCTTGTTTAACCAACTTTTTTACTACCACAACCATCAACCCAATACGATAAATCAATACGATAAATCTATTCAAATTTTAATGAACATATACAATGTGTGACGTCGTGATGTCTGACGACGTTATCATTTGTACGTGAATACCTTGTTGTTGTATCTTCTTACGACCTCCTATTAGAATTCCACAATTGGCAGTAGCAGCACGAGCAGCAGTGGACATACGCAAGATAACGATAAATATGGAAAATCTGAAAATCGGAACTTTGTAGCAGATGCTAATGGGCGGAGATGTAGATCCAGGTATTTTTTTATTTCTATTCTTATTATAATATGTGAAATTATTATAATATGTGAAATTTTTTAGAAGCAGATCAGGGTCACGAGAGGACCAAAGGAAAAGCTCGAAACTCTCAAATTCAGAACGAGACAGAGGAAGGGTAAAAGATAGTCACCGGTCAAAAGATTATGGGCGTGATCGTGATCGAGATCGGGAAAGAGATCGTAAGAGATCTTCTCGTGATAGAGATCGTGATCGCGATCGTCGATCTAGAGACCGCCGAATCAGAAGTCGCTCACGTGAAGATCGCCGTAGCAGATCAAAAGATCGCAAAAGAAGTAGCTCAAGATCTGTGCGCCGAAGCAGTCGTCCACGTGATTACAGGCGTAGTCGTTCTAAAGAACGCAGCACTAGGGAAATTATTAGTCCTATAAAAGAGCGAGGTAGCAGCCGCAGAAAATCGCGTTCCCTCGAGAGAAGGTGAGTAATTACTTTTTTATTAAATCCATTATTTTTAATTTACATCAGGGGCCCGTTTCTCAAAGCTACAAGTTACAAATCTACAAGTAAAATACACACAAAACAGCAACACTAACAAAGTTTATTGTTGTTTTGTTGGTAATTGTAGGAAATCTGGCAACCTCAAAACTATGTGAACGCCGTTGTTTGTCTTTCTTTTGCTTTTCATTTTGTTCATTCAATTAATATACTTTGTGACGCTAAGACGTTTTTTACTTTTGCTATTCAATAAAACATTATAAAACATTGTTCTTTTAAATAAAACTTTAAATAAAAACAGGTTATGGGCCCAGGACACAGTCCGGGTAAAGTTAATTAGATAGAGAAAGAACAAGGTGTGAATAGATTTGATTGGAAAGTAATTTTTGGAAAAAGTAAAGAAAATGACATCGCTGTACCAAATCGAAAAATTGGATGATGCTAATTATGATAGCTGGTGTGTACAAATGCGCAGCGTCCTCGTGCACAGTCGACATTGGAAAATTGTAAATGGCACTCAGAAGAAGAAATCAGCTGCGGATGTTAAAGCCAAAGAAGTTTGGGAAGACTGCGACGAAAAAGCGTTGGCTTCAATAACACTATGTGTAAAGCCAAGTCAATTGAATACAATCAAAAATTGTACGACGTCACATGATCCTGGTTACGGCTGGAGGAAACACACAAGCCTAGTGGACCCATCCAGAAAGTGTCATTGTATAAACGACTTTTGAACCTTACGATGCTTGAGGGTAAAAACGTAAGTAAACACATAAATGAGTTTACTGAGTTAGCCGAAAAACTTGCTGAAACGGGCATAGCCATCCAAGATGAGTTACTGGTGATTATGCTATTATCCATTTTGTCTGAAGAGTTCGAGCATTTTGTTGTTGCTATTGAGACACGAGATACCCTGCCGCCTTTGTCTACCATTAAACAAAAAGTTATAGAAGAAGGCAACAGACATAAAGAAAAAATGGCCGCGAAGAGGCTTTAACGAATACACACGCACAGCCAAGCATCAGTGGCAATATATCAACGATTTGCTGAAAGAATATGGGATGGAGAATTCTAAGCCAATGGCAACTCCACTTGAAGCGAATTACCAAGTAAGTTGTAATTTGGCCTAGTGTGAAGTAATAGACCAAAATAAATATCAATCCATAATTGGATCTCTGATGTATTTGGCTATCACGACGAGACCCGATATACTTCACTCCGTATCCAAACTGGCGCAAAGGAATAAAAATCCACATACTGAACACATGCAAGCAGCCAAACGTATCCTTCGTGGAACTATTGATAAAAAATTGGTGTATCAAGCCGGTGAAAAACTGATGATAGGATATGTTGACGCAGACTTCGCTGACAATGTCCTCGACCGCAAGTCATTTACTGGCTTTATTTTCTTTGTTGGCAATTGTCCAGTATCTTGGGAGTCCAGGAAACAGTCTTGCGTGGCTCTAAGCAGTACAGAAGCGGATGCTGCAAAGGAAGCGATATTCCTATGACGACTTTTGATGAAAGTTGGTTATTCATTTGGAGAGTGTTTTGTGCTAACTGTTGATAACCAGAGTGCAGAAAAACTTGCATCAAATCCTATATACCATAAGAGAACGAAACACATTGATATACGATTTCATCACGTTCGCGAAGTTTTCAAGAAGAAGGAGTTAATTTTGAAGTACTGCCCACAGAAAATATGATCGCAGACATCTTGACGAAGAACTTGTTCAAAACAAAACAAAAGTTTACATAGGAACAACAAAGAGAAGTTTGAGTATAAGAACAAATGAACATGAATCAGATATTAAAAAAGGAAAACATTCTACTGCTCTTTCACAACACTGCACCGAACACAAACACACAGCTGATTTGACGAATGTAACAATATTAAACAAGGAGAAACGAGAGAATAAACGATATACGCTTGAGAGTCTTAGGATCCAACAAAAAGGGAACAGTGCAATAAACAAAAAAGAGGACAAGGACAACACTAATGCGAATTATTCGATAGCTTTATTTTAATTTTTAATATTTTATTCTGTGATACTAAGTTTAAGAACCAGTTATGCACTTTGAGTATTGTGTATTAATTCTGTGTTTGACGTTTGTTTTTACGTTATGCAAAATGCATTATAAACAATAGAATTAAAGAAAAATATGTAAGTAAATGATTGCTTCTTAAAAATAAGTCACCATAAATTGTATAATGTTACATATATGTTTATTTATTTATTTTCTGTCCAACATACACACTTATTTATGTATTTATTTTCTGTGTTACCAGATTAAATAAAAATATTTTCCCTGATGAAGTTGGGATTGTCCAACGAAACGTCGGATGATAAAAAGAAATAGAAAATAGTATTTGTTTTATTTCAAATATATGACCTTAAAAGCCCGAGTTTTTAAATGCAAACAAAAGAAAAAGGTCAACAAATAAAAAATTTTGAATATACAAAACATTTGTATTTCATGAAATTAATGAGATTTATATAATCATTTTATTGTAAATGACATTCACATTGAGAAGGAGTGTTGGTAATTGTAGGAAATCTGGCAACCTCAAAACAATGTGAACGCCGTTGTTTGTCTTTCTTTTTGCTTTTCATTTTGTTCATTCAATTAATATACTTTGTGACGCTAAGACGTTTTGTTCTTTTAAATAAAACTTTAAATAAAAACATGTTTTGTGTGTATTTTACTTGTAGATTTGTAACTTGTATTTTTTGAGAAACGGGCCCCGGGTATTACAAATTTCGTACAGTTGTACTATTTTTGGTGCGATTCAAACCTTGGCTAATTTAGTACTATTTAAAGATTTACAAAAGCTAATCAGGGCTATTCGGGAAGTCACTTTCGCCACAAATACGCACTTCTCTCACTTTTTGCTGTTCAAAAATACTTTTGAGATGTGAGTGCTAGAAAACATGTTTTCTTTCACATTTTATTTATTCTAAAATACTTGTTTTACCGGATAACAATTCAAAAAAATTATTATAGTTTTCAAATGGTATTTAATCCTGAAGCTGGACGTCCATAACACGCGTTACACGCTTTTTGCGTCATACGCGGCTGTCAAAAAAGTTGAATCAGTGTAGTTGTACGTATCAAGTTACAGAGCACGACGCCTTGACGCGTCCAACGCAAAAAGTAGGTATACTTTCTACTTTTGGAAGCGTCATCAGTGGCGTGCTAACAGGCTAGCTGCTTTTGCTAGCCATTGATATTTTATTTTCATTGCTATCGATGATTATGTTTGTATAGTGTATTTATTTTGCTCTTGTAACAGTTTAAAAATATTTGCGATCATAAAATAAGAAAAAAAAACTTCTGCGTAAAAAGCGTCGCATGTAACTTGTAACGCTGAAAAGCGTGGAAACGTGTGAAAGCGTTGACGCGAAAACTCGTGTTATGGACTTTCAGCTTGAGTTATATACATATGCTTCTCCAGCAGGCTCTATCATATGAAATAAAAAGCAAAATACTTTTTTCTTCCCTCCATTTTAAGTTGACTAATCACATTTGATGCAGCACTATTTTGAAAATTTTAACAGAAAACAATAACCTTTAAGAAATTTATTATTTGACATATTGCCATAATTATATTTTAAATGAAATTTATTTATAATTATGACAATATGTCAAATAATAAATTTCTTAAAGGTTTAATTTTATTTTTATTTTTCATTTTGCCTTATAATACTTTTATTGTTATCCAATGGATTTCCAATTGTATACAGGAATAGAAAAATAAAATAGATTCATATCGAATACAAATAATTTGCTGGTTTTTGTATAAGTTTCTAAGCCTACTACGCTTAATTTATTCTATTTATTTGTGATTTTCAAAAATATCATTTGTTAATTCTCAAATGGTTTTTGAAAGTCTGTGCATAAGATAAGAGGTTTGTAACTGTTCACAGTTTTGGTTGAAGTCTACTGACGAATTGGTAAAGCGCCAATGGAATGCATATAGACAATGCATAATTATCATCAAATAGTGTTCACGTTTTTCGTTCAAGTTTCGTTATTTTCACCATTCGGTTAAATGTGGATAGCAATCTAACTAACATATCTTCTGATGTAGGTCTTCATAGTCTTCATGTAGGAGTCTCTATAAATTTCATCCACTAGATCAGGGGTGTCAGAAATAAAACTATTGTTGTATTGGTGAGTAAACCAAATATAACACTGTAAGAAGAGTTTTCTCATCTAAAAGAAGTACTATCAAGTACACAGAAAAAATAAATATTCTATCACATGTATGTATGTTTGAAGTTAACTCAGGTCTTATTATAATTTCATAATAGGGGAGTTCACGAAACTGTTACCAAATAGTTTATTCGTTGAATTAGTAAATTTTTCCATATCTAAAAATATTTTGACAACAAAATGTATGGGCAATTTAAATAATTTTACGAGCAAACATTTACCGAATCTTGCACTTGTTTGTATTTGCAGTGAACAAAATAGTTTAATTTTCACCAAAAAACAATATTATTTTCATTAAAAAGTATTTTTTTATTTTTTCCTTTCAATGTTATCATAAAATACGTTTCGCATATTTTTTAACACATGTCCGATATTCGTATGGCCAATTTTTTCTAATGGGAATGTTCAAGTCTCACCTCTCAAAAAGTTGAGGCCTGACGCAAAAATGACTCTCCAAAAATTTCGCGCCCCTGGGACTACGTCTTCCCGACCCGACTTACGGTTGAAATTTTATTCAATTACACTCATGCAGCACGATGAACAAAAACAAGAAAATATTCTGTGCAACCAAAAAGTACAATTTTAAAAGTATTTAAATTTCATAATTTTTATTTAACGTTATTTTGTTACAATTAGGGTAAAGTTTTCGATGTTCATGGACACATTGTATTAAATATGTCATCTGATTTTCATCCTTAGTAATAAGACAGTGATAGTTTTCCACTAACTTAAAAGCCCTTTCAGCAGTATCATTCACAACCTTCAAATTCTTAAGCAAATTCCTGAAAACAAAAATTTCAGTAGTAATATCAGTTTTACAAAAGTATTTATAGAATATCATTTGATATTTTACCTGATAAACCTTTTATATCTGTATAATTGATCATCAGCTTTTTCTTCGCACTAATTCTTGCCTCCGTTTTTAACGCCTTAACCATATTTGCTCTTGTAGTGGCATTTAATCTCTTATCAAAGAAGGCAAAAGCCGAAGTTTCCTCAACAAGGTACCACAAATGGCTACAAAATTTTTTAATAGCTGCCTCTGACGTAATTGGATCGATACTTTCGTACAATATAAGAGATTGCAAAAACTTAAGATCGTCGGCGCAAGCTTCGGAGGCATTGGGGCAGTTGAACCATGCTTGTACATAAAATTTTATGATGAAAATGCAAACATCAGCTAGTGCACCCTCCTGTTCTGCTGGAATGGAATATTGTTTTCGTAGCAGACATATTTTTAAGCAATAAATTGCTCCAGACATCCACCTAACTGTTCCAGATTTTTCCTTAACTGCGGCTACAAAATATTCCGTCAATTCTAAAAACTCACGATAGTCCTCCCGAATTTGAGATTTACTTAATTCTTTCGAAACAAAAGTCATTATTTCTTCTGCCACGGATTAAAGAATATTACGGCAACGTTCATTTGCCATTGCACTAGTGATATTTCCAGGGTTTATCATCTTCCAATAGTTTTTAAAGTTTAAAAAGAACGGCACATCTGGACTCGTTGTTAAATGGGGCAACTTCTTTTCAAACATGGTTTTCAAAACCAACTCATAAATGTGATGGCGACAAGGAAGGTAAAGCAAGTCCCTACCGAGCTTTTTTTTCCAAAAACACACATGCGCCGTTCAACCGACCTGTGTTTGAAGTAGTAGTATCGCAACACAATGCATTCACTCTGTCTTTAACTTCCATTTCTCCAATGCTTTGAAAACAGCTATTGCCTGTTCTTCGCCCGATGAATTACTAAGTCTTGGAATGTCAAGAATCTGTTCCATGTCGGTTCCAGTTACAATTTTTTATTAATTTATACTTTATAAATGAAGTTATGTATACTAAAATAATGATTGCACCTACTTACCGCGGGTAAAAGCTTTCCATCCCAATGAACAACAATGAATGGTTGTACTGATTCCTTAAATTTTGCTTTAATATTTTGGGCACGCTCACATCTTATTTTTTCACGTTGTTGGTGGATGTTGGTGAAGTCTTGTTAATTATAAGATTATCAAAGTTGTGGCACAAAGCTTCTGCTACCGCTTGTAATATAAAAACCGAATTTCGGGCGCTAACATTACAACGATCTAGGACAGCGACTAATTTTGGCGTGATGAAGTGCTTAGTGGCCCTCTTGGTAACCGAAGATTGCTCATACGGTGGTATTGAAATTAACTCATTCATTTCTTCCTCTTTTGTTTCTGAATCGTCTTCATATAAATTTTCATTGCAAGTTCTAGGAATTTTAGAGGCAAGGTGATGCTGCTGACGGTTGAGTTCTTCCTGCTTCCGCTTCTCCCTTTTTTTTCTCAACTTCTGAATATCTGTAGTCAACCCCACCCATACAACCTGGGCGGACTGGCTGTCTCTGCATAATTAGAAATTGCTTATCCTCTTCTATTTTCAATATTGACAAAGCATCTGCATGAGCAATATCAAAAAGGTCGTCTAAACTATTTTTGAACAGGTTTTCTCATTTCCATTTTTTTACTATTTTTTTTTGCAAATAACACCATTCATCATATTTTTTTAAAACTTTCGATATGCAATGTTGACTTTGTTTCGTTCGTATTCGGGCTTTTTCCCGAAAACCCATTACTTCACTATCACCAAACTATCACTTCCACAAGTATTTAATTTTACTACTCTGATATTATAAAAAAACAAGCAGTTGTCTATTGGATAGTAATTTTGATCCTATTATATTAAAATCAACAGGTCCAACCAAATAAATAATATTGTTGAATCCAAATTGATTATTAGGCTAAGGTTCGTAACGTTATATTCAGAAAGAATTGGGCATGATTAATATTCCAAGGAACAAGGGAAAAATTAACATCAACTTAATTTTTCAACGTACACAGCAGAACAGAGTAGCGCCACTTTCGGAAGCCGCTACACTTCCATCGTCAGTGCTCACGTGCATTTGCTTATCACCACTTGTGAGGTGGCTCTGTTGAATGTGATTTTAATTCTTATATATACAACTTTTTCGTGAAAATTGAATACGAGAATTAACTCACTCTCAAGTTGATATTAAAGTGCACTTTCCCAGCGTTGCCATCGGTTTATTTTTCTTCATTTCCCATTTTTCTGATTTTTGTTCTACTCAAGACAAACTTTTTTGGTTTGATTTTATACTTAAGTATATATGAACATGTAAACATGTGAAAAGCTCAAGCCAGTAGCTAATTGTTTATTAATATGATTATTTCGAACGTATTTGCTTTATGAATCCAAATTGATTATTAGGCTAAGGTTCGTAACGTTATATTCAGAAAGAATTGGGCATGATTAATATTCCAAGGAACAAGGGAAAAATTAACATCAACTTAATTTTTCAACGTACACAGCAGAACAGAGTAGCGCCACTTTCGGAAGCCGCTACACTTCCATCGTCAGTGCTCACGTGCATTTGCTTATCACCACTTGTGAGGTGGCTCTGTTGAATGTGATTTTAATTCTTATATATACAACTTTTTCGTGAAAATTTAATACGAGAATTAACTCACTCTCAAGTTGATATTAAAGTGCACTTTCCCAGCGTTGCCATCGGTTTATTTTTCTTCATTTCCCATTTTTCTGATTTTTGTTCTACTCAAGACAAACTTTTTTGGTTTGATTTTATACTTAAGTATATATGAACATGTAAACATGTGAAAAGCTCAAGCCAGTAGCTAATTGTTTATTAATATGATTATTTCGAACGTATTTGCTTTATGAATCCAAATTGATTATTAGGCTAAGGTTCGTAACGTTATATTCAGAAAGAATTGGGCATGATTAATATTCCAAGGAACAAGGGAAAAATTAACATCAACTTAATTTTTCAACGTACACAGCAGAACAGAGTAGCGCCACTTTCGGAAGCCGCTACACTTCCATCGTCAGTGCTCACGTGCATTTGCTTATCACCACTTGTGAGGTGGCTCTGTTGAATGTGATTTTAATTCTTATATATACAACTTTTTCGTGAAAATTGAATACGAGAATTAACTCACTCTCAAGTTGATATTAAAGTGCACTTTCCCAGCGTTGCCATCGGTTTATTTTTCTTCATTTCCCATTTTTCTGATTTTTGTTCTACTCAAGACAAACTTTTTTGGTTTGATTTTATACTTAAGTATATATGAACATGTAAACATGTGAAAAGCTCAAGACGATGGAAGTGTAGCGGCTTCCGAAAGTGGCGCTACTCTGTTCTGCTGTGTACGTTGAAAAATTAAGTTGATGTTAATTTTTCCCTTGTTCCTTGGAATATTAATCATGCCCAATTCTTTCTGAATATAACGTTACGAACCTTAGCCTAATAATCAATTTGGATTCATAAAGCAAATACGTTCGAAATAATCATATTAATAAATAATATTGTTGTTATTTCTTAACGATACAGCTATGTTGATTTCAAATACTCTTGCTTAACATAAGGCACAAGACTAAAAGCATTTGCTTGTTTTGATAGCAGAGTATTTTTATAACGGTAAATTGCAAGCAGAGGCACAAAAGTAAAATTACACCAACAAGAAAACAGCATGCTAGCAACAGCGCTAAGAATTCTGTTGTTGCTATGCTGTCAAACAAATATCACGGCAGACTATCACGGTCTTATTACTTAGAATGAAAATTAGATAACATATTTAATGCAATGTGCTCATGAGCATCAAAAACTTTACCCTAATTGTAACAAAATAACGTTAAATAAAAATTATGAAATTTAAATACTTTTAAAATTGAACTTTTTGGCTGTACAGAATATTTTCTTGTTTTTTTGTTCATCGTGCTGCATGAGTGTAATTGAATAAAATTTCAACCGTAAGTCGGGTCGGGAAGACGTAGTCCCAGGGGCGCGAAATATTTGGAGAGTAATTTTTGCATCAGACCTCAAATTTTTGAGGGGTGAGACATACAATATTTCCACTTATAGAAATTATAGACACCTAATGTACATGTTATGTTTGAACTTTATGCTTTCTTAAAATTGTATTTGTTTCTATAGTGAATTTGCTTAAATTATTTGTCTTTCTTGTGAACAATTTTTTTAGATTATTTGAAATAATAATCCTATATATACAAAATAAACATTTTTGGCGATGACATAAAACACTAAAACTTCGGCGGACTCAATTTTTAAGACTGCCTAATTTAGCAATACGCATTGCGAACTTGCATTCATAACCAAAAATCGATAGACTTTTAGCGATGTCGATTTAGCGATGTCGATTTAGCTTTAGCGAGTTACAGAATAAGGGGACAGTAAATAAGAATTTAACAGGGACCGACAATAACGATTATTTTTAAAATGTAAGCTAAAAAAATCAAGCTGAAAGAGATTTGCTACGTGCATAAAGAATACACCAAAATAATCCTTGTTGCATGGACTACCTTTGGATGCATTAATTTTTGTTTGATTAAGTTTTATTACAAAACTTAACTTTACCGATTATTTTCTGAGTTTTATTTATTCCTCAGTAAATACAATTTATTTCTTTAGTTTTATTTATTCCTCAGAAAACAAACGTTATTTCTTGATTTTTATTTATTTCTCAGAAAATAAAAGTATTTTTTCAGTATTATTTATTCCTCACGAAATAAAAATAATTTTTTGAAGGTTATTTTATACTTAGGAAATAAAAATTACGTTTTGAGTTTTATTTTTTAATTAAACAATACTATTTACTGGTCCATATTAAGCAGTCCGACTAGCTCATCATTTCCGACCACGGATCCTCAACACTTCCGGTTTTACCCAGCAAAAATGAACTTTCCAATAAAGACAAAAAAAACACAAAAAAATACTAATCCCTATCCCCTAAAAGAAACAGTATTTGACGACTGTAATTATAGGAAGAGGTCGTAATTTCCTGAACCGTCGCTTTTTTTTTCTTAGAAAATAACAGTTACTATTTGAATTTTATTTTTCTTGCTTAAAAAAGTAATTTTTAAACTGAATGAAATATAAAAAATTAATTTAATTTAACAAATAAGAGTTTTTGCAAAAACTCTTATTTATTTATTTTTACAAAAACTACAAAAACAATGTGAAACCAGAGACCATCATAATGGCTCTACGTAGACTGAATATTCTTCAGTCGGTAATAAGCCTAATTTGGAATCTACTAACCTATAGGGTTATTGTATTCACTCTGGGGCGGGCTACAATCTGCAAGGTAGCAACCCGAGGTACTCCGCAGGGAGGGGTTCTGTCCCCTCTTTTGTGGAATCTCGCTTTAAACTCTGCTTATGGAACTTGATTCCAAGCTGTTTAAAACCGTGGCGTATGCCGACGACATAGCTGTGGCAGTTACTGGAAAATACCCGGATACCCTCTCACAGCGACTGCAGGATTCACTGAGAACTATCAGCAGGTGGACTACCGAAAGTGGTCTCAGTGTTAACCTTCAGAAAACGGATCTCGTACTCTTCACAAAAAGACACACAAGATACCATCCTTTCCACTCCCGATTCTAAACGGAATAGAACTTAGGCTGTCTGACAGTGCGATCTACCTGGGTATATATACAGAGAGTTAAGTTTAAGCTACAGGATAAATGTAGCGTGCTACAGGCCGAAATATCAGCCATAAAAAGAGCAGCTAACCGGATGAGGTACTATAGGATATACAACGAGGATATCCAAATTTGTACGGACAGCAAAGCTGCAATCAAGTCCCTATCGGGTGTGTACACGACATCCATTTTGGTGTATGAATGCCGGATGTCTCTAAACGAGATAGCGAGACATTCAAACCTCGAGATACTGTGGGTCCCAGAGCACAGCAATGTGCCCGGAAATATTGCTGCGGACGAACTAGCCAAATCCGGTGCTCGAATGCACACTCCAGACACGGATCAAATGGTAGGCGTACCGCTAAACTGCTGCAAATCTCATATTCAGCAGGAACTTTTTGGCTATTTTTAACCAACATTATTGCTTTTTTCGCGACAGGCGTAATTTTCCCAATATTTTGGCTTTCTTACATTTTTAGGGCGTTTTAATCAATATTGCGCTTTGTAATCTTTAACATTTTAGCAAGTTTTTGAAATTTTCATAATTTTTGCCTTTTTACCGAGTGTTGTGACTTTCCTTACAATTTTAGGGCTAGTTTCCAATATTGCAATTTTTCGCGAATTTTCGACATTTTCGCGAATGCTGGATTTACTCCAAGTTTTTGGCATTTTTAGAGCTCGAGTCACTTTTAATCTATTTCAAGTCTTGATATCGATGTTCACATTTATTTACTTTTGATTTTGCAACTAATCATAATTTTGTAAAGTTTTTTGAACAACTCTTCTACAAGCTGTTATAGTTGCTTCCCATTCTATATCTTATATTTGTTTACAAATTAATCTAGCAAATAGAATACAACTTTTTGGAAAACACAATCGTATAATTATAACACTCTTTTGTATGAAAATTGCTAACAACAAAACTACAATACTCTAAAACAATTTTGTTGAAAATTAAGTCGATAATAGTCGCCAACACTTTACAGATTATTATCGACTTAAAATTACACACCCATTATTTTTGAACAAAATATTTTTACTAAAAAAGCGATTGGCTGCATACAGGTTTGAACCGCGACCTCCTGACAGATAGTCTAACATATCTACCATTCAGCCACAGCCCTATTATACTTTATGTTACATTTTTTCCACTTGGACTAAATATGTTTAATTTGAAAGGGTTTTTATTTAATAAAATAAGTACAAAATCGATGTAATTTTAGACAAGGAGAAATTTTCAACACAAATTTAGACAATATCTGATCGGTAATTTGAAGTAATGTTTTACAGTGTAATTAGACGATTACACAACACATACGACGTTAATACGAGCTTGTAAATTGAACAAATGTTTGTACGACTTAGACTGATAGCCTTATTCTATAACTCAAACGTTGGCTCTGTTAACGTTAGTAACATGAAATTTTAATATTTCCTATTCCAGAAAAATTTTGTTTTGAAACAGTTGTCATTTAACATAAAAAATATATGTTATTGAACAAATAATGTAAAATTGAACCAAAATCATGTTCTACAGCCAATGTTAATACGAAAAAACTGTTAACTTCAACGATAGATATTTTGTAGGTGACAAGGAAAAATATGTATGAGTGATTTTATGTTTGGAATACTTAAACCAATATTAAAACATATTCTTAAAATTTTTTTGCAACTTAAAAGAACCAAATTATTGGTCAACAAGTGCGAGTCTTTAAAGAAGATTTCTGCGGTTTTTAAATCGAAATTGCTATAAAAATTTTTAGAACGATTTAATATGAAAAGCCACACAATATTGCTCTGACATGCTATTTTATATGCCCAATTGCAGGAAAAAAAATTATATTAAAAAATAATCAAATTGAAACTTCTATAAACCACATAAATTAAAAATATGTAGTTTCTTCCATATTCCATCGGTTTTAGAATTCTTTTGACTGCTTTTAACACAATCCAAAAGAAAAAACTAAAAAATTAAAATTTTTAAAATTATATTTCAGAATGGCTCAAAAACAAGAAAATAAAATACAAAAACAAGAAAAAGAAAATACGGGTACCCCCATAGTGTAGTGGATAGTGTACTAGACTATCAACCGGGAGGTCGCAGGTTCGATTCCTGCCAAGACCCTGGGTGTTTCTGCAAAAAAGCCGATAAAGGTTTTAGCAGTATGTGTGGTTATTTTTTTTTAATTAAATTGAAATGTATTGCCAGAATAAACAATTTAGAAGCTTTAGAACAAATGTTTTTTGAAAAGCTACTAACAATTGGAAAAATATGTATCTGATAATTTTTATTTGATTTTTTAATTCACAAACCAATCTCTTGCAGTACATGAAATTTTCAACAAGCGCTATAGAATACCAAAATTTTATGTTAACGTTTTCGTTCTGTGAAATAACATAACGAACGAAAAAATTACAGAATAAGGCTATGAGTCTTTTATATAGAGATCAAAAGGCAATTAATAACTTGATTAGTTAATCTTGAAATAAATCGAACGCTTAATCTTGAAATAAATTGAACGTTTTTCACTTCTAGCTTAAACTGTTTAGCATTGCCATACGAAATGACAGTAATTTCTTGTATTAATATCGCAATCTAGGTAAATTTCACAAAATGTCATCAAAATAATGAACAAGAAGAAAAAGTGCGTTTTTTGTGTGTGCGAAGTTATAGTCAAGAAAAAATATTTATTTTCTATTTGAAACGAAATTTGTCAAGAGAAATTTGTGAAATAAAAACAAAATAACATAAAGAAAATTACATCAGAATCTAAGACAATTTTCTGTAGAAAATTTCATCAGAATCTAAGAAAAATTTCAGTAGAATTAAACCACCAATTTTGATAGTTTAAACTAGCAAACAAAATGAGATAATCGACTAGTGAAAAACAACATTCAAAGTTGCTTTTAATTTAATCGCTAATCTCTATGTAAAAGACTCAGCCTTAAAGATTATTTTGTTGTCGAATTTTAGATTTTTTACTTAACTGAATAGAGCATGGCCTTCTCAAATTATGTCCTGCAAGTGCCGTCATTTTTAGGGTTCCGTACACCAAAAGTGTAAAGAAACCCAATTGCTTTCGCTACTCTGTTCGTCTGTCTGCACAGGGTGTTGTCTCGGGAACCGTAAGAGCTACGAACCTGAAATTTTCACCGAATATGTATGACTTTGGCCGCTACAACAACAAATATGTGTCAGTTCAAAATTAAAGGGTTTCTAAAGCGAGCAACGACACATACTCTAATACTAATGTAATATACAGACACTTATATATAGACACTTTAAGTTTTCAAAGTTAGTGTTAATTGGTGTAGTCTGTAGAATAGACTACACCAATATACACTGATATTTAAAACAATAAAAATTAAAGGGTGTTCTAACAGTTAATGTAATTTTGATTATGTAATTTAGACAATTTGCTATATCTTGGAAACCGTAAGAGGCAAATTCTTGAAACTTTAAAAACGCTAAAACTAAAAAATTTCAAAACTAAAAATCTCCAAAATGAAATGAGCGTTTATAGTAAAAACGCGCCAATATTAAAAAAAATCATTAAAACGCAAAAAAGCACCAAAAGTAAAAAGATCGCCAAAAAATAATACTTTAAAAAAACCTCAAAAACCGAAAAAAGTCAACACTATATTTGTGGACGTTAATAGAACATCGTTTATTTGACTTGGACTTCACAGGACAGACAATAAAAAAAAACATGTGCGGACTTGTGGGGCACTCCTCAGTCTCTACCTTGGACTGTTAACGTGCTAAAAACGGAAAAAACACTTAAACCTAAAAAAATAGCTAAAATTAAAAATATCGTCAAAAAACGAAAAAAAAATTAACAAATTTATCAAAACGAATAAAAGCGCCAAAAAAAACCGCCAAAACAAAAAAGTTTTAAAACCAAAAAAAAAAAATTTTAACTAAAAAAATCAGCGAAAATCGAAAAAAATCCCAAAACCGAAAAAAGCGCTAGAACTAAGAAAAGCGCCAAAACTAAAATAAATCGCTTAAACTAAAAATATCGACAAAATAAAAAAACGTTAAAACAAAGCGGAAAAAATTGAAAAAAAAAACAAAATGAAAAAAGCGCCAAAACAAAAAAAATTGCTAAATCAACCAAAAAAAAAACTTAAGAAATGAAAAATAAACTAAAATTAAACAAACAATTAAAACGAAAAAAATGCCAAAGTTTTTTATCGAAGAATTGTGTTCAGCGACGAGGCTCATTTCTGGTTGAATGGATACGTGAACAAGCAAAACTGCCGTATTTGGAGTGAAGAGCAGCCAGAAGCATTGCAAGAGCTACCAATGCATCCACAAAAAACAACCGTTTGGTGCGGATTATGGGCTGGCGGCATCATTGGGCCGTATTTCTTCAAAGATGATGCGAATCACAACGTTACTGTGAATGGTGAGCGCTACCGTGCGATGATAACAAACTTTTATCTGCCCAAAATGGAAGAGCTTGACTTGCATGACATGTGGTTTCAACAAGACGGTGCCACATGCCACACAGCACGCGAAACAATGGACCAATTGAGAGGCGAGTTCGGTGAACAGTTTATTTCACGCTTGGGACCAGTCAATTGGCCGCCCAGATCGTGCGATTTAACGCCTCTAGACTATTTTTTGTGGGGCTATGTTCAGGCTAATGTCTATAGCGACAAGCCCGCTTCGATTGACGCACTGGAAGCCAGCATTGCCAACATTATTCGTGAGATACCGGCCGAAATGTTGGAAAGAGTATGCCAAAATTGGACTAAGCGGATGGACCATTTGAGGCGCAGCCGCGGCCAACATTTGCATGAAATAATCTTCAAACATTAAATTATATCGACCCAACTATCGATCCAAATAAATATTTCATGCATTTTTCTGAATTTTATGTGTTTTTTTTTTACTTTCCGATAGTTCTTATAAAATCACCCATTATATATATATATATATATATATATATATATATATATATAGATATATATATATATATATATATATATATATATATATATATATATATATATATATATATATATATATATATATATATATATATATATATATATATATATATATATATATATATATATATATATATATATATATATATATATATATATATATATATATATATATATATATATATATATATATATATATATATATATATATATATATATATATATATATATATATATATATATATATATATATATATATATATATATATATATATATATATATATATATATATATATATATATATATATATATATATATATATATATATATATATATATATATATATATATATATATATATATATATATATATATATATATATATATATCGATTTTCCGTTTTTTTGTTTTTGTTTTTTTTGTGATTGTAATCAAATGACAGTTTTTTAAGGTTCAATTAGACGTACCATACCATAACACCATAGCCATAACCATACTTACTGCCTTGGATTAGTTTTGGCTTAACCATAAGCAGATTTTTTCATCCATTTGTAGAAGCACAAGCGAAAATATAAATTAAAAAATTAAAACGAAACAGAAAAATATACAATAAATTCGTTCTCTCAGCTTATGGTAATGGCAGAAAACCTAAATTCAATTGGTGTCTATGGTTACGGCTATGGCGTTATGGCAAGTCACCTATAACACTGCGTTACAAACTTTAATTTTTTTCTATTTGGCAGAAACACCACTATATATCCATTAACCTAGAGACAAAATATTGTCAAACTGCATACTTGGTTTTTCATTTCCTCATCTTTTGTCCTTTTTAAAGGACTTAACATTGTTCATGAATGCTTATTTTAAATAATTTTATTTTAATATTAGTATCTAATATATTTTAGCAAACTAGGTACCAAATAAAAGGGAAGGCTCTGTAGAATTTTATAAAAATATTTACTTCAGTTCCCCCGAATAAACATAAAAAAATGTCGTTCTAAAAATATATCCTTCCATATCCTGAAAAGTGTTCCCTAAAAAAATTTTTTTAATTATATGTTGTAGCCTTAAATAAACTCTATAGGACTTCGAAATTTTATGACTTAATCTCTTAGTACAAAAGCTGTGATGATTTTTTTTACGGCATATAATTAATTTTTATAAAAATTGTAAGTAGAAAATTAATTTATAAAAAACAACCATTATTTTTGAGGCGAGAGCGATAAAAACATAAAAGGTGTGTGCATTTTAGAGTTTATTTAATGTTAGTGTATATTTTTATATCTATTGCAAAAATATCAATTAAAGATTTTGAAGAAAATATTAAAAAAAATTTCCAAGGACATCTTTTAAATTTTTGTTCAGTGTTCTTCAACTTTTCTTCCATATCCTTGGCATAAAAGCCACTATATATTCATTAATCTAGAGACTAACTGCCTGTATAACGATGTCGAAGGAAAACCTGAGCGATCGAAAGCCACTGTCTCGAATTCTAGTCAATTTGGGTTGAACAATATCGACAGCTTTCGTTTGCTTGCACTTACGTGTGTCAATTTTTCTCTCTTAAGTATTAAAATTATACAATAATCAGGGTGACCGTTGAAAATTTTTAAAAAGTGGCACAAAAAGGGGATTTTGAGGAAAAAAGTGGCACCAAAAAGGGGATTCTTTAAAAAAAAGGGGCTACTTTTTTGAAAAGGGAATAATTGAACCAAATTCTAATATTTAATGAATTTCTAGGGCATATAATGCTTTTGAAATAAAATGAATCAATTTTGATGTTTTTTCGTTCAAAAAACTGACTGCTTTTTATATAAATTTTAGACAAACAATGCAAACAAACCTTGTTTGTATAAAATTTATGTGAAAGGCACTCACATTTTTTTTTAGCAATTTCCATAAAAATTTTTTTACTCAAGTCGCTTGTTTGCATATGGAAACAGCACATTAGTAAAGTATATCGAAAAGCAGTTTCGCTGAGTAAAGATTTTTGCATAGCCGGCCTTCGGTCGGCGAAGCCGCTGAGTATACTGAGAGTAGAAAATCGTTAAGACCGGCCGAAGGCCGCTTTTCAATATACCAAGAAGAAAAAATACTTAAGCCCGGCCGAAGGCCAGCTACGCAAAGAATATTTTTTATTAAAATAAAATTTCTTAATAATTTAAATTAATTTCCAAATATTTCTTTGAATCGACGATGTCGATTGGACATATTTTAAGCATTGTTGACGCTATTTGCAAATTGTTCTTGATGTTATTTCACTTTTTAAAATGCAATAACGTCAATTGATCTTTTATTACTTGTCACCGATTGCAGAAGTAAAAGGTGAATAGTCAAAAACATGTACATATATTTGAATTTGTTTTCATTTTTAAAAGTGTGGATATTATGACACATTTCAAAGTGTCATAATGGTCATAATAATAATGTCATAAAGTCCATGGACTTATTAAAAGTGTCACAATGCCATTTTTAGCAGTGACATAATGTCTTTGGACATTATATCACTGGATATTGTGACATGGCACCAAAATCTGCATGAAAATAATTTAAAAATATTTAAAGCTGCGTGATTTTCATAAAAATTTTTAACAAGACGTTCTTGTTCGTGTTAGTGAATCAGGGTGTTATTTTTAATAATTTTAATACAATAATGAATATATATAGATCTAATTTCTTAAACTATTTCAAAATAGTTTTTGTCATAAGACTTTACATGATAGACTCAAAAACAAATTTTTTTTCTTGAGATTTTTTTTATTAAAACAGTTTCGTGCCATAAAAAGCTTATATTAAAAAGGGGCATAATATTACAAAAGGTGGCAGATTTAGGTCATTTTAAAAAAGGGGCACTAAAAGTGGCAAGGCAGTTGAAAAAGTGGCAAATTGCCACTTTAGTCGCAAAACGGTCACGCTGACAATAATGCCATATTGTAAATTTCTAGTTTATTTGACGATTTTCATTAAAACACTGAAAATACTACTAAATTGTTTGAAGAAAAATTCAACCAAACATAACGACAAGAGAGTCCATTGTAAGGTACTCGCAGTTGTACAGGAAATTTTTATAATTTTCTAATACAAATTCTAGTTTTGTTAAACAGGTGCGACTACCTTGTTTGATGGGCCTTACACAGTAAAGAAAACATAAGTTTTTAATGTGTTAGTGGATTTTATTTTGTTTAAAAAAATCATGAGGATGTGCATATATAATAAAAAAAATTAATAAGAATGATACAAAATATTATAATAAAGAGAGATGTTACGAGTTCTAAGAATTTAATGGACTTTTATGCAAAATTTTTCCCTAGTCGCAAGCAACACAGTAAGTGAGTGATTTTGACATTACGCTCGTATTGCTTCGACATTGTTGAATCAGATATCGTATGAAACCACTTACGTTTTCTTTCTACTTGTTTTCGAGTTATCGCTCGTATAGAAACATATTTATGACTTTGTTCATGAACGCAAATCAGTGTTCTTTCGCTTAGAATGCGCATGAACATCTTTTTTCGACATCGTTGAACAGGCAGTAAACATTGGTAAACTACGTACTGGGGTTTTTATTTCCTCATCTTTGTCCCTTTTTAAGGACCTTACATTTTTGGAGAATGCTTATATATGGAAGGATATATTTTTAAAAGGACATATTTTATTTATTTGTTCAGGGGAACTGAAGTAAATATTTTTATAAAATTCTACAGAGCTTTCTCTTTTTTTATTTGGTACCAAGTTTGCTAAAAAATATTAGATACTAATATTAAAAAAATAAATATTTAAAATAAGCATTCATGAAAAATGTTAAGTCCTTTAAAAATGACAAAAGATGAGGAAATGCAAAAACAAGTACGCAGTTTGACTATGTTTTGTCTCTAGATTAAAGGATATATAGTGGCATTTCTGCCAACAAAAAAAAATGCTGTTACGCGGTGTAATCAATTACATTATGTGCGTTCGAGTACCCAAAAGTTTTTAAAAATTTTTACTGAACTTTACTGCATTTTACTAAATCGCGTTCGTTTACACAAAATACAGTAAATGAGAACACAAATTGAGAGCGTAAAGTGACAGTTCATGACTGAGTATTTACAAATTTTTACTGCAGAAATTTTTGCTAGTAAAATTTAGTAAAATGAGAAACATATGATTCAAATGGTAAACGAAAAAAAGTAAGCAGAAAAAAGTATAGTTTTTAAAAAATTAGCGAAAAAAGAACAAATTAAATAAATAAAACTGGAACAAAAATAAAAAGTGAATAGTTATTATAGGATTTTTCGCTTGATACTTCAAGCATATATCATTAAAAGGCAAATAAAAGTTTAAGTAACCATTTGTTTTGTTTGTATTAATTTAATTTGCTAGTGTTGTGAAAGCGCTAAGGACTTGACTACTTAGTACTGCACTTGTTTTTAAGGTAATCAATAGCAAACACAAATGATCATGAACTTCTTAATAAATTTAACTGGACACAAATTAGAAAAAAATCAAATTAAGTATAAAAAAACAAATGGAAAAGATTACATAATATGAATTATTTGTATTTTCTTAAATAGTATTGTATCGATTACCAATAAGAAAAAGAGTTGAGTAGTCAAAAGTGTAAATGTTTTTCAGCACTACATTTATTTGGCATCAGCTGTTTCTTTAATTTTACGAGTTTTTACTATATTTCCGTTCGCATACTTTTTTAGGCAATGACATTTTTTTAGAGTAATTTTTTCAGTTTACTCAGTAATTACTCATATACTGCATTTTACTGCAAAAGTAAACAAACGGACCTATTGTTGTACATACGGTTGGTTCGAACATCTGTTTTCTATGGTTATGGCACGTCTAATTGAACCTTCAGTTATTAATTTTTAATATATATATATATTTTTTTTATTTTGAATTCCACAGTAATCGACTCATTAGCGGATCCCCCCGGCCTTTCAGACGTGGTCGAACTCCACCAAATGGATTGGGTCTTGATCGTTCACCTCAAACTGAACTAAGTCCAGAGGAACGCGATGCACGTACTGTTTTTTGTATGCAACTTTCTCAACGTGTTCGGGCTCGAGATTTAGAAGAGTTTTTTTCCAGTGTTGGAAAAGTACGAGACGTTCGATTGATTTCTTGTAATAAAACTAAGCGTTTTAAAGGGATTGCATATATAGAATTCAAAGATCCTGAATCTGTGGCCCTCGCCTTGGGATTATCTGGGCAGAGGCTTCTTGGAATACCTATTGTAGTGCAACATACTCAAGCTGAGAAAAATAGGATTGGAAATCCGATGCCAACGTTTACACCAAAAAACCACACCGGCCCGATGAGACTTTACGTTGGATCTTTGCACTTTAATATAACTGAAGATATGTTGCGTGGAATATTTGAACCATTTGGAAAAATTGATTCTATTCAACTAATAATGGATACTGAGACGGGTCGTTCGAAAGGTTATGGATTTATAACGGTAACTCGCATTAAAATTTTTATAAATGTTCAAATAATAATACAAAACTATTTTCTATTATAGTATCACAATGCTGAAGATGCAAAAAAAGCATTAGAACAATTGAATGGATTTGAACTAGCAGGTCGTGCAATGAAAGTAGGCAATGTTACTGAAAGGTTAGATATGAATACAACGTCACTTGACACTGATGAAATGGATCGCAGTGGCATTGATTTAGGTGCCACTGGGCGCCTTCAATTGATGTTTAAATTAGCAGAAGGTGCCGGCCTAGCCGTGCCACAAGCAGCTGCTAATGCTTTACTTGCAACTGCCCCTCAGCCAGCTCCCGTACAAACCCAGGCACAAAATCCACCCATAGCTACACAATGTTTCATGTTGTCAAACATGTTTGACCCACGTACGGAAACAAACCCTACCTGGGACACTGAGATACGTGATGATGTTATTGATGAATGCTCTAAACATGGTGGTCTATTGCACATATTTGTTGATAAAATTTCACCGACCGGCAATGTTTACGTCAAATGTCCTAGCATCACAACAGCTGTTTTAGCTGTAAATGCATTACACGGAAGGTGGTTTGCGGGACGAGTAATTGCTGCGGCATACGTTCCATTGTTAAACTATCACTCTATGTTTCCAGATGCGATTACTGCTGTCAATGTCCTAACTTCTAATAGAAAGGCAAATGAATAAATGAAACTATAATGCACTACTTCATAATAGGACACATTTATATTCTTTTGGTACTGGGCATTCATAAAATATGTTCCCATTCCAGCTTTTTCTTTTTTAGTAAATTAAGAATTTTTAATCGTTTGAACTTTAAAGACATGACTTTATGTTTTATAATTTTATTTTCGATATATTCTAAAAATATATGTACGTAATATTTCAACTAACAATAAAAATTACATTAATATGATTATTTCGAACGTATTTGCTTTGTGAATCTAAATTGATTATTAGGCTAAGGTTCGTAACGTTATATTCAGAAAGAATTGGGTATGATTAATATTCCAAGGAACAATGGAAAAATTAACATCAACTTAATTTTTCAACGTACACAGCAGAACAGAGTAGCGCCACTTTCGGAAGCCGCTACACTTCCATCGTCAGTGCTCACGTGTATTTGCTATCACCACTTGTCAGGTGGCTCTGTTGAATGTGATTTTAATTCTTATATATACAACTTTTTCGCGAAAATTGAATACGAGAATTAAATCACTCTCAAGCTGATATTAAAGTGCACTTTCCCAGCGTTGCCATCGGTTTATTTTTCTTCATTCCCATTTTTCTGATTTTTGTTCTACTCAAGACAAACTTTTTTGGTTTGATTTTATACTTAAGTATATATGAACATGTAAACATGTGAAAAGCTCAAGCCAGTAGCTAATTGTTTTATTAATATGATTATTTCGAACGTATTTGCTTTGTGAATCTAAATTGATTATTAGGCTAAGGTTCGTAACGTTATATTCAGAAAGAATTGGGTATGATTAATATTCCAAGGAACAATGGAAAAATTAACATCAACTTAATTTTTCAACGTACACAGCAGAACAGAGTAGCGCCACTTTCGGAAGCCGCTACACTTCCATCGTCAGTGCTCACGTGTATTTGCTATCACCACTTGTCAGGTGGCTCTGTTGAATGTGATTTTAATTCTTATATATACAACTTTTTCGCGAAAATTGAATACGAGAATTAAATCACTCTCAAGCTGATATTAAAGTGCACTTTCCCAGCGTTGCCATCGGTTTATTTTTCTTCATTCCCATTTTTCTGATTTTTGTTCTACTCAAGACAAACTTTTTTGGTTTGATTTTATACTTAAGTATATATGAACATGTAAACATGTGAAAAGCTCAAGCCAGCAGCTAATTGTTTTATTAATATGATTATTTCGAACGTATTTGCTTTGTGAATCTAAATTGATTATTAGGCTAAGGTTTGTAACGTTATATTCAGAAAGAATTGGGTATGATTAATATTCCAAGGAACAATGGAAAAATTAACATCAACTTAATTTTTCAACGTACACAGCAGAACAGAGTAGCGCCACTTTCGGAAGCCGCTACACTTCCATCGTCAGTGCTCACGTGTATTTGCTATCACCACTTGTCAGGTGGCTCTGTTGAATGTGATTTTAATTCTTATATATACAACTTTTTCGCGAAAATTGAATACGAGAATTAAATCACTCTCAAGCTGATATTAAAGTGCACTTTCCCAGCGTTGCCATCGGTTTATTTTTCTTCATTCCCATTTTTCTGATTTTTGTTCTACTCAAGACAATTTGCATAAAATTCTGATTTAAAAATGTTAAAACACAGTTGGATTTTTAAAACCTTTATTTTTATAATAAAATAAAATAAGATTTTATTATTTCTTGACGGTTAAGCAATATCCGTATGCACTTCAGTGGTGCTTTACCAAGTCGTCAGTGGACTTCAACCATACTTTGAAAAGTTTCAAACCTGCCATTTTATGTACAGACTTAAATCCCATTTGAGAATTTACAAATAATATTTTTGTGAAAATCACAAGAGAATAAAATATATCGAATATAAACTGTTTGTTAGGTTTTGTAAATATAAGTTTCTAACCACCAGTTTTTGACATAGGAATTAAATGGTTATTTTGTTAATTTTCATATAAATTTAAATTGTAATTAAATACAACTTATGTTTTTCACGGCTCTTTTCACAATGTATGATCAAGAGTTAAAGTAGATTTTAACGGAAAGTGTTGTATGCCGAACTTGTCGTTAAAGTCCACGTTAACTTTTAATCATACATGTGAAAAAGGCCGTCAGTCGTATTTAGTTGTTCTTATTTAATTGGAACAAAAATATGGTAGCACCATAAAATACCATAAATTTCCCAAAAAAAGCAGCTGTGCAACATAAACCAAGAAAAATTCCGAAGAATGTATTTTTCTCCATTCAGGAAATAGAATAATGAAGGATTGCTGAAATGTTTTAAAATAATACAAACGGCTTACAAAATGAAAGAAAAAAGCACAAAAGTGCAATAAAAATATATATAACTTAACTGGTAAAAAACGTAAATTTTAAGGTACAAAGTAATATTCATGGGCCTAGATATGGTGCCTAGATACGCTCAGATTAAATAGATATGTTCACAGAACTTGCTCAGCTTTTCCGTAGCTCATCCGCTTGAGCCTTTGGGGGAACTAAGAGCACTCCGATCGGAACATGTGTGCGATAAAACTATTAAAACTCGAAAATATTTTTAAAGATGTTTTTCAAACTTGACTACCAGATTGCTTTAAAAACTTGACCACCAGAATGCTTCAAACCACGAAATCAATAAATTTTAAGAAATTGGTAGCAAACAATTTTTTCCAGTGGAAACGCTAAACCATTGAAACGAAGGAAGAATGCGTCGTGAGAACAGTGTGATTCGCAATCGTCATTGAGAGAGCGAAGCAAGTGCTTCACTTCGTCGTGTGAACATGGTAAGTTTGACTGCGAACATAAGTTTGTTTTCTTTGCAGTGATTTGATTGCTTCAGTACGAAATAATACAACTGTGCAAAAACTGCATCATACAGGGATGATAAAGTTGGTATAACTACTTTTTTTGGTACTATGTCTGCTTTTACACACATCAGTTGTTCTTGAAGCAACTTTTATTTTCTAGTGAGAAAGAGCGAGATAGGAATACATGAAATATATTCCTCTCTCGCTCTTTCTCACAAGAAAATAAAAGTTGTCTCAAGAAAAACTGATGTGTGTAAAAGCAGACTGTTCATACTTAAGAATACGATGGTACCCCCGTAACTTATTTGATACTATTTGAAAATTGGCCCAATATGTTGGCTGGTATCAAGGCATATTAATCACAGGTATCACCATTACTGCAACAAATACAACACCAAAAAACACATGCATTTTGTTGGTAGATACAGACCAGAAATATGTCAAATCCATTATCTGTGTGTCGCACACATTCATAAGCTCTCTCAATTTTACTAACACATGTACTTTGTTGATAGAAACACACCAGAAATATGTCAAAATCTATTGTCTGTGTGACGCTCACATTCTTAAATTTACTAAAACATCTGTTCTCGTTGTGGTACCTGTTTAATCTACCTTGGCTGGTATACATTTATCATATCATTTATCTCTACTTTGACTCATAATTTAATTCTCTCTCAAGTCTACTTACATACAGCTTAACCAGTGTTGCCATATTTTTTTCTCGAAAATCTAAATGCAAAATAAAAATCTTATTTTGCCATCAAAAATCTTCTTTGAGCTAAAATTTATATTATTTAAAACACAACGCGAGAAATATATAAACATGATACAAGCCATGGTAGAATAAAATAACAGGTAGCCGCATAACTAATACAAATGTACATTTTGGGGACGAAATGTCAAATATTAATAGAGAGGGTATGTGTGTGTTTGAAGAACATAAGCAGCAAACATACGTGTGGTATTGTGTGTGCATGAAAAAAGTAAATAAAAAACTAATCAGCTGGCGTTCCAGGGCTACTTGTGTTTTTTGACAGTTCATCTCATAAGATTGTTGTTATAAGAATTCTTATATGTAACAACGCTCTCACAAAAATTCCTATAACATTGAGATAACACTAATTTTAAGTCTACTGCGATTGAATTTGACAATCTCATCTTACAAATTATGTTACGTGTAGACCTTTAAGTACCATTTTCCTTGATTTACACGATATATGCATAAGTACGTTCGTGCAACTTAAATATTTTTTGATATTTTTAATGAAAAATCGAATAATTCAAAAAAGGTAGAACGCTCAATGAATTTATTTTGTGAACAAACTATGAACGATCATTTGAGTATATGTAATTAATTCCGAAAACATGGAGACTCTGTCTTCAAAATGTTCTTCGTAGGTCAGATTTGACTTAGCTTATTTGTAAGAATATGCTGAAATCTCATAAAAAAAAATTGTATGGACAACAAATTACTTGAACCTAGATTTATTGCATAAAGCCTTTAGTTTAATTTTTATGCGTGACATATTCAATACAGTAAACATGTAAATTACATACATAAATGTTGTTAAAAGATATGCAAACTCTCTGAATGTACCAGCAATATGCAACATTCAAAACAATCAAATGCAGTACTAGACGAATAGAGAAAACTGACCTCTTCATAAATTGCCGGGGACTGATCTAAAGTCTTTCTTTGAAAAAGGACTGAACTTACATATATATTTCGATTTTTAAAAACACTTATATGTTTATATGTCGATATAATATACAAATTCTGCGACTTGTCTACCGCAAAAATTGAGGAACGGATGTATGTATTATCACGGTGCTCTTCTAAAAGTAACTCCAATTAAGGTAGAAAAAAATCTAAGTTTGAAATTTTAAAAATCTTTTTTTAATAGTAAGTATCTTTTTATCTTTTTGACCCATTAAAAAACTTCATAAATAAGATATATCTTCACATATGGTAACACTGAGCTCAACCCAAGAATGATGGAATATCATTCTTGAGCTCAACCTAAATCAGAGCGTTGCGTTAGCAAGAGGTTACGTATTTACCGTATATTGTAAGACAAAAACCTTACTTTCAATGTACGGAAAATACGTACCCCGTTGCCAGTGATGGGAACTTTTTTCTTCAAAACCCGCCAAATGTGGGTTAGAAATAGCTAGATTATGGACTAGACTAAAATTTTAGCGATAAATCGCTAAATTTTGCAGACTGAAACTTTTTTTAAAACTTTATATCAATATATCAACATAAATGCTAATAAAACGTTGGATTTATATATAAAATGTTTATTATATACAAAATTTCAAGACCCTAATTGTGTAAATCACATCACCGCAGTGAAATTTACCACCCGTCTTGAGTAGCAATAAATATATCAGCAATAGAGCAATAACGTCGGCAGAAAAACCATAGCAATATTGCTTATTATTTTAACAAATCAGTGTATTTTTGTTTTTATGAATATAAAAAGTAATATTGAATATGAAAAATGTTTTTCTACACAATTTTTTGCAATATTACTTATTATTTCAATATGTATATTTATTCATTTTATCAAAACGTCAAACGCATTACAAAAATGTGGAGCATAAATTACTATGCTATTTAACGTTTTATGTTTGCAATAATTACTAACGAAAATTCATTGACAGTTATTGTAACATATTTTGCAAACACCAGCAATGAGCTGTCTCTACTAGCAATGGCATAATTTTGACAACAGCTGCAATACATAACATATTTATTACTACATAGTCGAGACGGGGGCTTATATTGAAGCAAAAAAACGCACGGTGTCATGGGACACCGGGTAGGAACGTAGTTCCTTACGTTTTACTTACCTTAGAAATTGTATTTTCACTATCTCTGAGCGCTGGGAATTATTTATGTCGAAGTGACAAATTCTCTTTCAACCGTGGCAAGTAAAAGAGTTTCTTTCGTTTCAGAAACATATAATTTTATTTGTATAATCCAGGTAAGTATGTATTAATGTTTGTTTTAAAAAAAAGGGAGTGTGCTAGGTTCAATAATGTTAATGTGAAAGAGGAGGAAATTTCCCCTACCTCGCCTTGTGGTCCTATTAAAAAAAATTATAGCCTATGTCTTCTTTTAGACTCAGATCTATCTAAGTTTTGAATTTAATCAAAATCGGATAAATATATTAAAAGAGGATGAAATTTCCCCCTATCTAACCACGTGGTCCTTCTTTTAGACTCGGATGTATCTACGTTTTCAATTTCATCAAAATCGGATAAATAGTTTCAAAGAGGAAATAATTTCCCCCTATCTCCCCTCGTGGTCCTATTTTTATAATAATTATATTATCCTATATCTTCTTTAAGACTCAGATCTATATGTTTTGAATTTTATAAAAATGCGATGGATAGTTTCAAAGAGGACGAAATTTCCCCCTACCTCCCCTCGTGGTCCCATTTATGAAGGAACTTATAGCCTGTGTCTTATTTTAGACATAGATCTATCTATGCCTATGACTTCTCTTAGACTCAGATCTATTTATGTTTTGAATTTCATCAAAATCGATTCGATAGTTTCTGAGAGGCAGAAATGTGGGAGCTGCCACGCCCACAAATTTTTGTCTGACTATTTTCTCCAGAACAATACACAAAATCAATGGAGTAACTCCTACAAAATGTTAGGTGTTTACCGCATTAGTTCCCATAATATGTCAAAATTTATATTTTCTATACATGGGAGATGCCAGCCCACTAATCCTACGCCTTAATAATATCTATTTAAAAACATTATAAAAAGAGTTACACAAATTTTGAAGCCTTTAGCTGCATTAGTTCCATAAATATCCTAAAATAAAAATTTCTCTTATATGGGAAGTGCCACGCCCACTTATAGTATTTAACAATTATATAGACTACATCAGTAATATACTGTGAAAATTTCAGCAAGATCGGCTCACTGGTTTAGGAATCCATAGCTTTCAAATAAACACGTGCACCACTACACCACAAAGTATTACTAAAGCAGATACACCAGATAGATACCTCTTACTATAAGTGTAAATGATGGAATAATTATAACTGATATTGTATGACTTTATTCCACGCACACATTCCTATCGTACTAAACAATAAGAGTAACATAGTGTTTTGCAATCGATAAGATATATACATGGTTTTGTTTTAAAACATCTGTGGTACCAAAGATATTTTACGTTAATTGTTAGTACTACAGATGATGTGTGTGTGTATATTTCATGCATACATATAATACACATTCCCATACACCAGAGATCATCAAAACCACAAAGTCTGTGGCCTACACACAAAGTCTGGTAGTCTATGGCCTACAAGAAACTTTTTCAAACTGTCAAATTCAAATGCAAAAATAGTTTCTACACTACAGAAATGCCATCTATTGCTATTTTTTGGAAGCCCATTAGTCCAAACTAAGTAAAAACTATTGTCAGTCATCACAAGATGCCGCCAGTGTTTCAAACTTGTAAAAACTTAAGGTACACATATGTGTACCCAGGATCTGAAGAGGCTATTATTACTGTGTAAGAATAGGCCCGTTAGAAAGGCAATAAAATATGTTCGTTGTAGAGTTGCGACTACATTGCTCCTGTAGAGTTGCGAATACATTGCTGCATGGCTTGTTTATCTATTTTGAACGATTTGTTTTAGCAAACTTCTAATGTATAAGAATAAAAATTATTAGTAAGAACATTTATTCATTGTTATACGCCAAAAGTGAAGTTGCATTGAGATAAATTCAAATTTTGATTGTTTGATTTTGGGATTTTTTCGTTTAGAACTATTTTAGCCGAATAAGTACTATTATAGTTAATCATTAGTACAAAAATGATTTTTGCATTTATCATCCCTGTAATCATATGTTAAAAAACTAAATGAACACATCAACATAAAATGAACACATCTGCTGCAATTTTCATTAAACAAATTTTTTTAGTACATCTTTTCGTTTTTTACTATATGCAGATTTTTTGGCAGCAAATGTTTCAAGAAATTAATGGATATAGTTATTTAGTGAAAGTAAATGGTTCCATTTTCTAAAGTTTAATATTCTATATAACTAATTTCGTGAAAAAATAAGTGCGCATCGTGTTAATCTAAAAACAAAGAATTGAAAAAATAAGTAAATATAAATGAGAAATGTTGAGACTTGTCAAATTGCTAAAATTTTGATCTGAAAAAAGGCATTGCTTTTATCTGTTTTTCACCAATGCTGCAAATAAATTGTTAATCATAAATATATCCTGCTTTTGTAAATAGAATCCTGTTAATGGTAAATACAATAAATAGTGAAACAGTAAAAATCTAAAAAGTGATTTTGTAATCATTTTTGCTGTGATGTAGTAGTGATAGTATACCTCCCTCGAACCCCGTAAATACCGAAGATTAAATGTACCAAAAACATTTTAGTGACAAATATTTATCTAAAAACGAAAATCCTCTCACACGATCTAAATTAATGCGTTATCGTCTTTTCAACATAAAATTTTCTTCGAACTTAAATTTGTGAACAAAAATTTTCGAGTTTTTAAATAAACATTTGTTTGTATTTGCAAAATGGGACAATAACATTGACCATGTCTAATATTATATAACAAACGTATGTACATACATGTATTTTATCTATTTACAACATCAATTTCAATTACTAGCTATAATTGCAATTCAATCATATATTACTGGGACTTAAAATCTTAGTCAGCACAAGAGCTGTCACATCGATTTTGGTATAATTTTTGGTTAGCACGTCTAATTTTTATAGATTAATAGACAAGCCCAGTTTCGTGGCGTTGAGTATTTAAAAGTAATTATTAGGCACAAATTTATACTACGTTTTTTAAAACGAACATTTCACAGAATTCGTGGCTTAAATCGGTTTTAGCTGCCCAACTCAAAACAAAATAAAAATTATTCTATCCAATAGAAAATTAAAAAAAAAAATAAATAAAAAAGTTGCCGGCGAGCTTTAGTTTCCGAGTTATTGCCCTCTGAAGTTCTAGTACAAAATTGTGACTACGGAAATGTGTCTGAAAATAAATATGCCGAGTTAAATATGTTTTTACGTAAAGGCTTACGTTACAACATATTTAGGTGTGAAGATAAATATGTTATGACGTAACGAAATAGGAGTTAATAAGCTAAATATATGGGGAAAAAACATATTTAGAAAGTTTTTGTAAATTTTTTTATTCGATTCTATTGGAATATAATTATATTTAATATAATTACAATTCTGACAATGATTTTCTGAAAAGTTTTATGAAAACTTATCTTTGGTCATACGTATGTATAATCTCTGAGAGATTTTGGTCAAAGTGGCCAAATAAAGGGTTGGCATGCAATGCCACCATATGAGAAATGACTACTAGGATAGGGATTCAGGGATTCCAATGAAATTCGTTGTGAAAGCTATCCTAGTAGTCATTTCCCATACGGTGGCAATGCATGCCAACCCTTCATTTGGCCACTTTGGCCAAAAACCATCAGAGATCAAACGCATGATCAAAAATGAGTTTAAATGAGCTGTAAAATTGTTCACAAACTCAATTCAGGGATTCCAATGAAATAAAATGTAGAAACTACCCTAGTAGTCATTTCCCATATGGTGGCAATGCATGCCAACCCGTTATTTGGACACTTTGGCCAAAATCCCTCAGAGATTATACGTATGCCCAATAATTAAATTAAATGAGCTGTAAAATTATTTACAAACTCAATTCAGGGATTCAAATGAAATTGGTTGTAGAAACTATCCTAGTAAGCATTTCCCATATGGTGGCAATGCATGCCAACCCTTCATTTGGCCACTTTGGCCAAAATCCCTCAGATATCATACGTATGACCAAAAATTAGTTTAAATAAACTGTAAAATTGTTCTCAAACTCATTTCAGGGATTCCAATGAAATTGAATGTAGAAACTACCCTAGTAGTCATTTCCCATACGGTGGCAATGCATGCCAACCCTTCATTTGGCCACTTTGTGCAAAATCCATCAGGAATCATACGTATGCCCAAAAATTAATTTAAATGAGCTGTAAAACTGTTTTCAAACTCAATTCAGGGATTTCAATGAAATCTGTTGCAGAAACCATCCTAGTAGTCATTTCCCATATGGTGGCAATGAATTCCAACCCTTCATTTGGCCACTTTGGCCAAAATCCCTCAGAGACCATACGTATGACCAAAACTTAATTTAAATGAGCTGTAAAATTGTTCACAAACTCAATCCAGGGATTTCAATGAAATGGGTTGTAGAAAATATCCTATTAGTAATTTTCTATATGGTGGCAATGCAGGTCAATCCTTTATTTGGTCACTTTGGCCAAAATCCCTCTGAGACCATACGTATGATAAAAAATGAGTTTAAATGAGCCATAAAATCGTTCACAAACTCAATTCAGGGATTCCAGTGAAATTTAATGTAGAAACTACCCTAGTAGTCATTTACCATATGGTGGCATTGCATGCCAACCCTTCATTTGGCCACTTTGGCCAAAATCTCTCTGAGATTATACATACGTAAAAAATCATTGTCAGAATTGTAATTATGTTAAAATAATTATATTCCAATAGAATCGAATAAAAAAATCTACAAAAAGTTTCTAAATATGTTTTTTCCCATATAATTAGCTTATTAACTCCTATTTCGTTACGTCGTAACATATTTATCTTCACACCTAAATATATTGTAACGTAAGCCTTTACGTTTAAAACATATTTAACTCGACATATTTATCTTTACACACGTACTACGGAATATTTTCCAACAAATGTCAATATTACATATAATTTTTTTTATATTTTAACCGACTTTAAAAAAGAAGGAGGTTATCAATTCGTGTGTATGTTTATTAAGGGACGTTTACACTTGGCAAATATTTGCCCGAAAAAACGTAACCTCTACTTTTGTTTTTTAACTTAGTTTTTATATCACAAAATAAAGTTAGTTATGCTACAAAAAGATATTTTCATATTATTTTTAATAAATGAGAACCCATATTTAAAATATATTGGAATTAAAGGAAATACAATTTTAGCTGTTCTGTTGGTCGGCTTAAATTTACTTCACCGACATTCCTCCGATATAAAAAATGCCTATCTGATAGAACATTTAATTCTAAGAAAAAAATGTTAAGTACAAAAATCCCCGGAAACTCATATTTTCGGAGTTACGGACCCCTAACACTTTACTGATCATAGGTATTTCCTAGATACATTTTTGATACAGTGCAACAATGTGGGTATCATATGAAAGATTGTCAACATTATGTCCGTTCAATAACTGAAAGTTGTTACTAATTGTTACTAGTTGTTACTGGAAAGTGTTCACGTACTCGAAAAACTAGCAAGGAGAGGGTGAAAAAACGGGTTGGGGTCATATGTCCGAAGCTTAAAATTCCGAATTCAGAAACCCGAATTGAAAATCCCGAATTGCAAAATCCAGAATTTCAAAATACCGAATTTCAAAATCCCGAATAATTGTACAGTTTTGGTTTTAAAAATCGCGCGATTTTTAAAATCAAAACTGTACAATTATTCGGGATATTACACTCAATAAATTGGTTTTTCAATCTTAGTTCACATACATATGTATGTACTTCAAATATGAAGAAATTAGAAAAGAAAACTTAATAAAGGTTCACAGTTTTAACTTAAAAACTTAATTTGAATGGCTATTCCTACTATTTGGAAAAAGTGTCATACTGGTGTTGTGCAAATAGAAAAGAAAAGTTCTGTAAAAGTCGTTTGCAAAAAAGGAGCCTTCTGACCACATTCATGAGCCCGCGGCTAATGAAAAACATGTGATGCTTTGTAACAACTCGTTAAAAATAAAGGCAAAAAACAATATGGAAAAGCCACCTTCTCAAATAATAACGGATACTATTGCTGACACCAATAAAAATTGCCGTGTTTATTTGCCAACTAAAGTTGCGCAAAAAAGTAAAATCAAGCGCATTCGTTTAAATGATGTACAAGAGCCGCAAACCTTGGACGAAATCAACATTCCTGAAAACTTAAAATTCTTGGAAGGCGAACTTTTTGTTTTAGATGAAAAGGAATTTGGCGGAGAGAAAAACATTTTATTTGGTACGTAATCTAGTATGAAGCTTTTGGCCGAAGCGCAATGTTGGTTGATGGACGGAACGTTCCATGTTGTGCCTTCTATTATGGCTCAACTTTTTAGTATTCAAGGTTACATTCAGGGCCAGATGGTACCCTTAGTCTTCTGATTAATGAGTCGCAAGACCGCGAGGCCTATTCGCAAGTCTTGTTCAGTCTTATCAAACTAGCCTCTGAATGGAACATAGACTTAAAGCTACTAAAGATTATTTCTGATTTTTAAAAAGCCATCATTAGCACAGCAAAAGAATTTTTCCCGTATGCCGGGTGCAAAGGGTGTCAATTCCACTTTCACCAAATAATTTGGCGCAAAATTCAGAAGGAGGGTTTAAGTACAAAATATGGCCGCTCAGAAGAATTTAGCTTGCAAATCCAGATGATAAGGGCTCTTGCTTTTGTACCAAGTGGTGAAATTCCTGAATATTATGAAGCTTTATACCGAAACTTTGCTGATAAAGATGCTAAAAAAGTAGCCAGTTGGATACATTCCAATTACATTGAAGGAGGGTATGATACCGAATTTTAGTCGGTCTGTGACATGCTACAATAAAACTTTCCACGCACACAAAACTCTGTCGAGGCTTGGCATAGACGACTTAAAGTCGTTGTGGGCAAAAAACCTTCCGGTCTTTACAGACTAACCGAGAGTCTAGCCAAAGAGCTGATTGTTGTTGAAACAGCAATCGAAAAAGTGAAATCGGGGAGCATAGTACACCGCAATAAAATAAATTGTTTAAAAAACAAAAATTTTAAATCCGTGCTTAGATCTTTGTTTATAAAATAAAACAAAAAGTTTCTCATTCTTTTATCGAATTCGGCACTGAGAAATCTGAGTTTAAACTCTTACTTTTTAGTGTAATAAAATAACTGTCTTATGTGTTGTTTTCACAGTGCAAACAAGTATTGCTTGTCGGAAATTAGTTTGAAAAGCACTTGGTTTTTAGAGCGGTTTCCATACAAATTTTTAATCAGGTCGCTTGTTTGCATTGTGGAAACAGCACATTAATATAGTAAAATAGCTGTGTGATTTATAAACTGTAAAGATAATTTTGTATATATTTACGTTCTACATATACTTCATTGTTAAATTAGATATTTATACAATATAACTATAGGTATTTTTGTTATCTTTAGGTTATCAGGTCGCTGGTGAAAATTATAAAGAAAGGGTTCCAGCCCACTTTGGTCCAATAATAATGGTCCCTTTGTGATATTGTTATCTTGTTATTTTGTTATCTTAGTCTGTAAGGATTTTTTATCCAAAGACTGAAATAAATAAATAAATAAAGAATATATGAATAAAGCAGAGTAGTTAAAAGCCATAGCAATTAATATAGCATTTTAGATATCAATTGAATGAAATATGTAAATAAAAATTAAATAAAAAAAAAACAAAAAAATTAATATCTTTAAATTTCGGGATTTGCTAAATTCAGGATTTCATATCGGGATTTTTAAATTTAAGATTTCAAAATTCGGAATTTTAAAGTTCGGGATTTTGAGATTCAGAATTCTGAAATTCGGGATTTTTAAAAATTCGGGATTTTGACATTTCGGGATTTTGATACTATCCCTGAAAAAAGAGCATAAAAATTAAAAAAAATTGGTTGCAAGTATTT
The DNA here is from genome assembly GCA_956483635.1 of Panzeria rudis. Lineage (NCBI taxonomy): Eukaryota > Metazoa > Arthropoda > Insecta > Diptera > Tachinidae > Panzeria > Panzeria rudis. The sequence goes on along the minus strand of OY101449.1, from coordinate 52,394,638 downwards.
GCTAGTAAAAGGTGCGATCCCGTACTCAACATTGGGAACCCGCGGGATCCCAATTTGCACGGAAACTGTCCCCGTACTGCAAGATTGGGTAAATGAGAGTGAATTTGAGAGAATAATATACTTCTTGCACGAAACAGCCCGTACTTTTTCTTCGGGTAGATTGTGTAAAGTGCAAAACAGTCAGCCGTTTGAAAAATAAACAATAACAAACGAAAAATATGATTTTAGCCAATAAAAGGAATAACATGAAATAACTGCTAATTATGCAAAATTCAACGCAAAATACATTTGTATATATGCAACAAAGTATATAAAAACTAAAAATGCTATTAAAAATCAGTATGTTGGACTTATATTTTTTTGTTGATTTGTTAAGTTTTGGGATATAAATTTGGTTTTTGCTGTTCCCGTACTTTTGACTTTAGTTAGAGTAATTCTTGCTTACTCTCATTCTACCGAACTTTGCCCAGAAGGTACGGGATCGGATCATAAAAAATTTAACTTTCTAATTTTAATGAATGAAAGAAATTTTTAATTTTTAAGAAGTCAAAAGTATTAAATAAGTTTCCATATACGTAATTTCGGCCAAAAAAATATTTGATTTGCCCAAATGAGGTAATTTGCGACATGATTTCCCACATATTTTTCATATCGTCACCTTATTATTGGTTTGACCCATAATCATAGGAAAAAGCATTAGAAAGCAGCAAACCAATAACAAGCTGACGATATGGCAAATTATCTCAAATTACTTAATGTGCTCCAGATTATGTCGAAAATACTCTACGCACCCTACTTTGCTTTTAGAATTACAAACTCCATCCCTGGGTCATCCATCAATTGATATTCACGATTTCGAAGAAATTACACTAAAGAATATATCATTAATTTAAAATGTCAAATTATATATGGAAAAAAATTTAATTCCAGATGTTGCGTACACCTTATAAAGTAAGCGCATCATTTGACTACGAAAATTCGAACACCAAATCACTCACAAGCTTAGTGGAAACACTTCGAAGTAATGGAAACGTACTATAAGATTCGATATTTTTCTTTAATTTTGCTGCAGCAGTGGCCGCTAAAAGAGCCTTAAACGCTTGAATTGGGTGGAAGAAAATTTTCCACCTCAAGGCTAAATCATAAAGGTTACACTCGAAATATTTTGTGAGTCAAATATAAAAAAACCTGGCAAGTTCCTGCAAAGAAGAAATTCAACTAAATTAATAGAAAAATTCCACATTTACATTAAAACTAACTTTATTTATACTGTTTACAGATATTTTAACTAAAAAATTCTTATGTACAAGCAGTTGTATTTTTATTTCTGCTATTTAAATACATTACACATAAAGCTTCATTTACGGACAGTTAAAATGTAACACCTTTTTATCCTAAGTTGTATTCCTGTACCTCAAAATGTTAAAATTTTCATATATTTTTTACGATATGTCTAACTTTTTATACAAAGTACTAACAGTTAATGTCAAGTTTTTTGGGTGTACAAACTGTTTATTGTGTTAAGCGTAGTATGCAGTTCTGCCTGAATTTCAGGTTCGAAATTTTGCATTTATTTCTACACGGAAAAATAGTTGTGTAGAGAAATTTGTTTTCATTCACGCAAATTCACTTACCCTGCGTTTAGACATGTAAGTACTTGCATGCAAGTTCTGTGTACGTATTATCAACGAAATATCAATTTGTATTCGTTTCTCTGTCCTTCTCATAGCTGAACCAAAAGTGTGTTAGAAGAAAAGTTTGAGTGTATTGAGTTTTCGAACTTGCACTTGCATGTGTAAAGGCCATGTTACATTTATTAATTTTCACGTGCAAAACATACAAAATAATTCACAACACTACAAAATAAAATATCAAAAATTCAGTGAGCAAACAATTGTCTGAACCAGTGATGACTTTAGGTACCATGTATAATCCTGACATTTTTCGTATCTTTTGAATCTACGCAAACTGTACAGGAAATAAAATATTTAACTTTCCGTCTCTCACAAAGTTTTTTAAAGTTATCATTTCGTTATTAATACTAAAAAACGCCTTTACTCGTATATTAATTTTTACAAAAATGAAGTTGTTTTGACAACATCCAAAGATGTTACATCCAAAGAAGTTACATATAATTAATTTTAAAGTTTGGTTACTGTATTTTTAAAAATTACATACCTAATATTTATGACTTAAATAAATATAAAAATGAATTTATATGATATCATTTTCTTTACAATATTCATTAAATATGAAATAAAAATGTTATGTTAATATTTTGCGCGAAATGATCGTAAGTGACATTTTGTAAAAAACAAAATTTTTTTATTGAAATCAAAATTTAACTTTAAATACAATAAAAAACCCTACTCCTGAAAATTTTAATTTTTGTCGCTTACGATCATTTGGCGCTAAGGGGTCGATATTTAAACGTTAAAAACGGATTTTCAAATTTTTTTCAAAATGTATCTTTTTGGGAAAAAATGTATCTTTTTGGAAACTAAAATGTATCTTTCTCGAAATTTCACTGGCAACACTGGCCTGAACATTAATTTTTGCTTCAGTTGACGGAAAAAAATCTCCACTAATTGATATCACATCCCTGTGTTCGACAAAATGCGTGCTGATTTTTCTTATCTGGGAGAGTAATTTTGTAAATTTCTGCTTTACTCTCTCGTTACTAGTTTCTGCTAGGAAATTAAATGAACAGACTTATAATTGTTACTAGTAAGCAGCGTTGCCACGACCAACAAATTTTTGTAACCAAAATTAAAAAAAATATATAACTAAATGCGAAAAAAGGAACCAAATTTTTTTTTTTGTATTTCAAATACTGTTTTATTTGTACTTCATTCAGTACAATATATAATTATCATAAAAGAATATAATATATGTAAATGAACCATCATTACATTTAAATATTTACTTCAGTTTTATAACACGACACAATTTTGAATGTTTCAGAGATCAAAATAAATAATTCTTATGTATTTTCATCTGCCTAATTCAGAAATTACCATGAAAATTTCCGATTAGCTTTAGTTTTAAAGGTATAGTGACTTTAATATATTCATATATTACAGCATTTTTTGCTCCGGTCCTCAAAATAATAAAATAATTTATGAATTATTAATCTACACAAGATATGTTTCTCTTTAGTGCATTTTAGTCACGTTACCGACTCTCAACGGAGTCACCCTTAGGTTATTAGACAGCGTGAAGTGTCTCGGTATTATACTGGACTCTAAGCTTTCATGGTACCCCAACGTTCAAGCTAGGGCAGCCAAGGCTGCTATTGCTCTATACACCTGCAAAAGGGCGATCGGCAACAGGTGTGGCGTAAGTCCTAAAAACGTCAATTGGATTTTTGAAATGGTGGTAAAGCCCATACTAATGTATGGGTCTGTTGTAGTGGACTTCCTTAAATAAAGCCACATACTCTAAAATAATTGAAAAGGTTCTTCGAACATCTGCTTTGCTGATCACGGGTGCACCTCGCACTACTCCATCCAAAGCACTGTTCACCATACTGCATTGGCTTCCTGCTGACCCCATGATCAAACAACTGGCCATAAGCTCGGCGGTTAGACTAAATGCCTCAGGTGCATGGAAGCGGGGTAACGTAGGCCATGCGACGATATTAGGGCAAATCTTAGATCTTCCCGACCACACTGACTATTGCTCACCTACTCTGATGCCCGACAAGACATTCATGGTGGACTTCTCGGGCACATCCTCTGAGACAAACTACATACACCAATATGAGGATGTGCTCGAGATCTACACCGATGGGTCAAAGTCGGGCATCGGAGTAGGCGGGGCCATCTACATCCCACAAATGCAACGTAGGATAAACTTTAGGCTACCAAACCAATGTAGCATCACTCAGGCTGAAATATCGGCAATCAAAAGGGCAGCGAACTGGTTAAGGTACTACAGGATATTCGATTAGGACATTCGAATTTGTACCGACAGTAAGGCGGCACTACATGCTCTATCTGGTGTTTACACTACATCGGAATTGGTTAAAAAATGCCGGGCATCTCTGAATGAAATGGCGAGACATGCGAACCTAGGGCTCTTCTGGGTACCGGGCACTATCGCGGACGGTCTGGCCGAGGCTGGTGCCCGCCTACATGAAAATGACATAACCAGTCGATGTCATTTTCATGTAGGCGGGTAGGTGTGCCACTAAAAAGCTGTAAAATACAAATTCAGCACCAACTATTTGGAGAAGCGCAAACCAGATGGACAAATGAAATCACTTGTGAGGTTTCCAGATCCATCTGGCCCCAGTATAACTTCGCAAGATCTGCAACCATACTGAGGCTTCCTCGTCAACAGCTGCGTAGCGGTCATAACAGGGCACTGTCTCATTGGTGTCCATGCCAGAAGATTAAATCTTCCTTTTAACGATTTCTGTAGAAGTTGTCAGAACGAGGAGGAGGAAGAAACTGTCAAGCACCTCCTCTGTCGATGTCCAGCACTATATAGAAATAGGGCGTCATACCTGAGAAATCCGTCACTACCCGAACTAGCAGACCTGGGGGAATGCGACATTAGGGGAATAGATTCGGGTTGGTTTAACACCGACCCAACCTCTGGGATAGGCGGGGCACCTCTCTGAATTTCCCTACTATCCATCCCAGGCATCACAAAGGGACCAAAGGACCCAAGTGGGCCGTTTTTAGAAACCGGCAGCCTGTTCAACCTAACCTAACTTAACCTAGTGCAATTTCACTGATGTGACTTTCAGGATACCTTACTGGTATTGCCAGGATGTCGGAAATTGTGTGTTCTTACTTAATCCTTAATGAAGTGTTTTTTCAATAAAAATTGGAAATCCATTGAGTGTCCTGAAATATTAAGAAAACAACTTAAACATTCAACAAAAATTTTTCATACTGAAGTACAAAAATAGTACTGCATAGAAACAAAAAAACTTGTAAAAAGAACACTATTTTTGTTGACTAAAGCATGTAAAAATTTTTTTGAGACAGTTGTTTTCTAAATATTACTGGATCCTCTCAATGGATTTCCAGTTTTCATCCAAAAAACTCCTCAATGGAATATATATTTCATGCCACCCGTTAAAATGGTAATTTTGTTGACGTTTTAAAATTTTTAAGGACTAAAATAAAAATACAATTTCAACCATCCTGGCAATACCAGTAAGGTATCCTGAAACTCGCATGAGCAAAATTACACTCAAAAGAAAGATATTTTTTGTAGATTAATAAACCTAAATATGTTTTATGATTTTGAGGATCCATCCGGAAGTATGGAGCGAAGAATACAAAAAATGCTGTAATTTATGAAAATATTATTTATTTATTTATTTATTCATACTAATATAAAAACCTCCATAGGCCAATTAAACTATATTACATAGACAAAATATAGTAATAATAAAATATAAAATAAAAATAAAAAAAAAAAACATTTGTGATCATTCAAATCTATATGGTTCCCAACTAAAATAAAAAGTGTAAAATCAAAAGCAAAGTTAAAGAGCAGGAGATCCCACCACTTCGGCCGTGGAAAAACTAATCAGGTATATTGTGCAAACCGTTACATTGGAAATATTTTAAAGTCTGAGGTATTTTTAAAGTTGTGTACTATTAAGGTATGAAACCATTTTTATATGAAAAACGTTATTCGTGTGAGAAAAGAGTCTAAGCTCAAGAGGTAAAAAGTTGCAACGACGCGCTATCCTAACAACAAAAGATTTTTCAAATAAAGAGTTATTTATCAGGGGAATTAGAATTTGGGGATTCTTTAACGAATGAGAAAAATGAAACTTAGAGAAAAGCTGGATAGAAAACCCGTTCCTTACAAAGCCAGATATATGATCACGTCTACCAACACTGTAAACATACCACACAATCCCATTCACAACACGCCGCAAGGTGGATATAGTACCTACGTTAGAGCCGGAGAAAACTTCAAGGCCATATAAGATCTGCGGCTTTAGCAGTGTAGGCGCCAGCATCAATCTAAGACAGAGCCCTGAGGAACACCAGAAGTTAAACTGAGCAGATCAAAAGATTGGTCATTGGCATCGACAAACTGAAAACGATCAGATAAATACGATTAAATCAATTTGCATGCGTTTGCCGCAAAATTAAAGTTTTCTCTTAACTTCCGAATCATAATGGCAAAATTAACGGAATCGAAAGCTTTAGATAAGTCGAGCGATACAACAGTTGCCAAGTTATGGTCATTCACAGCAGACCTAACGTCATCAGTCAGGTCAAGTAATAAAGACGTTGTACTATGACCACGACGAAAAGCATGCTGCGAAGGAACTATACTATTCCGTACAAACAAAAGCATTTGATCCTTCATGATCTGTTCCACAGCCTAGATAAAGCAGGCAAAATAGAAATAGGTCTAAGTCATCGATACCGCGAACAGTTCTGACTTTAGGCATGGGTACGAACTGGTCTTTCTTCCAAGAAGAAGGAAAATTTATGTACGCAGGATGGTGTTAACGTGATGGGTAAGAATCATATTGCAATTAAAGATACCAGCCGTTATTATGTTGGAATGCCTCAAGAGCAACTCATAGTGAAGATTCTCAAAAGCGCTACCGTGCGGCAAATAAACCACACCAAAAAGTTTTTTGACATCAGCAAACGAAATCTCGAGAAAAATCGACTCACAATCCGAAGATAAAACTTTAAGAATTACACTATACTTGATTCCACGATGTATGTTTTGTATATACTACCACCCCGACGATGCAAGCGGTCATTTCCAATTAGTTGTTAGTTGTCCAAGCTTAACGAAGAATCAGATATATATGGTTTCAACCATGTCTCAAAGATGTCGATAAGCTCAAAGTTACCATACACTATATTCTTAAATTCGTCAAATTTAGTCATATTCTGAGAAGGTTTTATGCTCTGATAGTTTATATGTCCTATATTAAGTCGTTGACAATAGGACGCCAACCTGGCTTTAATTATCGAACCATTGCCTATAGTGGGATCACTGTTATCGCTATTCATGGGCATGAAAATGCAAAACAAATATAACGATTGGGAACCAAATATAGCTAAATGTATCAAATAACATCATAATCAATATATAATTCTTTAATAATACGTTTCCCTTTAAAGAAGTAAGTAACACAATTAATTAGTATTCGCTGTTATAAACAGTAGGAAAAATAGATAATGCAATTGATGCATTAACAATATTAAGCTTAACAATATTAAGCTAATTCATAAATCGCAGCAATTTCAATTAGAAAGGAAAAAACAACGTTTCTGTAAAATTTAATTTAATTTAGCAAGGCACAATAATAGAGCAGAAATTCAGTCCAGTAATTTACAGCCATACTTATAGGTAAGAAGAATACTGCAGGCTTATTAAGAGCCCATTTGACAACTTTCTAACAGCTCAACCAAGATTAGAGCACCGAGCGCTGCACAAGCAGCAGGATATGCACTTGCAGTACTTTCTACCACAAAATATTTCCTTTGAATGTACTGAAAATACTAGGGTATTCATTTTAATCGACTTTTCAATTGTTCGATTAATCAATTAATCGAAATTGACATTTTTAAACTACTCGAACAATCGAGAAAAACTTTTATTTCGTTCGAGTTATTCGAGTAAGTTAATTTAAAAAATGTTGCCAGCTTTTATTGAGAAATCTGCAAAAACTCATTAAAAAAAAGAAAGTTTACATACATTTTTTTCGTCGAGTTATTCGATTAATCGACCTAAATTAATCGAATAAACGTTTACTCGAAATTGAATTTTTTGTTTCATCGAACAATATTTGACTTCAATTATTTGATTAATCGAGCAAACATTATTCGAGTGAATACCCTAGTAAATACGCACCGCGCAGATTTCTCAATAAAAGCTGGCAACATTTTTTAAATTATATGAAATTTGTCATGCAATCGAACGTTATTTCATACTAAGAGACCGCGTCATCAAAATTAAGTTTAATAATGAAGTATATAACAATAACAGAGGGAAAGAAGCCAACTTCAAATTCGGAAATATAACCATCAAACAAAAATTATTTTAAGTAAAATAGATATTTCGAGAGCAGCTACTTTCCTAGACTTTTCGTATTAAAATATGTATCGAATGTAATCTAACGGCGTAATTAAACGAAAAACTAAAAGCATTCACAAAATCAAATAGCAAAAAATTACTTTTGTCATATAAAATATTACTTTATGGATCTAGAGAAAAACAAAGAATTGCACCGATAAATTGGGAATGCTTTTTAATTCATCTTTTCTCAATTCCTCCAGCGTCAACGATTAGTGAGAGATTATTCTTAATAATATGAGCAATGTTCAACCGAAAAAATATCTTCTATGAAATTAGTAAAAAGCGTTATTTTTTTAGGACTAAATGTATCTATTTTGTTCGATTATTTAACGAATTATCCTGTTCCTGATCAGTTTATCATTTAATTTATGTAGAAATATGGTTTTTCTTTTGTTTTTATTATTAAAATGCATAAAAACGCGAAAAAAAACTTGATTTGTTTTATTAATATGATTATTTCGAACGTATTTGCTTTGTGAATCCAAATTGATTATTAGGCTAAGGTTCGTAACGTTATATTCAGAAAGAATTGCGCAAGATTAATATTCCAAGGAACAAGGGAAAAATTAACATCAACTTATTTTTTCAACGTACACAGTAGAACAGAGTAGCGCCACTTTCTACAAAACGCTCACGCTCAAAAACGTTCACTGTTCCCAAACCCTTCTTCCTCGGCGAATCAAACCTAGTGGACATTAAGGACAATAGTTGGGGCTACCAAACTGCGTTTTTAGTTTTCCTGAATTGTATTTGTGAAATTTTTTTATAAGAAATTTGAATATATGACTAAGGTTAAATATTCTCAAATATGACTTCTTCAAGTAATATGCCCACTGTACCCAAACCCTTCTTCCTCGGCGAATCGGACCCAGTGGACATTAAAGACAATGGTTGAGGCTAATAAACTGACTAATAACCTTAGTCATATATTCAAAATCGTATAAAAAATTGCACAAATACAATTCAGGAAAACTAAAAACGCAGTTTGGTAGCCCCAACTATTGTCTTTAATATCCACTGGGTCTGATTCGCCGAGGAAGAAAGGTTTGGGCACAGTGGGCATATTACTTGAAGAAGTCATATTTGATATTATATAACCTTAGTCATATATTAAAATTTCTTATAAAAAATTTCACAAATACAATTCAGGAAAACTAAAAACGCCGTTTAGCAGCCCCAACTATTGTTTTTACAAAAATGTTTTTACGTGTAGCCTTAAAAAAATTAAAATTTTTTTTTTATGTTAATGAAGCAAATTAAAATAAAATTTATATAATTTCACTAGCTTCCAGCAGTGTTAGAGGGCTAAAAGATATGTCGGAAAAAATTAAAAAAATATTTTTTGTATATAATTTAGCTAGATGGAACATTCCGGAGGTATTCGAAATTTATTGGATGACTTTTTTTCCTTCATACACCAATGCTCCACTCTATTGTAGAATATCCCTACGGTAAATGGAACTGGCACAAGGAAAGTCACGTGACCAGTCCCCAGGTGGTAGGGACTAGTCCGAGTTCTAACACTTCCTATGAAGCAGACCAGTCACTTTTGCATGGTGATGGCCTAGGATGGGGTTAATTGATACTTTTTATGCACTTTGTGACTTGTCATTAAACTGTCTTATGGAGACCCAATCGGTGTAGAATAATATAAATTATATATAAATATTATTCCGACATTTAGCTGTAATAATTGATTAATAGTTGAATTTATTTATTTTTTTATTATTACAAATGCAGGTAGAAATTGTATTTTATTTTAAGCAGTCTTTGATGTAATTCGAACCGACAACCTCCGGCATGACAGGCTAGCACACTATCCACTCAACCACAGGTGCATTTATATTTCAAAATTATAAATACCAGTTAAGCTGATCTTAATATCTAAATCTAGTTACACGACTGGTTCCTGAGTGGCATGGCTGTCTCATTGAAGGTAGACAATTAACATCATTTAGATACAATGTGATAGGTCTTAGATCCAGCTGCATCGAATTTGTTCAGTGCCGTTTACTTCAAAACTAGGCCGAGTCCCAACTAATTGACTGAAAATTGTTAATATGTGACCATTTACATCACATGCCTCTTCTCAACATTCACTACCCCTTACTTTTGGTATCCCTCCCATTTTCTCAAGTCATAGGATGAGTACTTTTGGATCATTTGTCACCAATTTTCCGCAGGGATGTAACGACTGATCCCAATACTTTGTCTCTTCGGTAGTGGTACGCAGAAATGATAAAATAGTTTTGTTGACTCGTTCCACTTGACCATTGGCCCTAGGGGTACGAACGGCTGTCTACGTGTTGAATATTGTTGATTTCGCAAAATGCTTTAAAAGATTTTCCCGGTAAACGCCGTACCGCGGTCCGAAATAATACGTCGTGGTAAACCACTTATCCGGTAATATACTTATTACCGGATCGGTTTTGGTATTTCGAACTGCTTTCACCACCATAAACTTTGTAAACGCGTCTGTAATCGCTAACACATGTGTGTTTTCTCGTTTAGACCACACGAAACGGCTTGCCTAATAGTAAATACGTAAACGTTTCAATGTCTCCACTACGGCCAGCACCTCCCAATTCGTAGCTGTGGTAATTTGCCTCAGTATCGGAACAATGTCTGCTAAACTAAAATACTGGGTGCCATTCATCATCACCAGTGGACTGCAAAAGTACTCCTGCTAGTCCTAAACTGCTTGCATCAGTATGTACTTCGTGTTGTGCCGATAAATCGTAGATCGCAAGTACTGGCTTGTTACACAGTATCTGTTTATTTCACTTTTCCGTGTCAGCATCGTAAGTGGTCGTGATATTAGTGAGTAATTTTCCACGAATTTCCGGAAAAATCCCGTCAGACCCAAAAATTGTCGGACTTCAGTGGTGCTCGTTGGTGTCTTGAAATTTTTAATTGTACTGACTTTCTCGCTACCAGGTGTCATACCAGACATATTTACCGTGTGACCCAAATACGAAATTTATTCCGCCAAAAAATTACACTTATCCAAACGTAAAGTAAGTCAGCTGTCCTCCATTAAAATTAAAAGTCTATTCAAGCGATCGATACCTTCATCAACGGTCTTACTGGGAATTATTACGTTATCCAGATATGCCAATACTTCAACCGGTTTCATTGCTTCCACAATACGGTTCATTAGGGCTTGGAATACTGCCGGGGCGTTTACGAGTCCGAAAGGCATGCGGTTGTATTCGTAATGACCTTCGAATGTAACGAACGCAGTAAATTTCTTCGACTCTTCATTGACCTCGATTTGATGGTAGCCCATACGCAGGTCAAGGGTGGCAAAATAGCGATTTCCGCACAATTGAGCGAAATGCTCCTCCATTACTGACATGGGAAAGGTATCCTCACAGTAATCTTGTTTAATTGGCGATAATCTATATATAACCAGTGCTCACCATTCTTTTTCTTCATTTCACCATTATTTTACTATCAAGGAGTTCTTTTATAATGTTGGATAAAATTTCACGTTTTGCAAAAGCGGCATATAGGCTCAAGCGTACTTACTTGTATTTTCATCTTCACTAAGTTACATTTGCATACTTCCTGAATATTTTCTGCAAAACACGCTCTATGATCATTGAGAACTGATTGCAGTCGTTTACTCTCGCCGGATGTTAACATTTTCTTAGAATCAGTGGCATTTATATTTTGTACCCAACAGTCACCTTCTTCTATAATTGTACGTTTACCCTTTTGACACAATACATTACGACCAATAAGTACGTCCATTGGTATCATCGTATCCTAAACAATAAATAACTCAGCTTCGGAGACTGTATCATCGATTAACACTGGTACGAACAGTTTGCTAGTAGATGCATATTCACCGCCTGCAAAACCCTTTAAAATTATATTACATTGAACAGACTCACCAATTTGAGCTAAAAACGACTTTCGGACAAGCTGCGGTCGCTTCCTGAATCAATAAACGCTACCGTTTCGACACTGTTTATTTTAAAGGCTTTACAAAGTTTATCTGTCGGCTTTGGAGTATTGTCACTTATTTTGTTTACTTCTGCACTTTGATTTATTTTTGATCTACAATCAACTGTTTTATGTGACGTACGATTGCATCTATGTAGTACAACTGTCCTTTTTTGTGGTTCGGTGCACTTTATCGAGTAATGTCCGTAAGTGGAACAATTGTAACACTTGATTTTACTTAAGCTGTGTTCTCACTATGTGTATTTGCCATGTGGAATGTCACATTTTCACATGGTAAATTTGTACATATAGTCTGAACCCCTTCAAACAATAGCCTGTGTTATTTCTCTGTGTACAGTACACATGATTTAGAACGAGTTCTATTTTGAAGTGACAAAGCATCTGACATCAGCTGGTTTTTAATAAAGCAATTGTTTGCGAACGGGAAAATGAGATAAATAATTTTTAAATTAATAAAGTATTAAATTAAATAAAACAAGTGTAAAATTAAATAAAAGAAGTATATATAACAATAAAATATGTATAACCACTCGGCTGTTTTATGATTGTTTTGCTTTATAGGTTATGTCAAATGTACGTAACATACCAACAGGTGAACACAAAAATTATAAACCTTATGTAAACCGCAAATTTTGACATACACGTGAAATCACATGTGTATAAAAAAGTGACATTCCATAAGACAAATACACATAGTGAGAACACAGCTTTATTAGCGATGTGTTACCCTCCTTCTTTATGGTTTCGGTGTTAGTTGTGGTCTTATCGTTAAGGTTCTTCTTCGTTCTGTTAACTATCATTGCAGGCGTTTTGATTTCGATGTAATTACAATAATAAATTATGTCGCTGAGAAGTTGGTTACATGCATGATCTAATAATACAGGTCTATGCACCAGTACAACAATACAACAATACAAAACACAACAGGCATTTTGTTTGTGTATAACAATCGTAAAGATGTCAAAAACAGCTGTCTACAACAGCAAGAAAAACGTGTTTTGTGTGTATTTTCTCGTTCTGGTAAAATGTAAACAAATATATAACCAGAGAGCGAAGCCGATACATAACAGTCGGCGGCGGTGGCTGTTAGCCGGCTGAAGCCGACTACTCTTTAGAAGAATTACTTAGCATTTACGCATGAAAGTAATTGCAAGAAAGTCGCAATACACTCACACATTTTCACTACACACTTTTAATTGAGCTATGAGAAAGGCAGAGAAATTAATACTATTTTCTTTTTCGTTGATAATACGTATACAAAAATTTCATGAAAGTACTTTCATTTGTAAATGTAACGTTACTAGCTATATTTTTGTCGACAAGAATTAGGCGAAAAAACTCGAAAAATAAATCGCATAATCTGACAGCCGTACATTAGAGTGGAGCGTGCGATTTTTTTGTGAATTTCAATTGCGAATAGAAAAAAAAGGTTGCATTTTATTTTTAGATACATGGGAAAAATAATGAAAAAAATATTGTGACCTACTTTCAGCCCTCTACCGCAGCATCAAGATTTTAAATATGAGATCAAATCGATCAATTTGTGAAACATCATATGATGCAACATTATATATTCTTTATAGCTGTAATAACTAATTACACTCAAAATATCCACTATTTTATACATACAAAGTAATATTTCAGACAAATTTAAGATGAAATATAAAGCAAATTTTCGAATTTCTAAGTCTTTGTCATATCTTGCAAAAAAAAAAACATTGAGGTCGCTGAACACGAAAATTATATTTATTTATTTTTTTAATGTGCGCTTTCCCGATATTCCCGAAAACCCAGTTTTTTGTTTTTTTTTTAGTTTTTTTCGTTAATTGGCAAAAATTCCGAGAACGGACATCTGAATAAAATGAATTGTACACTGTTGTATAGATATCTCTCTATTCTTTCATTCAATACACTGATTGTGCCGATCGTATTAAAAAAGTATAGAGTTACAGGCCTTAAAATGTAAAAAAATGTTTTTTTTAGACCTTTTCCCAAAAACTATGACTTAATCTGCTCCATTAAGATGAAAAAATATACTAAGTATTTTTTTTTGGGCTGTATTTCAAAGATAATTATGTGACGACACATTATGGATGCAATCGCTAAATTCTGATAAAAAATAAGGTTTTTAGCCCTTAAGCGAAAACAGCTATATTATCTTTTAGTTACTTTTAATACAAAATTAATTTAAATCAGATTGTATTAAACATTTATTTTTTGTTTGAACATAATTTTATATGGGAATTAAAATCAGATTTTACACTTAATGGCTTAAAACTTTCTTATATTTTGTCGGATCTCCTCGATCTTCAACTTTTTTCATTCGGTACAAAATTGTTTTTTACGTGTACCCTTGATTATTAAAAATTTTGTTTTATATTAATTAAGCAAATTAAAAAACATTCATATACGAAATCAGCCGCTAAAGTCGGCGGGGGCTAAGCAGCAAGAAAAATGATCGGCTGCGGCGGAGCCGCGGCTATGAGCCGATCAGCCTCGTTCTCTGCAGCAATGGCGTCTAAAGATATAAACAACTTTTGACAGCTTGGCGATTGCTTTCGACGATTGTAACGGTCAAAACACAACCCTGCAAAAAATCATCAGGAGAGTTGCATTGACCTAATAATTGGATCATGGTTACATGTTACATATTCATTGGAAATTTTTATCTTCAAGTCGTATTCGTGGATTCCATCAGGGTTGTCAGATTTATTTTGACCTTTATCGCTATATTCAATGTCAAAAATCGCCAAATTTGGTTTTCCTTAGTTTTTGCCAATAATAATATATAATTTTTCGAATTATAAAATATTTTTTTATAAATAATAAATAAATAAATTTTGTCCAAATTGCTAAAATTCGCCAAACATAGCAAAAAAGTCACCAAAATATGTATTTTATTTTTATTTAAAACAAAGCAAAAATGATTAGTGAATACAAGAAAAACTTATAGTTTACTTAAGCAATAAAAAATTGAGCGTTTTAGCTCCAACTTCCGATAATTTACAACATCTTATGGGAGTGTTTGAGTCAGTGACAGAGTTGCCAGTTTAGGGGGTTTCCCCCTAGATTTAGGGGTTTTATTTCATTTAGGGGCAAATTTAGGGGGCTAAAATTCTTAGGGGGAAATTTACGGGGCATAAATTTATATTTAAGGGATTTCTAGGGGACTTTACTATGCCTATACAAGATGTCATTTTTATTATATTTTACAACTGGTCAACATCTCTTTCGCAGTAGATAATTCAGTATCATTATTATATATGATAGCTAGAAGATTTCCCTATAATTAATAGTTCTGTATTTTACAACTGATCTATTTAGTTTTCGTAGTAGATAAAGTACAATCAAACTACATACATTTCTTTTTGTTAATTCAAGTGCAAGATTTAAAAAAAAAGTCTTTTGAAAATATGTATGTTGTTTTTCAATTTTATACCTAAACTTTTTAATTCTGATAAGATGTACATATAAAATTAGCGATGATGATATGATATATTTGAAGAAACTTGATTCCTTCAAATGTTTATAAAAAGAAGTTTTTTGCTACCGCTACTTTGATATAAAATTCAGTTTATATACATACTTACATATCGCAAAAGGGCCTATTATCATTTTTAAAAATTTTCCAGGAGAGATAAAAAACATAATAACAAGCAAAATGTTGTGATTTCAAAAACTGGTTTTTCAGGATAGTATTATTAATTTAGACTTCATTAATAATACTATCCAGAAAAAATCATTTTTATAATCATAAAAGTTTGCTTTTTATTAAGTTGTTTATCTCCTGAAAAATTTTTTTAAAATATGATATGCCCTTTTGTATGTACATATGGTGATCGATTAATCGACATTTTCCAGAAGCCGGTTTTCGAATAGTTCGACTATTTACGGGTTTTGAAATTCAGAAAAAACCGGTCGACCGGCTTTTTTTGTGAGAAAATTATAATACAAAAGTTTTAACTTTAATTTGCTTTAAAAGAAGAGTTAACAGTTGTAAATACTATCCGCATAAAAACATAGCTTTGAAAAATTTCGGGCGTTAAAAGTACTGAGATCAAAATAAGGATCAAGTCCTTGATATGTATGATACCATTTAATTTCTAAGCTAACTAGCCAACATTTTCCCCATAATTCTTCTCGATATTAGAAATGTGAAAAAATAATTGCCAAATAGCAGGTTTCCTAAAAATGAGATGGTATTGAACCTATCAAGAACTTGGTCCTCATTTTGAACTCAGTACTTTTAAGGGCTGAAATTTTTGACTAGGAACTTGCCCTTATTTTCACATTAATGTTTTTGTGCGGATCTGACTTCTTTTTTCTTTTTGTTTAGTACAACACTATAATTTCCATCGCTATAACTTCGCATAATTTCTTAATTGCGCATTATAGTGCCCCTTATATGCGGCACGCCTTTCGATTACGTGATCAGCACACTTTTTTTTACTAAAAAGACCTTTCCATTTACAATCAAAATCCTAAAAAATTTGGTCCACATATATAGGAGGAACAACCCTAGTGCAGAGATTTAGATTTTTTCTTTTTTATTTCTTGACATTTCCCGCAACAAGCATTTTTTGTCTATAATGGATATCGAACTCCATATAAAATATGAAGTTTGACATACATTCTACATCACAAGGCCAATTTAGTTCGCCCCTGCTACCACCTTATAAAATTAATTCACCTTAATTGCATGCTTCAGTAAATAATCTTGAGCAAAAATACTTGGGAAAATCAACAATAAAAGTTCGTCAAGTTTTAATATAGTAAAAACTAATAAAATATACGAATCGAAAAGTATTAGATTGGGCCGGTTTTTTAACTTAAAAAAACCGGACTATTCGACATTCGAAAAATCAACATTTTGAAAAAACCCCAGGCCGTATTGTGGAAAAAACCGGTTTAAAAACCAGTTGAAAAACCGAGTCGATTACCCTAGTATATACGTAACAGTATTTTATTAGTACTAAAACACGTGTTA
Source organism: Panzeria rudis (assembly GCA_956483635.1). NCBI lineage: Eukaryota > Metazoa > Arthropoda > Insecta > Diptera > Tachinidae > Panzeria > Panzeria rudis. Next base: position 52,377,597 of record OY101449.1, on the reverse strand, counting down.
TTTTTTTAATATGTATTTTATTAAATAAAAATATTCAAGAAACTAGAAAAATATTTTTGGGGGGAATTTCAGAAAAATGTGTAAAATTTAGGGTGTTTTTGCTTTATTCAGGTAAGGATATTATTGTATGTAAATTGAAACTGAATCAAGTTAATTTACTTTAAATTAAATTATTACATAAACTTTTACATTCAGGGGTTTTATTCTCAAAATATTTTTTGGGGGAAGAAAAAAAGTTACCTGACAACACTGGTCAGTGATGCTAGTGGGAATTTTGAAAAATCCCTACATATCTCAAAAAAATTCCCTTTTTTTCCCTACAACAAAAAAAATTTTCCCTACGCTAAAAGTGTATTGCATTTAGAGAAAAACTAACAAAATTTCCTTTACATTTCGTACATATTATAAATTTATTTCATCAGGTACAAAAATTATTTAAAAAAAACAATAACAACAACAATAGTGAAAACCAAATAATATTTGTTTCATTAATCGAAAAATTGTATTGTCAAATAATGTTCGATCAAATAAAAACTCCCGATTTCGATTAAAGAGTTATTCTTAATGCTTAAATGTGAAAATTATTCTAATAATTCAAATGAAATAAAAGTTTTACTCGATTTTCCAAATAATTTATTACCCTGAAGGCCGTGTCAGATAAAACTTTGTCGCTTTACGTGACGTTTCTAACTTTGATAGAAAAGTGTAAAGCAAAAGGAGTATGACACAATGAAAACTTTGACAACACTCGCGCACAGAGCACGAATCCGGTCGGCTAATAGCCGGCTATTAGCCGCCGCCGGTGATTTTCACAATCACTTAGCCGCCGCCGATTATTGCGGCTAATATCGGCTAGCGGCTAAGCCGATTTTTTATAATAAAAAGTGGATATTTACTAACATGCGCATTTAAAAATATTTAATTCGGTTTTGGAACATATGAAAAAAATTTCTTATGAAAATTATTTTTATAAATAAGGCAGTAAATCGTCTAGAAAGGCAAGTTTATTTATAATTGGGCCGAGTATACCTGTTGTAAATATACCTTGTATGTAAGTAAGCAAGAAATACTCTGTTAGCCGACCGTTAGCCGATAAATTTAGGTAGCCGCCGCCGGCGAAAAATTTTCGGCTCTTAGCCGGCTAATAGCCGCCGCCGACTATATTTGTTCTTAGCCGGCGCCGATCACCATTTTACATCGGCTTCGCCCTCTGCTCGCGCATTGATCGTTTACCAAAAAAGTAGTTGATAATTTTGCTATTTATATATATATTTTTTATAAAAATAAAAGTCAATTATGTTATTTTACGATTTATTATAAATAAATAAATGCCACATACATATTTACCTCTTATTAAAACAGATTCAAACGCGCAATATGTTTCGTTTGGCAATATAATAAAAGAAAATTATTCCAGCTGATTGTCAAAGCAAGCAAAAAGATGAGAGTTGCCGAACTTTTCGCTTCACGCTGCGTTAAAAGTGCTTTATGTGACATGTTTCGTATAAGTATGTACATTTCATCTTAAATGTCAAAGCGAATCTGTAACGCAACGCGAAGCAAAAGTTTTATCTGACATGGCCTTGAATTCCAATTAAGATATAAATAAACTTTTGGAACGATTTTCTGTCATCCCACGTCAAATTTGGTTTGCAAACAGACGTGTTTCGGCTATGTGCCATCTTCAGTGTTCTATTTTTTTTAGTATTCAATAGAACACTGAAGATGGCACATAGCCGAAACCGGTCTGTTTACAAACCAAATTTGACGTGGGATGACGGAAAATCGGTCCAAATTCAAAAAAACCCCATCGGAAGAAAAACACAACACTCATATAAATAAACTGCTTAAAGGTCGATTAAAATAAATGATGCAACCATGACTTACCTCCCCAATAAAAACTTTAGGAGTTTTGGTAATTAGTAGTAGAGTTTTAATCGCATTATTTATGTTGCTTATTGTTTTACTAAGGCCTGAAGGCCGTGTCAGATAAAACTTTGTCGCTTTACGTGACGTTTCTAACTTTGATAGAAAAGTGTAAAGCAAAAGGAGTATGACACAATGAAAACTTTGACAACACTCGCGCACAGAGCACGAATCCGGTCGGCTAATAGCCGGCTATTAGCCGCCGCCGGTGATTTTCACAATCACTTAGCCGCCGCCGATTATTGCGGCTAATATCGGCTAGCGGCTAAGCCGATTTTTTATAATAAAAAGTGGATATTTACTAACATGCGCATTTAAAAATATTTAATTCGGTTTTGGAACATATGAAAAAAATTTCTTATGAAAATTATTTTTATAAATAAGGCAGTAAATCGTCTAGAAAGGCAAGTTTATTTATAATTGGGCCGAGTATACCTGTTGTAAATATACCTTGTATGTAAGTAAGCAAGAAATACTCTGTTAGCCGACCGTTAGCCGATAAATTTAGGTAGCCGCCGCCGGCGAAAAATTTTCGGCTCTTAGCCGGCTAATAGCCGCCGCCGACTATATTTGTTCTTAGCCGGCGCCGATCACCATTTTACATCGGCTTCGCCCTCTGCTCGCGCATTGATCGTTTACCAAAAAAGTAGTTGATAATTGTGCTATTTATATATATATTTTTTATAAAAATAAAAGTCAATTATGTTATTTTACGATTTATTATAAATAAATAAATGCCACATACATATTTACCTCTTATTAAAACAGATTCAAACGCGCAATATGTTTCGTTTGGCAATATAATAAAAGAAAATTATTCCAGCTGATTGTCAAAGCAAGCAAAAAGATGAGAGTTGCCGAACTTTTCGCTTCACGCTGCGTTAAAAGTGCTTTATGTGACATGTTTCGTATAAGTATGTACATTTCATCTTAAATGTCAAAGCGAATCTGTAACGCAACGCGAAGCAAAAGTTTTATCTGACATGGCCTTGAATTCCAATTAAGATATAAATAAACTTTTGGAACGATTTTCTGTCATCCCACGTCAAATTTGGTTTGCAAACAGACCGGTTTCGGCTATGTGCCATCTTCAGTGTTCTATTTTTTTTAGTATTCAATAGAACACTGAAGATGGCACATAGCCGAAACCGGTCTGTTTACAAACCAAATTTGACGTGGGATGACGGAAAATCGGTCCAAATTCAAAAAAACCCCATCGGAAGAAAAACACAACACTCATATAAATAAACTGCTTAAAGGTCGATTAAAATAAATGATGCAACCATGACTTACCTCCCCAATAAAAACTTTAGGAGTTTTGGTAATTAGTAGTAGAGTTTTAATCGCATTATTTATGTTGCTTATTGTTTTACTAAGTGTACAAATTCCCTACATTTTCCTCAAAATTAAAAATCTGTCCTTTTTTCCCTACGCCTGAAAATATTTAAAAAATCCCTACAAAAAGGGAAAATTCCCTACTTTTGGCATCACTGGTTTGAGTGGGAAATTTTCCGATTTCTCAATTTTTACGTATTTAGTGTGCAATTTCTATCCTACTTACTGAATTTAAAGACTAGGAATTACGCTTTTTATATTATAATTTCACAGATAAGCATCCTTTTTACCTGTCTGTCTAATATGCAATTTGTAGTCTATAAACCAAATTTCAGTCTTAGGAGGAACGTTTCATCTTTCTTCATTTTTCCGTGTTTTACATGCAATTCCTAGCCTATAGGGCTTTATGAAGTATCTTAGAATTTGGATTACATTTTTAATTTTTTAATGCATGCTTAATATAAAATCGATTCTTAAAGACTAAACTCCAAAAAATTTGGATATAGTTACACTCTTATTACATATCTAGAATAGGGCTGCCAGAATTCTGAACCCGTCGACCAGCACATTTATAATACATATCACAAACGAATGTACAACAAAAGCTTATATATTCCAAGACCGCAACAATGTTTTATTTTGATACATGTATCAACCATGTATTTCAAATTGAAGTCCAACAATTAAACAATAGATACAAAGCTTAACACGTAATTCATACATAAAAAACAATAAACAAAAATAAAAAGTCATTTAAAATTACGAGGGGCGAAAATAAACATATTGGCTGGCGAGGCGGGCTGTGTTTATTTCATCGAGTAGTTGAAAGACGTAAGCCCCAGGCTTTGTGTAAATTTTTATATGTATAGAAATGCTCACTTTCATATGATTTTGATGGTAACTGTAAATCACTAAATTTAATAAATCCAAATATCGTAATGAAGAAAAAAATCACCACTATTTTTGATATTATTAGAAATTTCAGAATTTTATAGATTGAAAGTTCTTGCATTTGAACAAATATTCAAAAAGACTGAAATTAATTTATATAATTTTTGGCAAACAATTTCTAAAATAAAGCGAGGCGATTCCACAAAGGCTTTTCCAGTTTTAGCATAATTTTTAAAAAAATTATTCTCCCACATTTGTCTACAAATATCGGACAAATATTTAGCTCCGTCAATTTAACAAATGCACATACTGATTAAGCCTCTGAGCTTTTCTGCAGAAACACCCGAGTCTTGGTAGGAATCAAACCTGCGACCTCCCAGTTAATAGCTTAGCACACTCTTCAGTACGCGGATAACTAAACTAAATTTCGATATTCCTTAAGGCCCTTTCACATTGTAATACAAGCTTTGAGATTTTTATTAGATTTTGTAAGACGAAAATCAAATCAAAATCAGTTTGATTGTCAAAAAATCTTAAAGAAAAGTTTCTCATTACATTTTGTTTCTACACTATCACATTCCAAATAAAACGTAACATAAATAATTTGCAAAAAATCAAAATTTTTCGTTCTCGTTTTTCTTTATTTATGCCGGCAAACAAATACACAACTGTTTTTGTTATTCCTATGTTCGTTTGTGCAAAAGACAACCCTGATAAAATGAAAAATGTGATTGTTTAGAAAATTTGCTAAAAATGACGAATACCATAATACTGTCAAATTTCTTTACGTACTATTTGACAAATCATACCAATTTGTTTTCACACTATTGGATTTTTACTTAAGATTTGAGTTTTTGACAAGTATTAATACTAAATCTAATAGTGTGAAGGCCGCTTTAGAAAATTAAACTTTAGAAGGAATTCTTTATTCTACAGATTAATTGAAACTCATAAAACCAATTGTTTTGGTACTCATATTAAAAGCGATTTAGCAAAAATTATAAATTCGGAAATGTATTCATTCTGAAAATCATTTATATTCCATGTTATATATTTAAGCTTGTAAAATAATTTTTTTTGTTATGCATTTACGTTTATAAACCACATGAAATTACTGGCGATTGCTATTTTTTCTTTTCTTATTAATAAAAATTAATAAAACCACGAAAAATGCTTAGCTTTATTTATGCCGATGTTCTTGCCGAATTTTTGAATTGAAGTGCCGAAAATGCAGATTTTTTCCACGATAAGTGCAGATTTTTGATCAAAATCATTTGGCAGCCCTAGCCCCAGGCAACAAATCGTAAGCTTATTATTGGTTTGCTGCTTTCTAATGCTTTTTCCTATGTTTATGGGTCAAACCAATAATAAGGTGACGAAATGCTGGTAAAATTGTTTTATGTAAAGAGCGTTATAACAAAAAGCTTAACCTCTGTTCATAACAAAAATCAACAGAAATTAAATTTTTGTCTGCATTGACCTGTATCAAAAAAACCAAGACAATTTAAGAGTGGACCAGGACACCAGGACAATTTGTCTAAAACCAGGAAAATCCTGGGAAACCAGGACGTATGACAGCCCTAATCTAGAACAATATACACTTCATGCTCAAGACACCCCTCATTGTCTGCTGTTTAAAATATATTGTAGGGTAATTAATTTCTTTGAAGTTACAGAAGAAAGGCAACAAGGTGTTACAACTCATAATAATGCTTCTAGAAATTCATATTGCATTCTATTTCGCAGAGGGGTTATGTATTGAAACTATTCAGAATAAAAATAATGTTATTTTTCATATGGACTAAGTTACTCAAAAAAAGTGCATGCTCATCAAAAATAGCCAGCAAAATCGCCAACTACTTTATAAGTCGCCAAGTCGCCAAATCGAAAATTAAGTCGCCAAACAAGTTTTAAAATCGCCACGTTTAGCGAGAAATTGCCACATCTGACAGCCCTGGATTCCATTAACAATATGCCGTGCAATCGCTGACTCAGTTACGTTCCCTTTCTTTCCGAACGCGTACATTTTATAGTAGTATTCTTGAGGTGTTTGAGGTGCACGACGTACCATTGTGGACATTTTAGTATGAATATCAGCTTCGTTTTCAGTGTGCGGAAAATCTGAAAGAAATTTATTAATAAATTGTAACCAAGACAAACATAATTCTTGCTTTGAATCGACCCAATATTTCGCTGGGCCTTTCATCTTCTGGGGCTCAATTCTCGTTCTATGATAATGTGAAATGAAAAAAACAAATTTTGATTTTCGTTTTCATGGATACTTTTCATTCGAACTTTTCACAATTACATATTTTCTGATTCTTGTTTGTATCATGAAAAAATGTTTTATTCCACATGTAGCTATGAAAACTTTGTGACAATGTTATGACGTGTCGAAACAAAAATTAAATATTTAGAAAAAAATATATAAATATAATTTCAATGTATTAATTATGTTATGTTTCTTTTTTATTAGAAAATATGAGTTTTACCAATACCTGTCGCGCTATTTGAAATATACATATGTAAGTATGCCAATATAAAGGCATACATAGTGAATACTATGTGTTTAACCCCAGACTAAAAAGCGGGATGTTATGAATTTGAAGTGCGGATCTTCTTAACTGTGTGTCTGTCTGTTCCACTATAGCTCTAAAAAAATATGGACCGAAATGTGACTTGAGCGAGAGTACTTTAAGCGGTGCAATCGTTTTGAAGCTATCTGCTTTTTTATAATTGTGTTTTCGCGTATATGTGTGTCTATGGCACTGTAGCTTCCAAAAAGGCTCAACCGATTTTGCTTTAGTTTTCCTTGTTTGAAACTTGACTTGATCTATAGAGCTCTTAGCTACTCTTGAATGACATCGGTCCAGCCATTGTCATCTGTTAACATTTTTGATTGAATTAAAATTCAGAACTCTGTTTTTTAGTCATACAAAAAGAGCATAGTTACCTTGAATTGATCCTATAGCATCACCTGTGTCAGTGTTTCCCACATTTTTAATTTTACAGAATACTTGTCAAGCAATAATCTGAATGTATAATTAAAACTAAATATGAGTCTAAAGCGGCCATCCATTATACAATATTATTGCATATGTTATTGTATCACTGTCGTTTTGACCTATAATATGCAATAAATGGCACAATATTTTCAAAGAAAATATTGCTCAATTTTCCTGGCAGTGAAAAAGTAAACATAACACTGAACAATGTTGCCACCACATAACACAATTTTCTTGATTGTACAATCCCCCTTATTCCGTAACTATTTATTATACATGTTTATATTTTGTTTTATACTTAAAAAAAACTGTGCTTTAAATATGCTACTTATTTTTATCATATTTTCAGGATTCAACGTTATATATGTTATCATCGGCGCTGGGGGCATCTGCCCCCTTAAGTCCTTCAGCTCAAGCGACTTTAAACAAACATTTACCTAAGTTATCGACGAAGCGTCTAATGCAACATCCAGTTAACATAAGACCAACTGTTCAAACAGCAGATGCCGCCTGCCTTACAGGTAATTATACATACACAAAGAATAGAAAAGTCAGGGAAACTGGATACCCTATTCCGTATGCCGAATGTGAAAAGCAACCCTCTTATTTTCCTTACGCTGTCTGTCACAGGCTTCTACCTCGAGAACCGTAAGAGGTGTGGACCTGAAATTTTCACAGAATACGTGTAACTATGTCCGCAAATACTAAAACTTGTGAAAGCTAAAAATTAAAGGGTGCTCTAAAGCGAGCAACGAAACATGTTGAAATCCTAATGAAATATACATACACTTGATATATACACACTAGGGATAGAAAATTTTTTATTTTTTATTTTTTTTATAAACAAACACAATCCGCGAAGCAATTAGCTTGTCTGCGGAATTGAATTGAAAAAAATATATCGATATATTTTTCAATATTGATCGATATACATCGAAAGTATGATTATTCACACATAGTCCCAAAATTTTTTAAAAATAAAACTCAAAAAAACTTATCTTATAAATAATTAATCTGAAACTATTTAATTTAAAATAGCCTTACAATTTCACCAACTCTCCATGATTATAAATAAAGCAAAGTATTTTGTTTGTAACATTCTACAAAACCAAAGCTAAAAATATCGAATTTTATACTGTCGATATTAAAAAAAAATTCGATATATTGCAATAAAAATATCGACGATATATATCGATATAGTATTGAGAAAATATCGATATTTTTAGCCTATCCATAATACACACTTGTCACTTTGAAAGTTAGTGTATTATTATACAGACTACACCAATAAATACTGAATTTTAAACAAAATAAAAATTATAGGATATTCTATCAGTTAATGCAATTTTGAATATATAATTTTGACAATTAGCTGTATCTTGGAAACGGTAAGAAGCAAACTCTTGAACTTTTCACAACTAGTGCAGCATTTTAAAGGCAATAGTAACGAATGCTAAAGGGTATTCTATCAGGTAATGTAATTTTGAAATTATACTGTATCCCATAAACCACATTAGTTAGCCACTTGAAACAAACAAAATTAATAAGTAAAGGTTAAATTAATAACACTCTGATACACTTAAATTATTCAGGGGTTCTCAAATACCAATTCATTTTCGTTGGACCCCATAGAGAACGAAAATACCTTTAGGGTTTCTAAGGCACTTCGTAAAGTGATTTATAACGGTAAATGTAGTGAAAAAACGGTTTTCCTAGAGTTTCATATATACGGCCCTCTTCACAATGTATGATTAATCGTTAACGTGGACTTTAACGGCTAGTTTTGTATGCCGATCTTGACGTTAAAGTTCACGTTAGCTTTTAATCATGCATTATGAAACGAACCGTTTCAAAATGGATTTCTTCAAATAAAGACCTCGTTACTGTTGTGTATGCATTACGAATCAGCTGATATGTTTCCCTTATGAAGCTTATATGTAAATAGGTATTCTTTCGTTAATGTATCGTTGCGTTGCGGATTAACCTGATAAAATTTGATTTTCTGGTCTTTTTACGTTCAGCTGTTACTTGTTTATATGCTCGCTTATAAACAATGTTGCCAACAAAAGCTTTAAAGCTGTATTTTTTTGTTACCTTTTTTAAGCATTTTTAAATTAAAAATTATAAATTATGGCGAAATTATTAATGTTTTATGTAACGAATCAATTTGCTATGAAAAAATTAATTATCATTATTGTCCTTAAATGTATAACGTAAGAATTATATTACTTTATAAGTACAACTTTTGTATGTACTGAAAATTTATTGAATATAAAATTTTTGGAATAACTACACAAGAATTTAAACTTTATTGAAATTGGGTCTTTGATTGCTTTGCTTCGTTTTTATAAAATAATATGTTCGAGCGAAATTTTCGACTCTTACGATAAAAAACGGCGACTTTATTAAAGATATTCAAACGGACGTAACTACATGTGCACGTTTTTAATGCAATAAGGCATATGAAAAATATACAAACGCATTTATTTTGTGAGCTTGCATACAACAGTGTTAACAATGCTTTGAATTTCTTGTTCTTCGTGTTTTTTTTTCATTAACATTTTAAGATTACAATTTTAGTTTTTTGCTTCTCCCGTAAAAAAAATTTAAGTATACGTGACGATATATACACGATTTACAAATCCTGTATATAAAGGGGAAATAAACCCAAACTAGGGTTGTTGAACTGTCGATCTTCAAATAACTCTTTGTATAACATGGAAGTCCGTATTTCATAGTAATGAAACATGAAAATTTGGCACTCAAAATTTTTGTTTATAAAATCCATTAACGCGATGCTACCCAAATACACTTTTTGTAGACTTTATTGTGACATTTTAAACAACATCAAATATTATGTCCATGGCTCAGACTTTCATGCAAATGCATGTTTTTTGTGGTGATAGATAAAGAGGTATTCACTAATTATCTATGCGAATTATAAAATTTTAAGTAGTTTGGCATTGATTTGAAGTTGCATATGTTTGCATAATTTGCCTTTAAGAAAAATTTTTTTTCTAATTAAAATGACAGATGACAATTCAGTCAGAGAACACGTTGCTATAATAAACTCGTTTCTGAGAAATTTGCAGATAGCGCTATTTGAATATAAGCCCTCGATATGGTTTACATGTTTGTTTCGAATATGTATAAAATCCATTTGATATTGCTAAAACATAGCAATGATCGGTTACGAGTACAGTTAGATTTAAACACAAATTATTCAAATATTTGAATTTTTGAATGATTCAACGAGTAATTTTATACTTTCAGTGCACAGAAAAAAGTTTGAACATAAATAGTATGAAAAAAGTTCATAATCTATTGCTCATATATTTTATTAATTTACTAGCTACACCCGGTGTGCTTCGCTACCCCATTGTTGTGCAGATAGAGAAAAATTAATAATAGCTTCGTATGGTCAGTACCCGCCTCGCCACTCCAGAAGCGTACTATTTAAATTTAACATCTATCTTTATAACTTTTTTTAATCTCTAACTTTATTACTTTAGAAGAAAAATGGGTTACAAAATTTGAAAAATTCTTACGGAGAATCCAATTTAATTTAAATTTCTATGTTTATTATTTTAGGAGATAAATGGGTTACCAAAAAAGTACCAACATTATATTTTTACCTTTTTTCTTCCCTAAGTGCAAAAATTTCAAAAAAGCGTCCAAATCCCATCCGCTTTTTTTCGATCTAATTTTAATGTTTTTCGAATTTTACCTGTACCTCAATAGATCTGGATATATAAATAAAGTTAGCGAATTTACCGCTTTTTATCCCCTCAAAATTATCCCTATAAAATTATTTCGAACTATTATTTTAGAAGATAATGAGATACCAAAAAAGTACCAAATTTAAGGTTGGCTTTTTTCGCGCCTAAATGTATTTGAGGCCTTCTTTAGAAGAGAAGAATTCAATTTAAATCTAATTTATATTTCTATTACTTCGTACTTTTTTGTAAAATATTTATTTCCTCGCCCCCTAAATGCGAAAATTTCAAAAAAGTAATATAAGTCCGTAATGTAATTTTAATGTTTTTATCACCTTAAACATCAGCAGGCAAACAACCTTCATAAGAATTTTCTTCCAATAAAGAATATTTATTTGGTATACCAATGTATAGACGTAATTTCAGTTAAGTGCAACTTTGACTCGCACACGAAGTGTTCCGTACGAATACCTTATACATACCCAGTAAAAAAGTTGCTTCCAATAAAGCAGGTTTCTACTATTATGGAATAAAAGTAGCGCTGACAAACCTGCTGATATCGCTGCTGATTTTTGTATGGCGAGCTCCCGGCTTGGAGTACTACATTTTTGCTCACAAAAGCGCTTTTGAAGCGCTGAAAATCATCAACATTTTCAGCACTTAAAATGAAAATATATGAAAAAATGGTTTGATGAGGATTGGCAGCGTTAACGCCATTTTGAATTTTTCTTATTTCTTTTCTTTATTTATTTGTATTAATTTCATATTTTTACTCAATGGTTGTTATTTTAACTTCAACTAGTATCGAACTAAGAACCTTCAGGTTTGAAGTCCAACGTACCAATCACTAGACCAAAAACACTGTTGCAAAACGGCACCAAGAAACTGAAATAAACTTACTCTTCATTCTCGCTTATAAATCTGCTTTGGATCAGCACTATAAAATCAGCTTTTTTGTACAGCTCGTGTACGCTGCTTTTGTATAAGTAAAAAGCAAATACTTTTCTCGCTTCAAAACCTGCATTGTTGTGACGCTATGAAATCAGCTGCTGAACAAGCTCATATTTTAAAGCTAATTATAAAGCGCTTTATTTCTTTACTGCTTTTGCCTTTTTGCGATTTTGGTTTATTTTTAAGAACTTTTAAACATTTTTTCGTTCAAGAGGTTTTTCGGGCAATTTTTTTCGTTTTTTTTTATTTTTTCGTTTTAGTAATTTTTTCGGTTTTTAAAGATATTTTTAGTTTTGAAGATTTTTTTAGTATTAGCGCTTTTTTCGTTTTAGCGATGTTTTTGGCGATTTATTATAGTTTTAGAGATTTTTTGGGTTTTTGGCGATTTTTTAGTTTTTTTTTGCGATTTTTTTCGTTTTGGCGATTTTTTTCGGTTTTTGCGATAGTTTTACTTTTGGCTATTTATTTAGTATTGGACCTTTTTTCGTCTTTAAGATTTATTTTAGTTTTGTTAATTTTATTTGTGATTTTATTTTTGTTTTTTTGCTACTTTTTTCCAATTTATTTAGTTGTGGCGATTTTTGTGTTTTGACGATTTTTTCGTTTTGGGCGCTGTTTTCATGTTTAAGACGATATTTTTAGTTTTAGCGATTTTAGTGGGTTTTTTGCGTTTTTTCGTTATGACGATTTTTTAGTTTTTGAGATTTTTTCAGTTTTTGGCGATATTTAGAGTTTTGACGACTTTTTCGGTTTTTGGTCGTTTTTTAGTTTTTGCATATATCTCTTTTGCATTTTTAACGATTTTCATTTATTTTTGGGAGTTTTTTAATTTTTTCGTTCAATTGGTTTTTCGGACGATGTTTTTAGTTTTTTCGGATATTTTTCGTTTTAGTAATTTTTTTCGGTTTTAAAGATATTTTTAGTTTTGGCGACTGTTTTAAGTATTGGCGTTTTTTTTTCGTTTTTGCGATGTTTATTGTTTTTGACGATTTATTTTAGTTTTGAAGATTTTTTGTTTTTGACGAATTTTTGTTTTTTTGCGATTTTTTTACATTTTGGGAACTTTTTTTTTTGTTTTGGCAATATCATACTTTTGGCGATTTTTTTTTAGTATTGGCACTTTTCTCTCGTTTTGTCGTGTTTTTCCGTTTTTGGTGATTTATTTTAGTTTTGGTAATTTTTTTTTTCATTTCAGCGATTTTATTTTTTGGCTACTTTTTTGCGATTTGTTTAGCTGTGGCGATTTTTTATTTGTTCTTTTTTTTCGTTTTGTCGCTTTTTTTAAGACGATATATTTAGTTTTGGCGATTTTGATTGATTTTGGCGTTTTAACGATTTTTTCGGTTTTTGACGATATTTTGAGTTTTGGCGATTTTTCGGTTTTTGGTGATTTTTTTTAGTTTTTGGGATTTTTTCAGTTTTGATGATTTCTTGTGGTGCTTTTTTCCTTTAAGCGCTTCTCTCTTTAGCTTGGCGATTTTTTCCTTTTGGTGTTTTTTTTTTAATTTTTTGGTTTTTGTAGCTTTAGCGTTTTTTTTTTTGCGATTTTTTGTTTGTTTTAGCGTTCTTTTATGTTTTGGCGAGTTTTTTCGTTCTGGCGACTTAATTTTTGACTTGTTCCTTGAGAGAAGAAATCATTTTAAATTTCATTTCTATGTTTAGCATTTTAGGAGATAAACGGGTTATCAAAAAAGTACCAAAACTATATTTCACAATTTTTCGTCCCTAAATTTAAAAAGTTCAAATGAGTACCAAACACCTGGCCGCTTATTTTTGGATCTTATTATGATGTTTTTGGAATTTTATGTCTACCTTGGTTAGAGCCGGAGGTATAAGCTTACCGAATTTACCAGTTTTTAACCCTTTTTGCACCTTAGCATTTAACTTTCCTAAATCGCTTTTTAGTAGAGCCGTACACCGAAAAAGAAACCTCCATAAACATTTTTTCTATTAAAAAATGTTCATTCAAAGTACATAGCAAATAGTTGTACAGGAAAAAGTACCGAAAAGAGCTCCCAGTTTTACCCTTTATATATTCGAGTTTCTAAAAAGTACCAAAGCACATTTGAGGGATGTTTAAGGAGAGAAGAATACATTTTAAACTTCATTTCTATCTTTAGTATTTTAGTAACAAAAGGGTACCAAAATTATATTTGTACCCTTTTTCGGCCCCTGAATGTACAAATTTCAAGTAAGTACCAAACACGTGTCCGCTTATTTTTCGATCCTATTATGATGTTTTTGGAATGTTATATCTACCTTAATTAGATCCGGAGATATAAGGTTACCGAATTTACCCGTTTTTACCCTTTTTTGCCCCCTTACCGTTTGAATTTTCTAAAACCCCTCCTTAGTGAATTTATACATCACGAGAGGAGCCAACATACAAAATTTCAAGTTTCTAGCTTTAGTGGTTTGGGCTGGGCGATGATGAATCAGTCAGTCAGTCAGTCACTCAATAACGTTACTCTTTTATATATATAAATATACTAGCAGTATACCCGCTACTTTGTTAGCGGGAAACCCTTTTTTATTTAAAAATAAAAATGTGTATGTACGTATAAAAAAATTAATAAGAAAAAACAAATTTAAAAAATATTTGAAAAACAATTTTTATATTAACCCCCGTATTCTAAGCTCTGTGACAAAATAAATATAATAACAAATGACAACTTTTACATTGCTTACGGCCCTTTTCACAATGGACTTTAACGGAAACTTCGCCATAGAAAACTTGCCGTTAAAGTCCACGTTAACTCTTAATCATACATTGTGAAAAGGGACGTTAATATATAAACATTATTTTTACGTAATTTTTTATTTGAACTGAATAGGTATAAGTCTGAAAATTGTTTATTATTTCGGCTTTCTAGTTCAATATTTTGAATTAATGTAAATTCAAATTATTTTTATTTAAAATAATTTGAATTTACATTAATTCAAAATATTGAACTAAAAAGCCAAAATAATAAAAAAATTTCAGATAAAAACTATTATTTGTTATAATTTTGTCAATAGTCACAAAGTTCAGAATAAGGGGAGAAAATTTCAAAATATGTATTTTGTTACAGTTTTTAAGCAAATAAAATAGTTTTGTAACATAAGATTTTGCAAAAATATATACATATGTCTTTATAGACGTATTATATGCAAGAAATATATCCAATTTAAAAACTTAAAATTTTAATATGTATTAGATATTTGCATTTTATGTATGCTATTGTGAATACATGTACTTTCAATATGGTAATATAATAGTGGGGAATGGTTAAAAATTAAACTATTAAATTTACTTTCTCCAATTGAACAAAATTTTACCATCTAAAATATTAAATTATATTAATTATTACTAATAATGAACAGATTTAGTTTCTTAAATGTATTTGTACTTGTTTGTACATATCGCTCTGTTATTGCAACGTAGTCATATCTCAAAAAACCAACATTTTCAAGTTACTTAAGAAAAGGTCTTCATTAAGACTAGGGATGTAACGAATACCGATACCGATATATCGGCGATATTTCAGATTTTCCGATACATCGGTATCGGCGATATTTTACTGTCGATACGACGATACTTAAAAAAAATTTTCAAAGTTTTTTTCTGGCAAATTATTTATTTTTTGTTAATTTTACCATGAACTAAACTCATTTCGTTATTTTTTAAATCTTATTAATATCAATTTTAAAAATTAATAATATTTTATACTATTATTTTGTAAAAATATTATTTATTTTTTGTTAATTTTACCATGAATTCAAATTCAATTCGTTGTTTTTTAAATCTTATTCCAGCAATAAAAGACACACCAAAGAAGTCATGAAAATGTAGAATTCGCGATCCGGAAGTATTGCAAATGTGGATTATTTCTAATTAGTTTTACATATCCTTGCTATTGCAAGAAGTTCTGTTTTTCGATTACCAATCACCGAATTGGAAGCGATGCTCGGACAAATTTCTTTTTCGGTGTTCTATAATGATTTTTCCTCAAGTAAAAAGGATAAAAAATTACCCATTTTCACAATTTTTTTAATGCGAGTATGGCGAGAATTTTTTTATGTTCTTGCTTTTCTACTAATTACACTATGCGACAAATAAAGACTTTTGGAAAAACACAAGAACTGGACAGTACAGGTTCGATTGTCCTACAATGGCGTAGTAAGACCCTTTACTCAGTTTGGCGAATTGGGTGACAAATTTTTTTTTATGGATCTCCAAAGTTTCTGAAAATCAGTGGGGCCTCAAAAAACGGTTTCATCAGTATTTGGCCAACAGCTAATTCAAACTTTGTAATACCGCTTAACTATATATGGCAATAATGTAGCTAAGCGTCTGTTTAACAGATTTTTTTTAACATTTCATGCCAGAAAATTTTTTTCGTGAACTTTTTGTTGACAAAATTAAGGAAAAAATAGTTTTTTCACTTTTTTCAGAATAACTTATAGGGACTTGTAATTTTTAACTAACAGTATTTGGCAAACTTATAGTTACGGTAGAACTGAACAACTTTTGTGAACATATCAATACAATCTGCACGTATCTAGGCACTCTAATAGCACACACAGACCACTTTTTACCTTAAAAATTGTAGTTTATCACTATTTTTTATGCTGAAAAAAATTTTGTTTTGAAAATAGTATATTCAAGTGCATACTTCTCTGTTGTGATTCACTAATAATATGTTCCTGTACTTTTTTGAAAAAAAAATTTTTTTTAATTATTTTATTCACTTTTTTCAGTATAACTTGTAGGGACTCCAAAATTTTCATTACCATTATTTGGCAAAACAACAACAAACAATAAAAAATAGTAAATACTAAAATCAGCAACATAAGAAGTGGAACAATAACAAAGAAAGCAAAAAATGCAAAAAAAATATAGCCTAACTCGTAAAAAACGAAAATTTTTAAGGTAGAAATTAGTTTTTCTGGGCTGTTTGGGTGCCCAGATACATTCAGATTGTATTGACATGTTCACAAAAGTTGTTCAGCTTTACCGTAGCTACAACTTTGCCAAATATTGTTAATAAAAAATTACGAGTCCATGTAAGTTATTCTGGAAAAAGTGAAAAAAAAATTTTCCTTAATTTTTAAAAAAAAAAGCGCACGAAAAAATAATTTTTTGGCATAAAATGGTAATAAAATCTGTTTAGCGAACTCTTAGCTACATTATTGCCATATATAGTTAAGCGGTATCACCGAGTTTGAATTTTCTGTTCGCCAAAAGTTGATGACACATTTTTTTGAGGGCCCGCTGATTTTCCAAAACTTTGGAGGTCCATAAAACGAAATTGGTCACCAAATTCGCCAAGCTAAGTATAGGGTTTTACTAACCCGTGGTAGTACAATCGAATCTATACTGTCAAGTCCGTGTGTTTTTTGGACTGTTGCACTGTGTTATCTGCATATTTTTAATATAGATTTTTTGGAAGCAGAGAAAATGTAGCTCCTTAAAAAATACTTCCAATTATTTATACCGGGTTAATATCAATTTTAAATATTAATAATCTCTTACACTAATTTTGTATAATAAAAAAGTTGCACTTGAGTTTTGTTAATCTAAACTTGAGCTCAATTTCAATATTCGTATCGGTATCGGAATCGGTATCGGCGATATTTATTTTTAAGTATCGGTATCGGATCGGCAAAACGGCGTATCGTTACATCCCTAATTAAGACCTTCTTTATATGTAAAAAAATATTCAGAAACATATCTTAATCTAAACCGAAGATATAACCACTAAAAACCTAAGACCGCCCATATACTTACGTTTTGTCAACTTTAATTTTTTTTGAGATATGACTACGTTGCAATAAAGGAGCGATATATCTAATATGTACTGTATTATACATAATAACAAATTCGTTTTTGATATCTAATATTTGAAATTGGAAAAAATTACTAAATTATTGCATATAATGCCGATAATTGAAAAAAAATTATGGTAGTCATGAATTATAACTTATGTATATAAAAATAATTAATACTTCAAGTAAAAATAGTAATGCCAGTATTTCCGGGCTTTCTGCTACACTAACAGGAATATTTTACGGATGTCAGAAAAAATATATGTTCCAATAAAAAAGTTCATACACATGTATGTACGTATGTGTGGCTGTGATTTATATATGTACAATGTACATATATGTGTAAATTAAGTAACCTTAAAAAAATTTACCTATTACCAAAAGTAGCTTTTCAAAAAAAAAAACATTTCCTAAAATCTATTTTTCAAAAATATTTAGAAAAAAGTTTTCTTTTTCAAAAAAAGCTTCGAAAAAGTTCCCTATCCGAAATTATTCTCTTCCAAAAAGTAGATTTAAAAAAAACTTTTTTCAAACTACTTTTTCCGAAATGTTACCTTTCCGCAGTATGTATTTTAACAAAAGGTACGTCTTGCAGAAAGTACTCTTTCCAAGAAGTACCTACTCAAAAAAAAAATTTGGCAAAAGTACCCTTTCTAAAGGTATATACATATATCTTCCAGAAAATGCCTTTACCTAAAAGTGTCCTTTGCAAAAAATACGTTTTTCAAAAGGTGACTTCCAAAAAGTACCTATACCTAAAAGTGTCCATTCCGAAAATACCTTTTTCAAAAAGTACATCTTCAAACAATATCTTTTGGAAAAAGGGCTTTTCTAAAATAATGACATTTTGAAAAAAAACGAACTTTCGCAAATAGTTCCATTGGCAAAAAGCTCCGTTTTTCAATAAAGTTTCTTTTCCAAGGAGTACCATTCGCTAAAAGTGCATTTTCAAAAAGTACCGTTTTCAAAAAAGTATGTTTTCCAAAAAATGCGGCTTCGAAAAGTAAATTTCCAAAAAGTACATTGAGCTAAAAGTTCATTTTTGAAAAAGTACCTTTTCCAAAAAAGTATCTCATCAAAAAGTACTAAATAAATCCTCAATGTTCCCCTTTAATGCCCATGTTCCAATATGCGTTCGATCAGTTAAGCTTTGTTTGACTAAAGGCACCTGTATTGCAATTTTGTAAAAATTTGCCTAATAGTTTTGAATTAATTAAATGCATTTTACTTGGTTTACCCTGTGTTGCATTATTTTTATCCCGCTTGTAGAAACAAAATTTTTCTAAAATCAGCTTTTGCTGAGTGGAAATATCCATAAACCATATCAATACACATTAAAAACATATGCATAGAAAAATTACCAAAATGAGGTATGGTTTTTATCCCTTATATATTAGAATTTTCAAAAAAGTACCAAAATGTGTTTAAGGGCCATCTTAAAGAAAGAACAATACAATTAAATGTAATTTCGATCTTTATGAGATAAATGGGTTACCAAAAAAGTACTAAAATTATATTTTTACACTTTTCCGCCCCCTAAATGTACAAATTTCAAAAACTTTCAAAAACTTGTCCGCTTACTTTTTATTTAATTATGATGTCTTCTGAATTGTACGTCTACCTTAATTGGATCCGGAGATATAAGGCTACCAAATTTACCAGGTTTACCTCTTTTTATCCCCTTCTATTTCTATACATGAAAACGGAAACCTACATGCAAACTGTGTTTCTACTAAAATATATTCTTTCAGTATATAAATAAACATAAAAAATAGTTGCATTGCAAAAAGGATAAACAAACAGCTGCCAATTTTACCCTTTATATATTCGAATTCCAAAAAAGTACCAAAATATGTTTGAGGAGAGAATAATACGATTTAAATTTAATTTCCAGCTTTATTACTTTTTACTTTTTGAAGATAAAATTGTTACCAAAAAGTACCGAATTAAGCTTTTGCCCTTTTTCGCCCCCTAAATCTGCAAATTTCAAAAAGTACATGATGATGATGCGTTTTAAATTTTACATCTACCTTAGTAAGATACGGAGATATAATATTACGGTTTATACCCCTTTTAATCCACTAAGAATTTAAATTTTCTAAATCCCTTCTTGATGAATATATACAAACGTATTCATTCAGTATCTATGTCAATGTGCTTAAAAAATAGTTGTATGGAAAAAAGTTCCAAAAAGAGCACCTAGTTTTACCCTTTATATATTCGAATTTCCAAAAAATACCAAAGCGCATTTGAGGGCTTCTTAAGGAGAGAAGAACACATTTTAAATTTTATTTCTATCTTTAGTATTTTAGGAGATAACGGGTTAACAAAAAGGTACCAAAGTTATACTTTTATCCTTTTTCGGCCCCTAAATGTAAAAATTTTAAAAAAGTACCAAACACTTGTTCGCTTATTTTTCGACCTTATGCTATTTTTGGAATTTTATGTCTACCTTAGTTAGATCCGGAGTTATAAGGTTATCGAATTTACCCGTTTTTACCCCCTTAGCATTTGAATTTCCCAAAATCCCGTCTTAGTAGATCTATACATCCTGAGGGGAGCCCACATACGAAATTTGAACTTTCTAGATTTAGTGGTTTGGCCTGGGCGATGATAAATCAGTCAGTCAGTCAGTCAGACAGTCACTCAATAACGTTACTCTTTTATTTATGTAAGGTCCGTTTGTTTACTTTTCCATTAAAATCAAGTAGTTGAGTAAATTCTGGATAATTTGAGAATTGAACTCACAAGAATGGCTCTTCCACAAAGAAGTACGCGAACGGAAAATTGCAAAAATTTGCAGGTTTAGCTAAACAGCTGATCACTAAAGATGATAGCGTTGTAAAATATGTGTTGTTTTGATTATCCAGTACATACATGTTTTTGGTACTTGGTACAATGCATTTTTATAATTATAAATTCGTAACGGAATGTATTTATGAAATAGAACTTCGGAGGAAGCTTTTACATTTATTTCTTTTGTACATGATTTTTAAGTTTGTTTCTGCTTAAATGACATACGAAAATACATCATTACTGGATTTTTGATATTCGGTACCCCAAGTAACATGCTGTAATAAGTATTCAAATATATATTAGCTTTACATCTCTAAAGCATTAATGTAAATAAAACAATTAAAAGAAAAATGTTTGCCATGGGATCCAAGAAAAGGAAACTTGGCATTGCAATGCAAAAACTATTGGACCACGTGGTCAATTTTAGTCGAAATGGAGTAGTTACAACATGGTCCTATGTAGTGCAGTCATGGACCATGTCATTTGCAAACAAGAGTTTGTAGTTAAACGACAAGTGTTCGCGTTTTAACGATTGCAAATAACATAACCAATCGTTAAAACACGAACACTTTAGTGCTCCATCAGTAGTGACATGAACTAGTTTCAAAACTATCCTCATGTCGGTGCTCCATGGAGTAGTTACATAGGGTTAGTTTTTGCGGTAGCCCGATGTAATGTAAAGCTGGACCACATAGTCCAGTCCTAGGACATCGCAATGTTAAATGGACCATATTTATTGCATACATTTGGACCACTTTTTAACTATTCCTGGTCACTTGTGGAGTACTCTATACATGCGTGCATAGAGTAGTCACATTTTTTGCAGGGTGTATGCTCTTTTGTAACATGCAAATTAAGAAGAAACTTGCTTTGTATGTACATATGTAAAATAATTATTTTCTGTTTTTGTTGGACTTTTAATTCAGCTTTTATTATTTTAAGCTTTTTTTTTTAATATTAAGCTTAGTCTAGACGATATGTTGAATCAGCATGTTTATGGTAAAAAATTTGTTACCAGTGCCAACATATCGTGTAGACACAAAATTTTTTCAACATACGTATGTTCAACCACATATGGCGGCCATTTTTTAACGTTATCAACAAACGTATGTTCATGATTTTAGCATATCGTGTGTGTAGACACCATATTTTTACGTTTTAACAAATTTACTACGTATGCTGAGAGATATGTTGTTTGTTGAAAAGTGTACGCAAGCTTTTCAGCATATAACAAATTTGATAGCATATAGAATTTATATTTCAGCTCAACTCTCATAATATATGGTAACTATGTTGCCTGATTCGGCACGGGACATTCCAATTTCCGAGATGTTATCAATTTCTTGCGTATTTTCGCTATTTTCGCGATTTATTTGATTTTCTTATTCTTTGGAGTTTAGTAATTTCTTCGGAACAAGTCAAGAATACCAACGCTGTTGAAAATTGAAATAAAAAACACATGAGGTAATAGCACTTTTTAGACAAACAATATTTGTGAAGTTTTTTTCGGCGCTCTCTTTTGGTTCCGGAGCTACGGGGCTCAAAAACTTCATTTTGAACTGGGTATAACTCCTACAATTCAGCACGGATATAAACGATATGTACATCATTTTAAGGCGCTATAAAATACCTTTCTACTGGTTTATATCCGTCAACCCAATTTGATATCCGTTAACCCATTCTGAACCAAATACTGTTTTAAAAATTTTTAACACGACTTTTTGCAGCACACATTTATCTGAAAAAATTATCAATATATCGATACTTAAGCATGTATATAATTTTGTAGAGAACCTTCCAAGTTTTCATTTGATATACTTATTTTCATTAAGTATGTCGAATGGTGGTTTCGCTGAGTAAAGATTATCTGACTAACCGGCCTTTGGCCGGGCTTAGAGATTTTCTCCTTTATGTATGTCGAATAGTGGCTTCGCTGAGGAAAAATGTTTTGCCTAGCAAAAAACCTGTTATACATTTTAACATCTCCTAAACTAAACAGCACTTTTCATATACATACCAATGCACACATGGAGATTGCCTCGAAAAATATGTATTTTTGAAAACTCATTTTTGAAGCTGCATATCTTCCGTATTTCATTAGTGATAGCTTTCAAGAAATTTCTCTATAAATTTATATACATGGTTAAGTACCGTTATATGGGTAAGTTTTTGAGATAACGTTGTTTTTACGTAAAAAGTCGGGTTAATTTTTTTTTAAATTGCATTTGGCTCACAATGGGTTAATGGATTTCAAAAATGTATTTACCAGTAGAAAAGTATTTTAGAGCACTTTAAAATGATATACATATCGATTATCCATGAAGAATTGTAGGAGTTATGGCCAATTCAAAATAAAAGTTTTGAACCCCGTAACTCCGAAACCAAAAGAGAGCGCCGAAAAATTTCACAAAAATTATTTGTCTAAAAAGGGCTATTATTACCTCATGATTATTATTATTTTAATTTTCAACAGCATTGGTATTCTTGACTTAAGCCATTTCTTTAACACATTTTAGCAATTTTTCGCGTATTTTCTAATTTGTTGCGTTCTTCAGAACAATGCTAGTGATATATACATCGTAGATATTATATTTTATTTTTAAAATTTTATTTCGCACTAAAAATATTAATTTTGCAATAAAAGCGATAATTGATAGAAATAAGTAATAAAGAAAGAGTATTGTAAAACTTATTTGAAGTTTATAAACAAATGTTTGCATGACTCTGCATATATGTATATCATCATACGGAATTCTACATATCATGTAGACGCAAAAATTGTATGCTAACTAATATGTTGACATATCATTTGCTGTTATATGTTGACTTCAAAAAATTTGATACTTTCAGCATACCGTGTAGAGCATATTGAATATGCTGACAGACGCATTTGTTGTTATTTTAAAGCATATGAGTGTTAGCATACATTTGCTAATTCAACATGCCGTCTAGACTAAGCTTTATACATTTTGATTGCTTACTTTTGTTTGTTTATTTTATTGAATCATATATATGGATTTTACTGGCAAAAATTTGTTCAGTAAAAATTTGCAGACTCTCAGTCAAACAACTGTCACTTTACTCTCTCAATTGATGTTCTCTTTTGCAAATTTATGTGTAAACGAACGCATTTCAGTAAAATCCAGTACAAATTTGTACAAATTTTTGCAAATTTTGGGGTAAACGAACACACTTATATATAGATTGAAAAACAGGAATTATTTCATTCGCAGTATGAATTTAGTTTTTAATAAATAAATTTATGAAATCTAAGTTGTATTGAAATTAATTTTGAACTTTTTTTATAAACAAATTCTAAAAATTGTTTTTATTTATATAAAGTAAAAATACTTTTCATTTACAATAGTCTGTTTGGCACACAAGAAAGAGTTGTGCCTAGTACGAGTGAGTGCAACAGGCTACAGTAGTTCAAACTGAATTTTTTAAAATATTTTTTTAAAAGAAATATGAATTAATTTATGTAAAACTTTTTAGCTGGAATGAAAATAGTTTGGAAAAAAATTATCATGTTCGATTCATAACATTTATGAAAAAATTCCTTGGATATAAGTAATATTTTTTTCTGTGTGGAAACAAATGTTTTTCTCTTATTTGTTTCTCTTTCGCTTTGGGTATTAATTCATGTTTTCATTAATTAATGTGTAGTTGGAAAACATGTGAATGTATTTAAGTATGCCTATGCAGAGCTTAATACGAACACAAACCTGCTGTTATGATCAGTTGCGATGGCATATTGACGACGCAAATACATACTTCCCAGCAGCTGCACGCACCATACTTTACTGATGATTTTAGCTACTTAGGCTTATAGAAATCGTTAGATTCAAAATAAAAAAAAGTTAACCGCGCTCGAGAATGTCCAGGTAAGGTTTTTTTGCAACTTTGTGGTGCTCCCGCTTGCTTATGACACGCGCAAATCGTCAGATTATTGAAATGCACACTTTTATGCATGTAATTAACTCACCACCCCTTAATCTGAGGCACTCGGGTTACTGCAATGCTAGATTTTTTTACTAATCTGATCAGCTTCCCTACGCGAACCCCCCTATATAAAGGATTCATGTATGGTGGGAGTACTTAAAAAGGTGCAAGCCTTCCCCCTTTTTGGTTTTTTGACGAGCTTGAGTAAATCCAAAAATCCTCACTTCGGCTATAACTTAAAGTCAACTCAATAACCAGAAATTCCAAATATTAACTTATGTATAGATTTTCAAATTCTAATATCAAAATCTTAAGTTTTGTGATATTGAGGCTCAAATTTTTCAAGTTTTCTCTTTCAGTATATGTATTTATGTATGACTGAGCAGTGTTACCAACAGCGATGCCATTTTTAGCTGTTTTTTACGATATGACAAAAAACGATATGACATACTGCGTAAGTTTTTTACGATATAACAACACTATGATAGCCATACACGGTGTTGTCATATCCCAGTGTTGTCATATCGTAAAAAACTTACGATATGACAACACAGCATGTCATATCGTAAAAAAGAGCTAAAAATGGCGTCGCTGGTTATCAACCTTAACCTTAAATTTATATAAATGCCTGTTTCAAGTCCTCGTGTAAAATTTGGCCACGGAAGATAAGAACTTTTTTTTGTGGAGAAGAACACAAATATAAAAGTACTAAATTCTTTTTTTAACACTTTTTAATACTGATAGTATAATATTATTGCTTATTTTAGATTTATGCTGCACCGAAGATTTACCAGAAGTGGAAATTTTCTCTTTGCTTGAAGAACAAATTCCGAAATATAAAGTTCGTTCTGACTTTCTTACTGAATTTTCGGGATACTCAAACCAGGATTGGTTTGTGCCGGCTCCAGCATTGGAAATACCACCAGATGGCCTAGGCTTAACAAAGGAGCAAACTCGGGAAACTTTGAACTATTTTCGTAAGTACTTTACGATTTATTTATAAGAAAGAGCTCTTGTTCTGTATTCCACGAGGTCACCGACCAACCAGACGCGACACGAACAGCAATCTATTGCCTACTCACTCTTGACAGACTGGCATTCAAAAGAGAAATAAGAAAGTATTGGTGTTTAATTTTGTTTTGTTTTTTGCATACATACGTAATATTTGCAACATTTTTTAATTGAATAAAATGAAACAAGAACATATAATTGTTGTCTCTTTCACAAACAGCTGCCCTCAAAAAATGATTTGTCGTGTCTGGTTGGTCGGTGACGAGGTGTCAAAACTTTCGGAATCATGGTAGCATTGTTGTTACAAATACATAAATATTTGTAACAATAATACTATGTAAGTTTGGAACCTTTTGCACCAAAAAGATCGGTATTATAATTTTAGCTAAATGCAAGAAAATCCAGCTTTGCAATGTATTTTGAAAGATTTCCATATACATAAGTGTATATGTAAAATATATATATTCCAACTATGGATGCCAAACGTGACTGGTTTTCGTAAATCCCGGGATTCGGGATTTCAGAATTTCAAATCGCGGAATTTGTCGGGATTCCGCATTTTTCGTTTTTAATAAAACACTCAATTTATAAAGTAAAATATTTTCAAATTGAATATAAATTGTTTGTTGGGCTTTGTATAATAGATGCTTGCAAGAATATACTCGAAAGTACTCGTATGTATGTTTGTGTGTGTATGCATGTGTGTTTTTTTATATATGTTTGTATATATGTATGTATATATGTATTAGTAATGTTACGAATATATGTATTCGTATTCGTATCGCCGAATATTCGCCTATTTCATAACATTCGTATTCGTATTAGCATCCGCCAAACTCAAGCGAATTTTTGCGAATATTTTGCAAATACGTTAAAAAAAATAATACAGTTAAAGTGTAAAATACATAAAATGAAACAAAAAATATTAACTTTTATTAAACAATTCCTTTGTCTTTAACTGCATTGCGCACTTCTTGCAAGCGTATTAAAAATGCGCACAAGCACAAAGAGCGGAGTGGAAAAAGAACAATTGGTATGCGCAGCGCAAGTGCTTTCCTTTTATCAACGCCGCTCTTTGCGCAATGCGCATTTTATTTTTTGTCTCTCACTTTGCTCTGCGCATATTGAGCGGCGCATTGCGCATGCTCTTTTTTATACCAACAGTGGTTAGTTTGAGTTTATTCAGTGCTGAAAAATACATCTTTCGTAATTATCGTTCTTCCTTATTTTTTATTATTGATCCCATACAAATATGATGCCCCTAGACGGGTGAATCTTCCGCACCGGAACCGGAAATGTGAACCACTCTACTGACCCAACTTCCGGTCCGGCCTCTACAGCGGAAATGTGAACTGCAATATCGACCCAACTTCCGGCGCAGGTCGGAACCGGAAATATGAACCGTACTACTGATCCAACTTCTGGTTCAGCCCCCTAAACCGGAAGTATGAACTGCACTACCGATTCAACTTTCGGTCTAGACCGGAACCGGTCCGGCCCAGGCCCTAAACAGGAAGTGCGAACGGCACTACCGACCCAACTTCCGGTGTAGACGGGAACCGGAAATGTAAACCGCGCTACCGACCCAACTTGTGGTCCCGTCCCTAAACAGGACATGCGAATTGCGCTACCGACCAATTTCAAGCAGAAGTTCGGAACAAGTACTGTCATCCCACTGTTGCTATATCCGTTTTGAGATTTATACCTGGGCTCAGCCATACGGTGTGTTTGAAAAATTGTTTTAAAAAAATTACGGTAGCATCAAATAACATTCATGGAAATAATGTCCGCTGCTTTTTTAAAAGTTTTAGTACTGTAAATGTGCCATGCGCATTTTATGCTCTTTTCGCTCATTTTGCGCTTGTGCAAACAAAAAGCGCAAAAGGGCTCACACAGGCAACGTTCAACTAAAAATCGATGAAAAGAAAAAAAACTGTGTAGTTCAACAGAAATACATACACATGTATTTATATGCCCATTTGTGTGTATGCGCATTTGGCGGGTTTTTGTGTATTTATTAATTTAAACAAAGATAGTATATTATATAAAAAAAATAATGTGAGTCCGATCACAGGGGAGATGTGTAAACATCTAGTAATGAAAAATTTTTTTTTATGTTCAGAGTTATAATTTTGTTGGTGTTTTGTAAAATATTTTATTATTTTGTATTTGTTGCGTTCGACAAGCTATTAATCAGCTGTTTACTGAAATGTAGCGCAAGTAGTTATTTTACAGCAATGGTTTTCGAACTGTACAGCGCTAGCACAATTATATGTTAGTGAAAATTAGTAGCTCCTATTGCGCACTAGATGATGTTTTTATGCAGCTGTTAAGTATGAATGACAATCTCAAAGGCGAAGAACACTTTAAGTTTGATAAGTTTAGTTTTTTCTTTTCCTTATTTTGCTTTGTTTTATTAAATTTCTTATTCAAAGTGCAAAAAATCTTTTTAAAAGTTATTAAAATTAAATGTTTTTGTATTCATTTTATTTATTTGTTTTTATTTGCCTACGATAGCATAATGTACGACAATTAGTGAAAATTAGTAGCTACTACTACTACTACTATTGCGCACTAGATGGTGTTAGTGTATTTCTATGCAGCTGTTGTTTCTCTGTACTTCTTGTTCTCCGTATGATTACACTCATACACAGCTCACACCGCGTTATTACAATCTTACTCAAAATTTCTCCCTCCGGTTTTCGACAAACAAATTTTGGGACCAATCTTTGTCAAACCCTTTCCAACAAAACAAGAATTTTGAAAATTGGTTCACAAATGACAGAGTCATTCATAGAAAATTTCCCCCAACGATTTGCGACAAAAAATTTTGGGACCAATTTTTGTCAAACCCTTTCAAATAAAACAAAAATTTTGAAAATCGGTTTACAAATGACTGAGTTATGCATGGGGGGAGCAAATTTTCCCCATCCGATTTTCGAAAAAAATGGGACCAAACTGCAGGCAAACCCTTTCCAACAAAAAAAGAATTTTAAAAATCGGTTCACAAATGACAGAGTTATGCGTATACAAACATAAAAAAAAAGTAAAAAAATAAAAAAATAATAATATACCCGTACAAAATAGTTGGAATTACCGCAGTTAAACAGCAAAATAACCAACAGTCAAAGACAAACGCAGTCAATAAACCGTCAGCCAAATGTCGCATCAAGTTCAGCAACAAATTCGGTAAAACCGAAAAACCGGTTTTTTTCAAAAAACCCGGGTTCAAAATCCGAGACGAACCGGGTCTGAATCCCGAAAGACTGGACACAAAATCCCCTAAATCCCGGAAGTTCCTGGCAAAAATCAAAAATGGCAACGCCGAAATACTCACTCAATTCAAAAACACGGCAACACAGCACCAACCAACAAACGTACGACCTTATTGCAGGAGTCCCTTTGCCAGTGTTAGTGTATTTCTAAGCAGCTGTTAAGTTTCTCTGTACTTCTTGTTGTCCGTATGATTACACTAATACACTCATACACAGCTCACACCGCGTTATAGTAAGATTAATCTTACTCAAAATTTGTGATTGTATTGTGAAAAAGATTTTTACCACCTAGCGTATAGATGTTTACACATCAAAAAAATATAAGAAAATAATTGAAAAATTCATAAAAATGTTAGCCCAAACACGTACACAAAGTTATTTTAAATTAGTTACTACTCCGGTGTCTCAGATTTTAAATGCTAATACTTTTTCCAATCGAAGACGATTTCTATCTTGAGGTCTACACGTAACATAATATGTAAAATGATATTGTCAAATTCAATCGCAGAGAGAATTATGTTACGTGTAGACTTAAAATTAGTGTTATCTCAATATTATAAGAATTTTTATGAGAGCGTTGTTATAAGAAATTTTATAACAACGATCTTATGAGATGAACTGTCAAAAAACACACGTACATGAAAATAAATTGGTGTGCATGTGTGAGTGTTTATTAAAATAATTGAAAAGCGATGTTTTTGATAAAAAATGTTGTGTTAAATATATTAATAAATGTGTTTAATTGATTTATAAATTAAAATTTGTATGAAAAATGAAAAATAAAATATCTAATTGTGTAAAAGTGATACGTCGATGAGCATAAGCATAAAATGAAATCTTATAGGAAAAGTGAAATTACGTTTACCCATTGTATGCGATTAATAGAAAAATCGACATTTTATTTTTATTATTCTGCCGACGTTTTCTCTCATGTTATCTCAAAGTTATACGATTTTTTGCGTTATACGCGGCTGTCAAAAAAGTTGAAGCAGTGTAGTTGACGCCTTGGCACGTCCAACGGAAAAAGTAGGTCTACTTTCTACTTTTGTAAGCATCATCAGCTGCGTGCTAACAGGTTAGTTGTTTTTATAGCTCTTGATATTTTATTTTCAATGCTATCGATGATTATGTTTATATAGTGCACTATTTTGCTCTTGTAATACAGTTTAAAAATGTTTGCGATCATAAAATAACAAAAAAAAAAAAAGAACGCACGGTGCCATGGGACATTGGGTAGGAACGTAGCTCCATACGTTTCACTTACTTTACAAATTGTATTTTCACTATCCCTGAACGGTGGGAATTATTTATCTCGAGATGACAAATTCTCTTTCAATCGTGGCAAGTAAAAGTGTTTTTCTTCTCAGGAAAATATAATTTTATTTGTACAATACAGGTAAGTATGTATGTCTGTTTTAAAAAAGAGGGAGTGTGGTAGGTTCAATAATTTTAACGTCAAACAGGATGAATATTCTTCCTACCTAGCCTCGTGGTCCTATTTAAAACAATTATAGTCTATTTCTTCTTTTAGACTCCGATCTATCTATATTTCGAATTTCATCAAACTCAGTTAGATAGTTTCCAAGAGGCAGAAATTGCCCCCTACCACTCCTCGTGCTCATATTTAAAAAAAATGTATAGCCTATGTGCTTTTCTAGATACAAATCTATCTATGTTTTGAACTTCATCAAAATCGGATAGATAGTTTCAAAGAGGAAGAAATTTCCCCCTAACTCCCCTCCTGGTCCTATTTTTTAAAAATTATATAGCCTATGTGCTTTTCTAGACTCAGATCTGTCTATGCTTTGAATTGTATCAAAATCGGATAGTTAGTTCAAAGAGGAAGAAATCTGCCCCTACCTCCCCTCGGGGTCCTATTTTTGAAAAAATGTATAGCCTATGTCTTCTATAAGATTCAGATCTATCTATGTTTTAAATGTCATCAAAATCGGATAGATACATAGTTTCAAAGAGGAAGAAAATTCCCCTACCTTCCCTGGTTGTCCTATTTAAAAAAAAATTATAGCCTATGTCTTCTTTTAGGCTCAGATCTATCTATATTTTGAATTTCATCAAAATCGGACAAATACTTTCAAAGAGGATGAAATATCCCCCTACCTCCCTTCGTGGTCCTATTTTTTTTAAGTACAGCATATGCCTTTTTTAAAGTCAAATCTATCTATGTTTTGAATTTCATAAAAATCGGCTAGATTGTTTTGGAGAGGCAGAAATTGCCCTTCCCCTCCTCGTGCTCCTATTTTTGAAAAAAAAATGTACAGTCCATGTCTTTTTTTAGACCCAGATCTATCTAAGTTTTGAATTTCATAAAAATCGGATAGATAGTTAGTTTCAAAGAGGATGACATTTTCCCCCACCTGCCCTCCTGGTCCTATTTTTGATAAAATGTATAGTATATGTGTTCTTTTAGACTCAGATCTATCTATGTTTTTAATTTCATCAAAATCGGATAGATAGTTTCAAAGAGGACGAAATATCCCCCTACCTCCCCTCGTGGTCCTATTTTTTAAACAATGTATAGCCTATGTCTTTTTTTAGACTCGGATGTATCTATGTTTTGAATTTCATTTAAAACAGATAGATGGTTTCAAAAAAGACGAAATTTCCCTGTACCTCCCCTCGAGGTCCTATTTTTGTAAAAATGTATAGCCTATGTCTTCTTTTTGACTCAGATCTATCTATGTTTTGAGTTTCATCGAAATCGGATAGATAGTTCCAAAGAGGACGAAATATCTCCCTACCTCCCCTCGTGGTCCTATTTTTAAAAATGTATATCCTATGTTTTCTTTTAGACTCCGATGTATCTATATTTTGAATTTCATCTAAATCAGATAGATGGTTTCAAAGAGGACGATAGTTTCTGAGATGCAGAAATGTGGGAGCTGCCACGCCCACTAATTTTTGTCTGACTATTTTTTCTAAAACAAAGCATAAAATCAATGAAGTAACTCCTACAAAATTTAGGTGTTTTACCGCATTAGTTTCCATGATCAGGGTTGTCAGATTTTTTCCGACCTATTTCGCCAAATTGATTTTTAAAATCGCCAAAAGTCGCCAAAATCAATTTTATGTAGTTTTTCTTAATATATATTTGATAATATTTGATAATAGATATATAATATTTTTTTCATATAAATTTGTATAAAATAATCGTATAAAAATTTAGCAGAAAATCGCAAAAATTAGGAATAAAATCGCCAAAGTTTTGGTGGGATCTATTTTTGAAAATACTCCTTCAACAAACTAATTTTCCAGAATTACAAAAACTTTCAAGTTAAATTTTGCTTAAAAAAATAGCCATAAAAATTGCCAACAATTTTATTTGTCGTCAGAAATATCGCCATGTCGCCAAATCAAAAATTTAGACGCCAAACAAGTTGAAAAATCGCCACATTTGGCGAGAAATCGCCATATCTGACAAGCCTGCCCATGATATGTCAAAATATATATTTGCTATATATGTGAGGTGCCACGCCCACTTGTCCAGTCCTTAATAATATCTCTTTAAAACATTAACATAAAAAGAGTTACTCTGTAATGTACAATCTGCGTTATACTGTATTTAGTTGGTTTTAATAATGAATAAGTGATATTCCTTTAAATTAATCATATTTGAAATCATTCATTTTTTTAATAAATTAAAAAAAAACTTAACGGTGAGTAATCACTAGATACAGTGGCAATGTAATTAAGTTGGTCTGTTTTCTTTGTTGCCATATCGTCTATAACGATGTGGTGAAACTGTCAGAACATAGAAAGGAAAATGGTTCTCAAATTGATTTCGGAGAAACCAAAGTAATCCGATCTTTTCAATTTTAATCGTCACCATGAAATCCCGTGTTGACTAGAAACTTCTAATATTGCAAGTTTTTTTCATCCATATAAAATACATACTGGTAAGATTTTTTCCATTTAATAAGTTCCTTCGTTCAGTACCTAAATATTTCAACAAATGCTAATTTAAGGAAACAAATCTGAGAGCATTTTTATGTGAAGAAATTTTAATCGATTTCTGAGCTAGATTAAAAGCACTAATATAATAATATCTGAGGAAAAAAGCAAAGCAAAAAAAAGAACAGATTAACTAATCTGTTAGCACTGATAAATTCAACTCAATAATTTTTTATGTGGAATTTCTTTATTTCCCAACTTTGTTCATACATATTCCAGGGGAATCCCTGGAGCAGTTCCTCCACTTGACAAACAATTTAAGTATACGCTGTTTTCTCCTTTAAGAAAAGAAAAAAAGGTAAAAGGAATATCTTTTAAAATAATCTGAAAAAAAAACCAAGAAAGTCTCTTATAGATCACATCACTCTCAGTCTTCCAATTTTTGGGAATAACTATAAATTGCTCCAGGCCTGGAAGAGAAATTTCATGCCAATTGATAAACAGGCAATAATACAAAACTGATAATAGAGAGAGCTCTACTTAAAGGTGTCAGTAAATATCGATTTAGTCGTGAAGTGATATAGGAATTATAAACTGAAGAACTCCCGTTTAGGGTAGAATATACAAAATAAAAGGAATTCTTAATGAATTGCTAAAAATTCAAGTATAAAAAAATTTTCCAATCAAAATTGATAAGAGTAAGCTTTTTTTTGTATAAGACATTTAATGTTCTAATAAGTGTGTTCCCGTACTTTTTGGGTAAAGTTCGGTAAAATGAGAGCCAACACATATTTTTCTCATTGAGAGACAAAAATGTACAAAAGTACGGGAACGCAAAAAACCAAATTTCTATCCCGAAAAATTACATGAAAGTGTTGCGAAAATAAACATAAAAATAAAAACCAACACAATGATTTTTAATGCCATATTTCAGTTTTAGGTATTTGCATAAATACATACAAATTTATTTTGATTTGGATTTTGTTAATCAAGCAATTATTTCTTTAGTATTTTTGTTGCCTAAAATTATAATTTTTCATTTTTTATTGTTTATTTTGCAAACAGCTGATTGTTTTGCACTTTACACAATCTGCCCGAAGAAAAAGTACGGGCTGTTTCGTGCAAGAAGAAGAAGAATGTTATGTTCTCAAAAGTGCTCTCATTTACCCAATTTTCGAGTACGGGAACGCTTTTCATGCAAATTGGGGAACACAATATTAGAGAAAAATTAAAAATTGCTTACAAAGTTGTAAAAGAAATAATTGTATTGAGCAAAACAATTTACGAAAGTGCGCACCAAATAAGAAATATAACAAATTCGATAGTAAAGTAAAAGTAAAGTAAAACAGAAAAAAAGGATTTAATTATATACATATTTTTGAAAAAAAAGCAATTTAATGCGTATTTACAAAATTATAAGTCTTTGTTTATTCAAAAATTGTATTTCTCAATAATTGTCTCTTATTTTAATAAAATGTGTTAAAAATAGATGTTTTGTTTATTAAAAAAAAAAACAGTAAGCTCTAATAATTGTCTGCAAATATGGAATGAATTGTCAAAAAGAATTCAAAGTAAAATGCGGCCACTATCGGTCAGTTTTTTTATAAAAAGTTATTTAATTAATCCAATATTTCGTTACATTTTGTGTAACTTCTTCAGTGATAAATTACTATAACAATTATTCGAATAAAAAATATTAACAATACAAATTGTCTCAAAGGAAATTTTTTCAAAAATAATTTAAAGCTAAAATTGAAATAATTTTCAAACACAACAAAAAACTTAATACTACACTGAAAAAATTCCATGCAACATATGCACGAAAACGCTCGTATATATTACGAAATAAAACACAAAAATAAAAAAAAATTATGGCTCAACCGGGGCACGAACTCGCAATCTTCATATTTCAAGTCATGTAATCTACCCACTGAGCCACTTTCTACTTATCTTATAAGAGCTAAAAATTTGTTTTATTTACTTACATCTGAAAAATATGTCAATTATTTTAATTTGTTTTTTTATTTCAAATACATTTTTAAACAAGGAAAAATGTTTACGAAAGGTATTCGTTACTTTCGTAAATTCAAAAAAATATTGCCTAAATGCTTTTTTGTAATATATACGAAAGTTTCGTATATTCTACGAAAAAAGTCACTACGAAAGTTTTTTTCGTAAAATGTTGCATGGATTATTTTCAGTGTATGAACATTAAAAAAACACCCCTTTCATCTATTATTGTTAGGGCCATTATTACAACTTGGCAATAGTTAAGGGCAGGTTTTTGTCGGACGGATAAACACTTTATCTTTATTACAACTTCACTTTAACTGAAAGTGAGCGATAAGTTAAAGGCAAGCTCATCCTATCTGGCAGGTTAAAGTAAATTTGTAATAATGATAAGCTGTTTATCCGTCCGATAAAATCCTGCCTTTAACTATTCCAAAGTTGTAATAATGGCCCTTAGTATATTGATATTAAATGTCTGTAATTCTGAGCAACGCTATCAGTATCTGCTTTAAAGTTTATTCTACGGTCTATGGGTGTATTAATAATTTGTAGCATCTCTAACATATATCTTCTTTTGTAATTATTTTCTGTATTTAATACCGAGACATTCTCAAAATCTGGATAATGTCTTAATCTAGAACAATGTGATGCTAATGCTGTTTTTTGTGAAGATATTATATCTCTATATCTTTGATTCGATCTATGTCCCGCAGTTCTAGTCTTCAATTTATTCCTATATATATTTTATTGCATATTTCATTATTCTTACCTTTACAAGGAATTTTATAAACTATATTAGATTTATCTAACTTTTCTATTCCATCCTTCATTTTACTAAATAATTTACCTAATGTATTATATGTTCTATGCGCCATTCTATATGTTTTTTGTGAACATTTGAAAATAAATTGTTCAAATATTCATTTTAATTACTACCCGATTAACTGATCGGTTAATTTAAAATTGGCTATTTTCGATCAACGGTTAAATCGCTTAATTTCAGTCGATTAACCGATTAACCGACGTAACAAATTTTTTCATATTTTGTAGTATTATAACGTATTTTTTGTGTGTTTAATTTATTTGTTTCGTCTCATATACAAAATGTATGTGTTTAGAAATTATTTTTCATACAAACAAATAAGTGTGTTCAGTGATTTTAACTTACTTAATTATACTGTATTAGTCGGTTAACCGGTTAATACCGAAATTAACCGATTATGCCAAAACCTCGATAAACTAATCGAGCGATTAACCGATTAAAGCAGAAACCCGATTAAATGAATACTTTAGTTAACAGTAACAATGGAAACAAATCCGCTGCTGTCCCAATATGGAGGACGTCCTCCCATGAATGAAAGATCCTCGCAAGATAAGGAGGACTCCTCAAACAACTTTAAAAATGAAGACTGTCAAGCAAGCAAATTGAAAATTAAGATTCCAAGCGACATGTCAAATATTAAAGATGATGTCCATAATTCGCAGCTTGGAAAGGATTTTTGAACACCGTTTTTGTAGATGAAGCATCCGCAATTTTGTGTAATGATGTAAACGAGACTGTGAAAGCAGATTTACTAAAGGTCACTGAACACCTAAAGATACATCACGCAGAAATGGGGGAGGTCGTTAAAAACAAAAAACGTAATTTTCCAGGTGAAGTAATTGTTGATATAACAAAATATAAATTTGATGGAAGAAGCAAGACAACTGAGAATGTGAATCGTGTCAATAAATTTTCGTTATTGGGGAATTTAGACTCAGAGAAAAATCAGCCGATTAATAGTACATTTTCAGGGCAAAGAGAGTATAGAACTAATGATTCTACACAAAACACACAAACATAAACTAAAGCTAAAATTTCGTATTGTCCTCCAATATTTATTGAAAATATTAACGTAAAATCCCTTATTGACTAACTTACATCTAAAAACGTTGAATTTAAAATTAAGAATAAGTCGCAGTATAAAAGTAAATTGTACTTCAGGGAATTGTCAGCGCATTTGGAATTGGTTGAATTGCTTAAGGAAAAGGAAATTTCCGCTCACAGTTTCACTCCCAAGGAGTTGAAACGCAGAGCGTCATTTGTAGGGAATTGTATTTTGGGTCAGTTATAAATGAGATAAGAGTAGAATTAGATAAACTAGTTCCTAACTCTATTGATTCCGGGTCGAAGTTTTCAACGGAATTTTCAAGAAAAAAAGGTGTTGATACTGGCTTATTTCTGATGGTACTTAAACCAAACCGGAAGGTTAATGAGTTAATTGGTTTAAAATTTGCTTTGAACCAGGTAGTATCTTGGGAAAGGCAAAGGCTAGTACCAAGATTCCGCAGTGTTGGAGGTGCCAACAGTGGGGTAATTTCTCAAGAAATTGCAGTAGGCCATTTGCTTGCTTGAAATGTGATCAGAAGCATGGACCAGGTGATTGTTCATTAATACAAGATAGTAATGCTTTTCCTTTTTGTGTAAATTGTAATGAAAGTGGTCATACTTCAAATTACAGAGGTTGCCCAGCATACAAAGAATACGTTGATTTTAAAAAGAAGTCATATATGCAGGCTAGAAATAGGAAGGATTTAGAGAGGGCCTTGGGTCAGTCCACGGTAGTTCCAAACAAGTATTTTGCTGGTTTATTTAATGACGCTCCAAAAGGGAGCAGAACGGCGAAACCTGTTTTGATTCAGGAATTCATGAAGGTGGCCAAGTTATTATGTGATACAGATCCTCCTACGTTAGATGATGGAATTCGAAACTTTTTGGAAAACTACCAATCGTTTACTAAGGAACAGGCAAGAAAAGAATGCTTAATTTTAATAAAAGGTGTTCAAGATGTAATGGGTGTTTTTTATTGAGGTATAGAACTTTAAGTTGGCATCACTTTTTTAACTGGCGGCCATTTTGTCAGCTGTCAAGTGATTAATATTTAGTTTGGTTTGCCATTTCATCATGAACAGGTTGACAAAAGAACAACGCTTGCAAATCGTGCAAATTTATTTCGATAATAATGGTTCAGTTCGCGAAGTTTACCGCAAGCTCCGTCCATTTTATGGTCGACATAATCGTCCATCAGAGCAATTAATTCGGTTAACCATGGATCGTTTTCGCACTACGTTTACTCTATGTGATAATACGCATCCGCAGAGACGTCGAACAGTGCGCACCGAAGAAACAATTGCCGCTGTAGAACAAAGTGTTGAAGAGGACCCGAATGAATCGTTACCGTTAATGGAGACCGGTATAGAGCCATGATAACCGACTATTTTGTTCCCGAATTGGATGGCATGAATGTGGATGAGTTGTGGTTCCAACAAGACGGCGCTACATGCCACACAGCGCACGTCACAATCGATTTATTGAAGGAAACATTCGATGAGCGCATAATTTCGCGGAATGGACCTGTCAATTGGCCACCAAGATCGTGTGATTCGACACCATTGGATTATTTTCTTTGGGGATATGTGAAGTCGCTCGTCTACGCCAACAAACCAGAAACGTTAGGGGACTTGGAAGCCAACATTCGTGGCGTTATTGCCAACATACGGCCCCATATGCTCGAAAAAGTGGTTGAAAATTGGACCTGTAGAACTGGCTTTATTCGAGCCAGCCGCGGCGGCCACATGCCCGAAATCATATTTAAACATTAATGGCATAAAATTATCCTTCCAATAAAGCCAAATTGATGGACATTAAAACGATTTTCTTGTGTTTTATTTCAATTCGAAGTTCTATACCTCTAAAAAACACCCGTTATATGGTACGTAATTTCCTTAATTTTGTAACTTTTAATGTTGGCTCTCTTATCCACATGGGAAGGAGGACTGAACTTAATATAATATTAGATCAATTTAAGATTGATATTGCCTTTCTACAAGAAATGCACTTATCAACGGGGACAACTGTATATCTTGACAACTTTAATATTGTTAGAGACGATAGCTCAGTAGGCGTTGGCATTGCTATTAGAAAATCGATTGATTACTCACTGGTGATTGTTTCTGGGCTATGTTTTCCAAATTCATTCATTGAAATTAAAATTTTAACAAATGGTACAGCACGAAGAATTCTTTGTGGTTCCGTTTATTTTCATAGTAATCTGAACCGTCTCAATATTTCTGACGGACTATCTTCAATATTAACATTCTCCCAAAACTATAGTGGGCTTATATTAGGTGGTGATCTAAATGCAAAAAATATTTCGTGGGGAGATTCAGTCAGTAATTTTAATGACAAAGTGCTTTCATCATGGCTACAAAATGAAGCTTTTTCAGTAACGAGAGTTTGTGACACATTTCCAACTTATTCTGGAGGCTCTTCACATTTGGATCATTTTATATAGTTTTCTGAAACTATCAAAAACAATCGATAAGTATCGATAGTTTTCGATAGTCTTAAAACCACAATTTGACTAAACATACATATATTGTACTTGGCATATTTGTAAAAGAAAAATATTTCTTACAAAATCAGTAAATTTATCAATAAGAGACTTACGAAGTGGGAAAAAAATAAATGTCTAAAGTATTATAGATCGACCCAAAAATACCCTAAAAAGGCATAAAAAAAGCTAAAAGCTTTTAGCGAATAAGTTGAATAAACTTTTTTTCTGGTAATAAAATAAGAAACATTTTCTTCGTGTAAGTTTTTAACCCATGGTTGACCGTTAGCAGTTTTTTACGGATGAATTTTGATCTCCTAAATGCAAACGGACTGGTTTATACTTTACTAAATTAATTTTTGTTTACCTCGTATTTTTTACCGCCCAATTAACTAAAAATGAGCGGGGAGCGGAAAAAATAAAAATTTTGGAGGTGCCATACATTTTACGCTAACAGTCAGTGGTTGGGTAAAAACTTGTATGAAGAAAAATTTTCTCATTTTAATGAAGGAAACAAAGCTTATGCAACTTATTAGGTAAAACCTTTTAGTTTCAGAATTATAGTCAAACTAAAACTTATTCCTTTTCAGGGTACTATTGGAAATTTTTGAGCTTTAAATCCAAACAGACTGGTCGGTTTACACTTTGGAAATTAATTTTTGTGCACTTCGTAATTTTTATCGCAAATTCAACTGAAAATGAGTTAGGAGCGGAAAAACAACACTTTTGCTTATCCCATACTCATGGGTGGTCTACATACAAAAATTATAAAACTTGTTTATATACATACGTATATATGCATTACATTATATTGGTCGTTAGAAATTTAAAGTTGGATTTTTTCTAGTCTCATAACCCAAATCGATGAGTATTTATAAAAAGCTACCCTTAAAATTTCATGTTAATCAATTAAGATTAAAGCGTATTTTGCCCACCAAAAGTTGAGCAAATGCCCTTTTTCTGTCTTTTACAAAAAAAAAATCTTCTACGAAGTTGTTGTATGTGAAGTTTCCAAAAGCTTTTGCTTTACCAAGTTTTATCTAAGTCGTATATTTAACAAAATAAGCAGCAAAATATCGAAAAAGCCCACCATAACTATTTTAGTTACAAGAAAAGCCCAACATTTGCACATTTCGGTAAACTTTTTCGTTCCCTAGAAATTCAAGTTGTCTCTTCAGTTATTTATCAGGTTTAGTTATCGAGATATACTGTTATGTCTAAAATGGAGGCACTTGCACGACATATATTAGCATAACTGGAGAATGGTTTGCCTTATTCAGTAAAATAGAAAAAGCCAAAATTCGATAACAAAATTATCTCTAAGTATAGCGAACATTTTTTTCGAAGTCCGCCCATTAGATTCATAGATATCGTAAAAGTTTGAGCCTTAAAACTAAAAATTTCATTACAAATTTTAACATTTTTTTGTTTAAAAATTCAAAATAATTCATAAAAACAAAAACTATCAACAACTATCGATAGTATTGAACACTATCGATAGTGATGCGATAGTCAAAAACCATCGATAGTATCGATAGTACCATCGATTGTTCTAGACCACTACTTTCAGTGTCTATCCGCTATACAACGAATTTAAGCTTAACGTCCTTGCGATACTTTTTTAAAGTAAATATTCTTGATTAATAACAAAAAATATGTGTAAAATGGTCACAACCGGCTAAATAGAATTACTCAAATATAGTTTTAAATTAAGTAATTAATTGAATGGATTTTAATAGTAGTGCTGTAGTTTTGATTCAACTGCCTTTTGTTTAAGCGCACTTTTGGCTTAACTGCACAAAATTATTAATTTGGTCACTATTCCTTAAAATCCTAAACACATTAATTTTTTAAGTGCACATTTTATACCTGAACTTTTAAGATAAATGCATTAAATGTTTGCCTTTTCAAAACTATTTTCATACAAAAAATTATTGTTAGTTGCATTTTGACTTAACTGCAGAAAATATTTGTTTTCTGGGATTATTCTTCAAAATACTGTTTTAAGTGCACTTTGTATACATGCACATTTAACATATTTTTGCAGCTTTAAATTATTTTTATACAAAAAATCAAATTTCGCTGCGCACACTTAATAAATGTGTTTACGTGCACATTAAGGCAGATAAGTGCATTTAAGCTAACATCATTTTTGACTCATCTGCACTAAAAATCGTGAAAAGTTGATTGTGCAGCTAAGTGAAAATTACTGTATTATAATTTTCAAACCAGTATTTAATTACTGCATTGCACGTGTTTTAAATAGTTCGAAAGATGATAACTTTATATTAATATAGCCACGCATTAAGAACGTATTATAAAGAATAAGAGTATATGAACCCATGAAAATTGTATACGACTTTTGAAACAGTTAAATTTTTTTGCTGGGTGTGTATGAATGTTGTATATAAGTTGTATAGTGACATCTATCGGGAAAATTATGTAACGAAAGTGAGGTATAATTTGGCTATTATTTTTTTTTTTGTTCAAATAACCAACACAATATGTAAATACTACATTTTGTGTACAACTGAAAGGTACTAATTTTTTACATATATGAATGTATGCATGTCATCATATTTCCTCACGTATGTGAACAAATCAAACTCCAACAAACCGTAACAGCTGTTTGTGTTTACATTTTTCATTGTTTTCTTTTATTTGCTGTGGTGAGTTTTAAAAACAAAACAAAATCATGCAAAGACTTAAGAAACGTACAGTACAATTGTACAGTAAAGCTCGGCTATAATAAACACGCCGATATTTTAATACTTACTTGTTATTGATTAATTTCGTTACAATCAAAGTATATAAAATAATGGCTGTGCACAAAACAAAGAAATACCAGTATACAGTTAAACTTCTTACAAAACGAACTGCGTTACACCCAAAAAGTATTTTTGCTGTAAAATCTAAAATAATTATTGTGCAAGATTAAATCAAAAGCCAAAATCAAGCTTAGACCAATAGAAAACAAACTACGTACAGTTTTTTGGGTAAAAAATAAAACTATGGGGTGATAATCACCAACAAACTTTTCCATTCCGCAAAAAATGCTCAAAAACACCCAAAAAGTATTTTTGCTGTAAAATCTAAAATAATTATTGTGCAAGATTAAGTCAAAAGCCAAAATCAAGCTTAGACCAATAGAAAACAAACTGCGTACAGTTTTTTGGGTAAAAAATAAAACTATGGGGTGATAATCACTAACAAACTTTTCCATTCCCCAAAAAATGCTCAAACACACCCAAAAAGTATTTTTGCTGTAAAATCTAAAATAATTCTTGTGCAAGATTAACTCAAAAGCCAAAACCAAGCTTAAGCCAATAGAAAACAGACTGCGTACAGTTTTTTGGGTAAAAAATAAAACCATGGGGTGATAATCACCAACAAACTTTTCCATTCCCCAAAAAATGCTCAAACACACCCAAAAAGTATTTTTGCTGTAAAATCTAAAATAGTTCTTGTGCAAGATTAACTCAAAAGCCAAAATCAAGCTTAAGCCAATAGAAAACAAACTGCGTACAGTTTTTTGGGTAAAAAATAAAACTATGGGGTGATAATCACCAACAAACTTTTCCATTCCCCAAAAAATGCTCAAACACACCCAAAAAGTATTTTTGCTATAAAATCTAAAATAATTCTTGTGCAAGATTAAGTCAAAAGCCAAAATCAAGCTTAGACTAATAGAAAACAAACTGCGTACAGTTTTTTGGGTAAAAAATAAAACTATGGGGTGATAATCACCAACAAACTTTTCCACTCCCCAAAAAATGCTCAAACACACCCAAAAAGTATTTTTGCTGTAAAATCTAAAATAATTCTTGTGCAAGATTAAGTCAAAAGCCAAAATCAAGCTTAGACTAATAGAAAACAAACTGCGTACAGTTTTTTGGGTAAAAAATAAAACTATGGGGTGATAATCACCAACAAACTTTTCCATTCCGCAAAAAATGCTCAAAAACACCCAAAAAGTATTTTTGCTGTAAAATCTAAAATAATTCTTGCGCAAGATTAAGTCAAAAGCCAAAATCAAGCTTAGACTAATAGAAAACAAACTGCGTACAGTTTTTTGGGTAAAAAATAAAACTATGGGGTGATAATCACCAACAAACTTTTCCATTCCGCAAAAAATGCTCAAAAACACCCAAAAAGTATTTTTGCTGTAAAATCTAAAATAATTATTGTGCAAGATTGAAACAAAAGCCAAAATTAAGCTTAGACCAATAGAAAACAAACTGCGTACAGTTTTTTGGGTAAAAAATAAAACTATGGGGTGATAATCACCAACAAACTTTTCCATTCCACAAAAAATGCTCAAAAACACCCAAAAAGTATTTTTGCTGTAAAATCTAAAATAATTATTGTGCAAGATTAAATCAAAAGCCAAAATCAAGCTTAGACCAATAGAAAACAAACTACGTACAGTTTTTTGGGTAAAAAATAAAACTATGGGGTGATAATCACCAACAA
Source organism: Panzeria rudis (assembly GCA_956483635.1). Taxonomy (NCBI): domain Eukaryota; kingdom Metazoa; phylum Arthropoda; class Insecta; order Diptera; family Tachinidae; genus Panzeria; species Panzeria rudis. Next base: position 52,334,176 of record OY101449.1, on the reverse strand, counting down.
ACTTTTCCATTCCGCAAAAAATGCTCAAAAACACCCAAAAAGTATTTTTGCTGTAAAATCTAAAATAATTATTGTGCAAGATTAAGTCAAAAGCCAAAATCAAGCTTAGACTAATAGAAAACAAACTGCGTACAGTTTTTTAGGTAAAAAATAAAACTATGGGGTGATAATCACCAACAAACTTTTTTATTCCGCAAAAAATGCTCAAAAACACCCAAAAAGTATTTTTGCTGTAAAATCTAAAATAATTCTTGTGCAAGATTGAAACAAAAGCCAAAATTAAGCTTAGACCAATAGAAAACAAACTGCGTACAGTTTTTTGGGTAAAAAATAAAACTATGGGGTGATAATCACCAACAAACTTTTCCATTCCACAAAAAATGCTCAAAAACACCCAAAAAGTATTTTTGCTGTAAAATCTAAAATAATTCTTGTGCAAGATTGAATTAAAAGCCAAAATTTAGCTTAGACCAATAGAAAACAAACTGCGTACAGCTTTTTGGGTAAAAAATAAAACTATGGGGTGATAATCACCAACAAACTTTTCCATTCCGCAAAAAATGCTCAAAAACACCCAAAAAGTATTTTTGCTGTAAAATCTAAAATAATTCTTGTGCAAGATTAAATGAAAAGCCAAAATCAAGTTTAGACCAATAGAAAACAAACTGCGTACAGTTTTTTGGGTAAAAAATAAAACTATGGGGTGATAATCACCAACAAACTTTTCCATTCCGCATTTTTTCGGAATGGAAAAGTTTGTTGGTGATTATCACCCCATAGTTTTATTTTTTACCCAAAAAGCTGTACGCAGTTTGTTTTCTATTTGTCTAAGCTTGATTTTGGTTTTTGATTCAATCTTGCACAAGAATTATTTTAGATTTTACAGCAAAAATACTTTTTGGGTGTTTTTGAGCATTTTTTGCGGAATGGAAAAGTTTGTTGGTGATTATCACCCCATAGTTTTATTTTTTACCCAAAAAGCTGTACATAGTTTGTTTTCTATTGGTCTAAGCTAAATTTTGGCTTTTGTTTCAATCTTGCACAAGAATTATTTTAGATTTTACAGCAAAAATACTTTTTGGGTGTTTTTGAGCATTTTTTGCGGAATGGAAAAGTTTGTTGGTGATTATCACCCCATAGTTTTATTTTTTACCCAAAAAACTGTACGCAGTTTGTTTTCTATTGGTTTAAGCTTTACTTTGGCTTTTGTTTCAATCTTACGCAGGAATCTAAAATCTAAAATAATTCTTGTGCAAGATTAAATCAAAAGCCAAAATCAAGCTTAAGCCAATAGAAAACAAACTGCGTACAGTTTTTTGGGTAAAAAATAAAACTATGGGGTGATAATCACCAACAAACTTTTCCATTCCGCAAAAAATGCTCAAAAACACCCAAAAAGTATTTTTGCTGTAAGATCTAAAATAATTCTTGTGCAAGATTAAGTCAAAAGCCAAAATCAAGCTTAGACTAATAGAAAACAAACTGCGTACAGTTTTTTGGGTAAAAAATAAAACTATGGGGTGATAATCACCAACAAACTTTTCCATTCCGCAAAAATGCTCAAAAACACCCAAAAAGTATTTTTGCTGTAAAATCTAAAATAATTCTTGTGCAAGATTAAAACAAAAGCCAAAATCAAGCTTAAGCCAATAGAAAACAAACTGCGTACAGTTTTTTGGGTAAAAAATAAAACTATGGGGTGATAATCACCAACAAACTTTTCCATTCCGCAAAAAATGCTCAAAAACACCCAAAAAGTATTTTTGCTGTAAGATCTAAAATAATTCTTGTGCAAGATTAAGTCAAAAGCCAAAATCAAGCTTAGACTAATAGAAAACAAACTGCGTACAGTTTTTTGGGTAAAAAATAAAACTATGGGGTGATAATCACCAACAAACTTTTCCATTCCGCAAAAATGCTCAAAAACACCCAAAAAGTATTTTTGCTGTAAAATCTAAAATAATTCTTGTGCAAGATTAAAACAAAAGCCAAAATCAAGCTTAAGCCAATTGAAAACAAACTGCGTACAGCTTTTTGGGTAAAAAATAAAACTATGGGGTGATAATCACCAACAAACTTTTCCATTCCCCAAAAAATGCTCAAACACACCCAAAAAGTATTTTTGCTGTAAAATCTAAAATAATTCTTGTGCAAGATTAAATCAAAAGCCAAAATCAAGCTTAAGCCAATAGAAAACAAACTGCGTACAGTTTTTTGGGTAAAAAATAAAACTATGGGGTGATAATCACCAACAAACTTTTCCATTCCGCAAAAAATGCTCAAAAACACCCAAAAAGTATTTTTGCTGTAAGATCTAAAATAATTCTTGTGCAAGATTAAGTCAAAAGCCAAAATCAAGCTTAGACTAATAGAAAACAAACTGCGTACAGTTTTTTGGGTAAAAAATAAAACTATGGGGTGATAATCACCAACAAACTTTTCCATTCCGCAAAAATGCTCAAAAACACCCAAAAAGTATTTTTGCTGTAAAATCTAAAATAATTCTTGTGCAAGATTAAAACAAAAGCCAAAATCAAGCTTAAGCCAATTGAAAACAAACTGCGTACAGTTTTTTGGGTAAAAAATAAAACTATGGAGTGATAATCACCAACAAACTTTTCCATTCCCCAAAAAATGCTCAAACACACCCAAAAAGTATTTTTGCTGTAAAATCTAAAATAATTATTGTGCAAGATTAGATCAAAAGCCAAAATCAAGCTTAAACCAATAGAAAACAAACTGCGTACAGTTTTTTGGGTAAAAAATAAAACTATGGGGTGATAATCACCAACAAACTTTTCCATTCCCCAAAAAATGCTCAAAAACACCCAAAAAGTATTTTTGCTGTAAGATCTAAAATAATTCTTGTGCAAGATTAAGTCAAAAGCCAAAATCAAGCTTAGACTAATAGAAAACAAACTGCGTACAGTTTTTTGGGTAAAAAATAAAACTATGGGGTGATAATCACCAACAAACTTTTCCATTCCGCAAAAATGCTCAAAAACACCCAAAAAGTATTTTTGCTGTAAAATCTAAAATAATTCTTGTGCAAGATTGAAACAAAATCCAAAATCAAGCTTAAGCCAATAGAAAACAAACTGCGTACAGTTTTTTGGGTAAAAAATAAAACTATGGGGTGATAATCACCAACAAACTTTTCCATTCCCCAAAAAATGCTCAAACACACCCAAAAAGTATTTTTGCTGTAAAATCTAAAATATTTATTGTGCAAGATTAAATCAAAAGCCAAAATCAAGCTTAAGCCAATAGAAAACAAACTGCGTACAGTTTTTTGGGTAAAAAATAAAACTATGGGGTGATAATCACCAACAAACTTTTCCATTCCCCAAAAAATGCTCAAACACACCCAAAAAGTATTTTTGCTGTAAAATCTAAAATAATTCTTGTGCAAGATTAAATCAAAAGCCAAAATCAAGCTTAGACCAATAGAAAACAAACTGCGTACAGTTTTTTGGGTAAAAAATAAAACTATGTGGTGATAATCACCAACAAACTTTTCCATTCCACAAAAAATGCTCAAAAACACCCAAAAAGTATTTTTGCTGTAAAATCTAAACTAATTCTTGTGCAAGATTAAGTCAAAAGCCAGAGTCAAGCTTAGACCAATAGAAAACAAACTGCGTACAGTTTTTTTGGTAAAAAATAAAACTATGGGGTGATAATCACCAACAAACTTTTCCATTCCGCAAAAAATGCTCAAAAACACCCAAAAAGTATTTTTGCTGTAAAATCTAAAATAATTCTTGTGCAAGATTAATTCAAAAGCCAAAATCAAGCTTAGACCAATAGAAAACAAACTGCGTACAGTTTTTTGGGTAAAAAATAAAACTATGGGGTGATAATCACCAACAAACTTTTCCATTCCGCAAAAAATGCTCAAAAACACCCAAAAAGTATTTTTGCTGTAAAATCTAAAATAATTCTTCTGCAAGATTAAATCAAAAGCCAAAATCAAGCTTAGACTAATAGAAAACAAACTGCGTACAGTTTTTTAGGTAAAAAATAAAACTATGGGGTGATAATCACCAACAAACTTTTTTATTCCGCAAAAAATGCTCAAAAACACCCAAAAAGTATTTTTGCTGTAAAATCTAAAATAATTCTTGTGCAAGATTGAAACAAAAGCCAAAATTAAGCTTAGACCAATAGAAAACAAACTGCGTACAGTTTTTTGGGTAAAAAATAAAACTATGGGGTGATAATCACCAACAAACTTTTCCATTCCACAAAAAATGCTCAAAAACACCCAAAAAGTATTTTTGCTGTAAAATCTAAAATAATTCTTGTGCAAGATTGAATTAAAAGCCAAAATTTAGCTTAGACCAATAGAAAACAAACTGCGTACAGCTTTTTGGGTAAAAAATAAAACTATGGGGTGATAATCACCAACAAACTTTTCCATTCCGCAAAAAATGCTCAAAAACACCCAAAAAGTATTTTTGCTGTAAAATCTAAAATAATTCTTGTGCAAGATTAAATGAAAAGCCAAAATCAAGTTTAGACCAATAGAAAACAAACTGCGTACAGTTTTTTGGGTAAAAAATAAAACTATGGGGTGATAATCACCAACAAACTTTTCCATTCCGCATTTTTTCGGAATGGAAAAGTTTGTTGGTGATTATCACCCCATAGTTTTATTTTTTACCCAAAAAGCTGTACGCAGTTTGTTTTCTATTTGTCTAAGCTTGATTTTGGTTTTTGATTCAATCTTGCACAAGAATTATTTTAGATTTTACAGCAAAAATACTTTTTGGGTGTTTTTGAGCATTTTTTGCGGAATGGAAAAGTTTGTTGGTGATTATCACCCCATAGTTTTATTTTTTACCCAAAAAGCTGTACACAGTTTGTTTTCTATTGGTCTAAGCTAAATTTTGGCTTTTGTTTCAATCTTGCACAAGAATTATTTTAGATTTTACAGCAAAAATACTTTTTGGGTGTTTTTGAGCATTTTTTGCGGAATGGAAAAGTTTGTTGGTGATTATCACCCCATAGTTTTATTTTTTACCCAAAAAACTGTACGCAGTTTGTTTTCTATTGGTTTAAGCTTTACTTTGGCTTTTGTTTCAATCTTACGCAGGAATTATTTTAGATTTACAGCAAAAATACTCTTTGAGTCTTTGTGAGCCTTTTTTGTTCAAATGAAATTTAAAAGACTTACATTCCCCAAAAAAGTATTTTTGTTGTTAAATCTAAACTAATTCTTGGGTACGAAATAAAGAAATGTTTTAATATATCTAAGAGCCTTTTAAATTATTTATTTTATTATATTCATTGCTTACTGTACCTTTTCTCAGTTAAAATAATTCACCACTTATCAAATAATACAATAGCAACAACAGAAAGAACAACGGACAGCTGTTACGGTTTGTTGTGGTGAGTTTGATTTGTTCACGCCGATTATTTCCTCAGCTGTCAAAAAGATACATACGTATCTTGGCCGGTAGTGGTGTTTTATATATATATATAGACCATATATTTTTTATTTAAAATGTTCAATTATAACAAAATTTATAACTCGAATTAAAGCAAATGTGAAATAGATTAATAAAACAGCAAAAAGTAACGTGAAAGTATTAACGAACATTATAGTGTCGTCGTGAATCTTCGGTAGAAACCAAATGGAAAGAAGCTCAAATCCATAGTGTGTGTGTGCCCACAATTTCTATTTTTAGGGAACAGCCCAACTAAAACATTAATAGAAAAAACTTTTAAACAATACCAATTGAAAATATTCTGCAAATTACAAGCTCAGAAAATAGTTATCCAAATAACCAGCGTAAAATATATTGTGTATGCCATGTTATGTAAATTGTTATTAATACAGAAGTATGTAGTTAGTTGTGCTTGATGATGAGAATACTTACATATGTGTACAAGCTTATTTGCAAAATATATAGATAAGTATATTAATTTATTAATGTACTATTTATATGCTACATGCATATGTGTTTATTTTACTTTTCCATATTCCCTGTCGGAAACTGAGTTAACTTTAAATTTACTTTAAGCTAACTATTTCGCAAGTGATGCTGACTGACACGGATTACTTTCCAATGAAACAACTAGCTATTTTAACATTGTGATGTCCTAGGCGGTAGTCAATTGTCCCACTCTGCACTACTAACTTAAAGTTGACTTTATTTAAGTCTCCTGGTAGTTAGTACATTTGCAAAAAGATATTGCTGGTGTTCGAACTATGCATCACACATTGTAAAGTAAGGTACCATTTCAAATAACAGCAAAAAGTTAATATAAACCTGAAATTAGTTTCAAAGTAGTTGAGTAGTTTCAAAGTAGCAGATTTAAAACCAGCGACCTCATATTATAAAAAAAAAACTAATTTTTTTGGATGGCCTGAGAAAAGGAAAATTCAAAGTATTGTTTTTATATAATGCACAATATCTCTGAAACTAGAGGTGACAGGAAAATAATGAAGCTATTTTCGTAACCAGCGGATGAAAGTACATAGGAATCAGTTATTTTAATTTCAAAAAATTAAAATAAAAAATAACAATTAAGTTATGAGTTTAGTCGACCTGTATGGGCTTATATCCAAAGAAATTTTAATTATTTTGGCTTGAGTTTGGTTTTAATTTAATTTTTCAATTAAATTATATTTTTATTTAGAGATAAATGTGCAGCATGTAGACAAAAAAATTTTGACTGCGCGGAGGGTTGAACTGACGTTTTGATAGCTCCCGCTAATCTCATCAGAGCTCTTTACCGCTTAGACCACTCTACCAAAGTCGGGTGTTTGTTAAGCGATTCATTTAATTAGTTTTGATAAAACTTGACTTGGAAAAAACCATTTCACTTATTGTAGACGTTGGAGAAAACGGAAACAATCCATAATACAGAATATCTAATTTCCCAGTCCTAATGGATTTCTCTAAACATAAAATTTTCCATTATGCCATTAAAGTCCTGTTTTAATTTTCTGTTAAAAGATTGTTTGTATTGCCATCGATAGTTTCTTTTGTTGTCAGGTCATCATCTGACTCATTCTGGCAAGCTGGCAGTGTTGGTATTTTAAATAAAACCCAGCCCGGCGGGTTTTTACTTGGGTTTTATTGTGCTTTATTGTGTTTTATTGGTTTTTTCTAAATGATCTTATAATTGATCTAAGCTATTTTGTCAAATTAGCCCTTTTCGGCATAGATTTAGCAAGAAAATCTTTAATAATGTTATTGCATCGTTATACAACGTTCAGTTGCATACTGAAGCTTTAAATCTCCAACAAATGTTGCTCCTCGTTTAACAAGCTCTAAATGATTTACAAAGTGACTCCGCTACAATTGCAACGGTAGCTGAAATTTGGTGTAATTTGTTGAACTATACTATAATACTGTCAAAACATGATTTTTGCTAAAAAGCTAATGAAAAGCTTGATTACTCTAGCATATTATTTGGCGAATATGGTGCATTCCAAACATATGAGCAAACTAACTATTAAAGAAATCGAAAAGATAGCAGAACAATGCATAAGTCAAAAACACCCTCATTTCTAGCACCCTGTTTGGCATTTAAAATTAAAGATGCAGAATATTTTTCATAATCTTTATTAAACGAAGAACTATTTATAAAATTAAATAAACAAAAAATGGTGAAAAATATTAAAAGCCAAAAATTAATAATTAGGGATGTAACCGATACCGATACCTCAGATACTTCAGTTTTGTCGATATATCGATATCGGCGATACTTCTTAAATTTTTTAGATCTTTTTTTTAACAAATAATTTATTTTTGGCTAATCTTACCATGAATTCAAATTCTGTTCGTTGTTTTTTAAATCTTATTAATATCAATCTTTCGCTGTTATTTTTAAAAAAGATTATTTATATTATTTTATTTATTTTCTTGTTAATTTTACTATGAGTTCAATTCGTTGTTTTTAAATGTTACTCCCAGCAATAATATAGACTCTAAAGAAGTCATGAAAATGTAGAATTTTCGATCCGGAAATAGGGCAAATTTGAATAATTTCTAACGATTTTGACATATGCTTGTCATTGCAAGAAGTTATCTTTTTCGATACCCAATCACGGAATTGGAAGCGATGTTAAGACAATTTTCTTTTTTGGCGTTCTATAATGACATTTTCTACTAGGTAAAAGAGTAAAAAATAATCCATTTCGCAACTTCTGTCTTTTTATGCGAATTTAAACGCCCAACAGTGTTTTCATGTGAATTTAAGTGAATAACTATACCATTTTAGACGAATATTAGTTCATAAATTTCCTTTAAAAATTCGATTTTTTAAAAGGCGTGGTGAGTTTTCTCTAAAATTATAAAGGAATTACAAATTTTTGTATGATTCAAATAAATTTTTACTTGCTTTTCTACTAATTATCTGCATATTTTTAATATAGATTCTTCGGAATCAATGAAAATGTAGTGCCTTAAAATTTACCTCCAATTTTTTTTATCAATATCAATTTTAAATAATTGAAGTCTCTTACGCTGTAATTTTATATAATAAAGAATTACTCTACTTGAGTTTTGTTAATTTTAACTTGAATATGTGTATCGGTATAGATATCGCCGATATTTCTTTTTTAATATCGGTATCGTGTCGGCACAAAGGTTTACCGTTACTTCCCTATTAATAATGTTTACCTGCAAACTTTTGCGATTTTTGCACTTCACTAATGAATTGCCCTGCTAGTTCACTATCCATTGAGGTATTCCTTTAATCGGGTTTCTGTTTTAATCGGCTAATCGTTTTGGTTTAATAGGTTAATAATCCGTTAGTTTCGGTATTAACCGACTAATAAAGTTTTTTTCATAAATCAAGTAATTTCAACAAATAAAAATGCATAAGTTATATATTATTTGGAAATTATTAGTTTAAAAAAACAAGTGTTGGATTATTAATCAGATAGGGAAATTTCGACAAAGACTAAATTGAGTCACAATAAAAGAATGTAAGGCACGAATTTAAAAAAAGTCTTGTATTCTATTTGCTGGCAAAAATTAGTTAAATAGCTGATGTTTCCTTGTAAAAAGCAGCCACCTTTATAAGTGGTAAAAGTGAACAAGAACGCTGATGAGACGGTGTAGCGGCCTGTCGAAATCAGTAGTACTGATCCGTTCTGCTAATCTGATTTGAATATTCCAACACTCCACTCTTAATAAAAATAATTTGAATGTACATTAATTCAAAAATATTGAACTAGAAAGCTGAAATAATAAAAAAATTTCATGACATAACAATTCTTGAACTAAATCAAGCAAAAAAGAAATCATAAATATGTATTCATTAAAAAATTAACAAGTTTGTGAGATCATTATATCAGTAATTGCAATAGTTTAAGGAGATCTTCGAAAACAACCTTTCAGAAATATAATTTGCTTTAAATGCTTAGGATTTAAGAGATTCTCTACTTTAGTTTTGATAAAACTTAACATGGAAAAATCCTTTCATTTATCGTAGATGTTGAATAAATTGGAAACAATCCATAAAACAGAACATCTAGCTTCTCAGTCAATTCCTGGATTTCTCTGAACTCTTTTGAAAACTTTTCATTATGCCATTAAAGCCCTGTTTTCATTCTGTTTTTTTTTTTTCAAATTCTTAACACTTCTAATTGTTTCGGTTAATTTTGTTAAAACATTTCTTGTATTACTATCGATAGTTTAATCTGTTGTAAGATCGTCATCTGACTCATACTGGCAGAGCTCAGCGACGAACATTCTGCAAAAAAGTTTATTTCCGAATTGCTTAGTTTCCTCTTGTACTGTATTTTAAAACACTGTTGCTAAAAGGAAACATTCCTGAGTGGAGGCATAAAATAATTGAATTTGTCTCTTATTAAATCTAATCGTTAGATTTTTAATTAAATCGTTGGCAACAATGTTATTGGATTTTATAAAAATATTAAACCAGAGTGTGCAAACAAACAAAACTTTTCGCAAACGTTTCATCCAAAGACACAAACTTTTAAAATATTTTCAATCGGTTCGTATATGAGCAAAACCAAAACAAAATACTTTTGCAATCACAAAGATTGCAAACAATACAATTGGCTTTTCATTCATCTGCTTGCTTTAATATCCCGTTTCAATCGTACAACTGCAAACGAAACAAAAGCACAAATGTATTTTGTTAAATGGTTCATTGTATTTAGCATAAATACACTAACACAATCTCTACTATGATGAGCAAATCAATTGGGAAACGTTTGCAAATGTATTTTCTTAAAAATTTTAAATTTTGTTCTCATTCTTTGCTTTTCAAGTTGCGTACATTTAAGTTGTTTTAGATTTAGTGTACAAACAATACAAAACTAAATTGTACTACCATTTAGGGCTGCCAGGTTCTTTCCATCGCGCTCCCCAAATTTAAAAAAATATTTCACCGAAAAATACCCTGTTAAAAGGAAAATCCCCCAAGAAAATTCTCATGAAAAAAACGTATTTAAAAAAAGTTCTGTAGCATCACTCAGGCTGAAATATCGTCAATCAAAAGGGCGGTCAACTGGTTAAGATACTATAGGGTATTCGATCAAGACATCCGAATCTGTACCGACAGTAATGCTGCACTACATTGGTTAAAGAGATGGCGAGACATACTAACCTAGGGACCGGGCCACGCTGGGGTGCCTGATAACACTATTGCGGATGGTCTAGCCAAGGCTGGCGCCCGCCTACAGGAAAGTGATATCGACTGGTTAGTAGGTGTCCCACTAAAAAGCTGCAAAATACAAATTCAGCACCAACTATTTGGAGAAGCGCAAACCTGATGGATAAATGAAATCACTTGTGAGGTTTCCAGATTCATTTGGCCCCATTATAACTTCGCAAGATCTGCAACCATACTGGGGCTTCCTCGTCAACAGCTGCGTATACTCGTAGCGGCCATAACGGGGCACTGTCTCATTGGTGCCAGAAGTTTAAATCTTCCCTTTAACGACTTCTGCAGAAGTTGACAAAACGAGGAGGAGGAACAGATTGTCAAGCACCTCCTCTGTCGATGTCCAGCCCTATATAGGGATAGGGCGTCATATTTGGGAAATCCGTCACTACCCGAAGTAGCAGACCTGGGAGAATGCGACATTAGGGGAATAAATTCATTCATACGCTACTCGGGTTGGTTTAACACCGACTCAACCACTGGGATAGGCAGGGTACCTTCTTAAATTTCCTTCCTATCCATCCGAGGCCTCAAAGGGACCAAAGGACCCCAGTGAGCCGGTTTTTAGAAACCGGCAGCCTGCTCAACCTAACCTAATAACTTACTGATGATTTGGTAAATAAAATGCCAACGATAGTGTTAAACTTTCAGATAAAACTTAAGTTCAGCCAAACTGAGAGTTAGTAAACTTTTAAATAAAATTGTTATTACTGAACTTTGTGTTAATAGGGATTAGTACATTATCTAGTGTCCAAATCTCTCAATATACTCGGATGTTAAAAATATATTACAAGAAGTATTTTTAATTATAGATCAAAGAAAAGAAACTTTTAAGAAATTTACCCAAAAAACCATAATGTATTTTTTAAATAACCACAATCTCAAACCCCAAATGAAAATTTTCATCCTTTTTTGTGAAGACAATTCCCCTAATTTGGGGTCAGAACCCCTAAACTGGCAGCCCTGCTATCATTATCGCTCTTTTTGTTTTGTTTTTGTTTCACACAAAAATACAAAACAGAACGAAAGCAAACGTTTCGTTTAGTTTATTTTCCTACTCTGTATTAAACAAAAAATTAATACATAATTCCCTCTAGTTCTATTAGAGGAGCAGAGTCTTTACTAAACTCTTTTATAGCCACGTCGAAATATTTTAATGTTTTACTTAAGTTAAAATCACTGAACACACTTATTTGTTTGTATGAAAATAATTTCTGAACACATACATTTTGTATACGAGACCAAGCAAATAATTAAACACACAAAAATACTTTATAATACTACAAAATATGAAAAAATTTGTTACGTCGGGTTATCGACTGAAATTAACCGGTTTAACCGTTAATCGAAAATAGCCAATTTTACATTAGTCGATCAGTTAATTGGGTAGTAATTAACCGGTTAACCGATTAACGGTTAACCGAATGAATACGCTACTATCAATAGAAATAATTTATTCATCTTATGGTTTAATATGGAGTAACCTTAGAAATTGTCTTCGATTGGAAAAAGCATTAGCATTCAAAATCTGAGCCACCTGAGTGATAATTGATTTAAAAAAACTTTATGTACGTGTTTGGCATCCATTTTAATAAAATTTTCAATTATTTTCTTAAATTTTTTGATATAAAATATGCTATCTTTGTTTAACCCATTATTGCCCGGTACCCGAAAACGTTAACCAATTTCAATGAAACTTTCTGTGTAGTATTTTTTACGTCTTAACGAAGGAAAATTTTAAGTTTGAAGAAAATGGAACAATTGGTTTTTGAGATCTGAGATGGTAAGTTTACTTACCAGTGTGCAGATATGTCAAGTATTTCCGTAATAATACACACAAATTTTTAAAAAAATTATTCATATTTTTGCAAAAAATATTTATTGAAAGGGAAAAAGTTACAACATTTATTTAAAGAAACGTACATATATTCAGCATAAAAACTATAATTTCATATTTATATACATACATATATTTTTTAATTTTATCACGTGCTTATGAAATCTTGCCTAATTTGCTACACATTTTTGCCGATTGGTAAGTCAAATTACCACAAGGAAAGGTGACAGTATTTCAAGCATTTCGTTAAACAAATTTAAATTGAAGCTTATACATAATAAAAGTGATAATAATTATTGCTTAGAAACAGTTCACTGTTAACCAATTTAATTTTTATATAAGTTTTATACTTATCTCAAAATATGTTCATTTTTGGAGCTTTGCGAAAACGTTCGCCAGCAGCACATAAATAAAAAAAATACATCCTCTTAATAGTTTTCGTAAAAGACTCTAAATTAATTCGTAATTGAAAGAAAAGTTCACTTTTTTAAACACTATTAGCTTTAGAGCAGTTTAAAGTGTTGATAAGTGAAATTACCGGCTGGGGAATAATGGGTTAAATTAATAAATACAGAAAAACCCACTAGGGTTAAATGGCACACAAATGGGCATATAAATACATTTATATGTATTTGTGCTAATCTTTTCTATGAATTTTATAATTATTTCCTTTTATTTTTCTGTAAATTAAATATCAAAATTATATCATATTTATTTAAATGATTATAATAACGTAAAAAACCCACTTGGGGGTTTTTAAACAAAATACCCATATAAACCCGGGTGGGTTTTTTGGGTTACCCAGTGGGCAGCCAACCCTGGCTATGTGCCATCTCCAGTGTTCTATTGAATACTGCATGTGTACACTAACTGCTGTGTATTGAGTAACTTGTTGTTTAGATGAAATTTCCTACTGTTTATTGAAAATAAGCGTATAAATATTATTAGAAAAGATATTTACATGGAATAAAAAGTCAATATTGATGAATCTTGGCATTTTACATGCTAAAGTTATTCACGTCAAATATTTTTACTCTTGCAACTGTGCAAAATTGCATACTTGCATTCGTTTGACGTGAGCAACCTCTTTTGTTTATTTCACGCCAATGTCTATTATAAATGTATGCAACCAACGAGTTTAATTGTTAAGTGCTTATTTAAGATGCCGAAACAAAACATATAACACATTAATAAATTAATGTATGATCTTTTCTGATAAGTTCTTTAATACTATTATTTTTTTAAAGTTTAAAACACATTATTTATGCACATATGTATGTAAGAAAGCCGTAAGTTATGAATCTTGAAAATAATGAATATTACTTCAAAATTTATACAATTTATTCCCCCTTATCGTAGTTGGCGTTTTTGTGGTGAAAATCAGGCGTTTTGTACTAGATTAAAGAAAAATTTTGCTTATTTTCTTTAATCTACTACAAATTGTCGAATTCGAAGTCGAAAAACGCCAACCACGATAAGGCCCATTAATTTCACTTTCACAATTTTTTATATTTGAGTAATTCTGAGTGAATTCAACAAATAGCCAGCAAAAACTTGGTAATGAATTGTCATTATCGAACAACATACTTTTCAACCACAAACTATAAACCGTCTGAATTACTTAACAGAAGTTGAACAATTACTTACTAGTAATTAAAAAAGCCATTTATTCTCTTATTGGCAGGGTACTAGTGTATCTGCATATCATACAGAGGATAAACAGTTCAACCCCTGGGGAAGCAAAATAGATTTTTTCAATTGTGTTCATGTTTGTGAAAACAACTTTAGCCCGTAACAAAATAGTTGTGCAGTAACCTAGTGAATAAAACACTTGGCATAAAATAACACAACAACTGAAAACGGGATGTGTTCAATGCTAAAAAACACATTTAATTTTTATTATGTTTGTGTATTCAATGCCTTCTAAATATTGAAATTCATAACGGGTTATTTGTAATCAAATGTGGTAAGTACTTGCCTCCAATGACATCGCCATCTTAAAGAAATTGGTTCAAATGCCAAAGTAGAAGTAGTGAAGGGTATGTTTATTAGCATTATAACTCATTACTTTGCCATCAAAATTTTTCTTGGGTAGGTGTGCCGCATGGCTTTTAATTTTAATATAAAAAATTGAGGACAATCGTGCAGGTACTATAAACACATAACCGCCATATTTTTTATTTACTATTGTATTGCTTCTGATTAGTGGCCACCCGAAGTTAAAAATTTGATTAATTTCATACATTTTTATAATTGCTCTAGCTTTTTAAGTAGAAAGGATATTGAAACGATTTATGCTTTGTTTTATAGGGCAGTAATGATCATTTAATATTGCTATACAAATGGCCGAAAAGTGGCCACTTGAAAATTACGCAGTTTTTTCTAATTTGATCGATTTATCAACTGAACCCTGGAGCCTAATCGTCGCTTTCGATATCGAGTACACTATCGTATCGAATAAAATTTCGACACGTATCGAATGGATGGATTACCGCATTCGATACCTATTTAAAAAGTGCACCAAGTTTATCTTATACCGGTCGTTGAATCGACTAAAAATTTGTAATACATTAAAGAAAAATTTTGTGTTTCTAGCAGGTAGTACAACAACCAAGTCGATTGGCCAACTGTAATAAGGTTTATAGGTAATGTTCCATGCTTTTTTGTAAAACAAATACAATAAAAGAAAATATTGTATTCGATCGCTCTATGTAGTGCTATCGAGTGGAATTTAAACAGCAGCTACTCGATTATCGTATGCCGTAATCCCAAAACGGAAGAGTTTCTATCAATTCTGCTCGATATTGAATGCGACGATTCGGCCCCTGTTTTATTTATTTTTATTTATTTTTTGTTAGTGAAGAAGGAACTAATGATACCATGACATGAGTTTCATTGTGCTAAAGTATTATCTTCTGCAAAAATAAAGGTGCAAAAATTTTAAAATATGCTCAAATTTGAGCTTCAAAGAAGCCATGTGGGGATACAGACAAAAATCTGATATTTTCAGAAAATATAGGCCAATACTTCGTTATTATGTCCACTTAGTGCCGTTTTGATATTTTCACTCTAAGTCGAGATATACGGCCATGTTCTGTATTTCATGTGGAATTAAAATGTGCGGAAGCATTGTTGTTGTAAATTAATATTTATTACAACAATGCTTTGATAATTCCACACACTTTAATTCCACATGAAATACAGAACATACCCGACTATTTTTCTAAAAGTGCAATTTTTATCACAAATAATGGGCCCAAAAACCGATGTGGGGATACAGATAAAAATCTGAAATTCTTAGACTATATAGCCTATACTTTGTTCATTATGTGCATCTTCTTTACTAACCTTAGCATAATAATCAATTAGTTTTATTATATTTCTTAATCCATATAATGTGTACACTATTTTTCCATGGAATTAATGGCCACCGTATATATACCCCATACCTAACTAAATTTTTTTAAAAATGGTCGCTAGGATAAACTAGTTATGAAGTGACGATATATGTATGTATACGAGCTAATTTGTATCTAAGCAATAATATCAAAGTTTAGAAAAGTACATTAGCGTACTTCTTACGGTCAATACAGAAAACAGTACATTATATAAAAAAAGTACGCGTACTGATGAAAACATTACGTCTAGCAAGCCTAACAAAACTATAGATTTTTACGATTTTTAGTCGGTTAATTAATTGGAATGGAAAATGAATGATCAAAAAGCCTAAAATCGATTATTGGCTTTGTTTCCTATTATATAAGTAGCTTCGGTATGTCAAATTTCAACTCTATCATACAAAGCAGTACATAAATGGCTTACAAATTCTGAAACGGACAACTTACATACGACCACATTGGAGTTAAATAACAGTTTGCACCAATAATAATAATTATGTTGCTTATTTTATATTTTATGTATTTATTCAGTAATATAAAACCTTCATGGCCAAAAATAATAATAAAACAATGGTAGAGTTCACGCAACATTCGGTAACTGTTTACTCGTTAAATTGGTAAAATTTTCCATATATTTTATTGCTTTAAAATTTATTTTAAAAAATTTTGACAACAAAATGTATGGGAAATTTTACCAATTTAACGAGTAAACAGTTACCGAATGTTGCGTGAACTCCACCAATATTTTTCTTACAAAATAATAAAATTTTCAAAAGAGCAACATTATGCCTGTTCGTTTACTTACTACAATTTACTATTTTTACTACAGTTGGAAGTTTTCAATACAAAAAGTAAAAAAAAATTTCCAATTGTAGTAAAAAGTTGTAAGAATTTCGATTAAACGAACACAGCTAATGTTGTTGGCTTTTGCGCTTACCATATTTTGAAATATTAACATATTTGTTCGTATCGCAAATAAAAGGCAAATGTTTTATTCTCAGGAAACTTGATTTCTTTGTTTGATCGAAACAAAAAATCCGAGTTAATAGAATATTCGCGATAAGGGCAATTTATCTATTTTATAATAGATTTAATAATAGATACTTATTTTTTTATGTTGACTAATTCGATAAGAATATTTTCAATTGGAATTGTTCGACAAAAGCTTACAAATATTTTTATTTTAATTATTAAAAACAAAGGTTAAGTTGTTATGAATTAAAAACAAAGTAGTAAAAATTGGAAAATGTTATAAAAATGGCTGAGGGAGAAAAAGAACTAAAACCATTCAATGACAATCCATTAATAAATAAAATTAAATATGGTGATGCTGATCTTAGTTCAAAACGTCGAAAACTTGATCAAATTGAAGAGAAAGGGGAAGAAGAAGAAGAAGATGATGAAAATGATGCATATTTAAATTTTGAAAAAAACGTCAGCAAATATTGTTGCCAAAGTTCTTTTATAGATGCGATTTCTAATACAAATGAACCTGTAAGAGACTTTAAGTCAAGTGCCAAAGATAAACTTATAATTACCGATAAACCATCTATATCTAGTAAAGGATTCGACAACACTTTTAAGCTACTGCATAATCAAGTTAAAATGAATACTCAAAAGACTGTTGATTTACTTAGAAGAATAAATCCTGATACTGAATTTCCGTCAAATTCAAGATCAGGTATATTAGCTGCAAAAGAGGAAGACCCAACATGTTTAGAACTTCAACTAGAAGCCATGCAACGTATTCATATATACATTAAAAAAAGCCAAGAAATAAACCATACAGAAAAGAAAGGAATTGAAGAAGAATCAACAACATTATTGGAGTTACTTTATAAATTTGTGTCTCGAGGAATTCCCAAAGATGATGTTAGTGATACAGAGCCCTCACTAGAAATAGAAACGCTGTGCAAAGATAGTGAATATAATTTGCATTTAATGTATCATGTGGGGAAAAACACAAACGGCTCTAAATGCTTAAAAATTGTACGAAATATACTTAGAAGCAATGAAGGTATATTTTAAATCCAAATAATACTAATTTTTAATTAAAAAGTTTTTTTTACATTAATTTTAATTTTGTAACGTGCTTTTCCCCAAATTAATATTTTACTTTTTAAGTATTATTAGCTAGTTCCTATGCGCAATTCATTGGAGCTAATGCAAATTGTCAGGGAACCTTTACCCAAAAATCTCATAGAAAAACTAAAGATATTATATTAAACTCCTATTCATACGAATAAGAAGTTTATAATAAATATCAAAGTTAAAATAAAAAAATAATCAATCATGTTTTTTATTTTATTTACTTGCGTACTACAACCGGTTGGTTATTTTCCAACTCTAAATTGTAGTTGTAAAGGCAATTGAAAATAAATATAAGCAACAACAGCTACAAATTGTTTTCGCAATGAGCTGTGATGCCAACATGCATTTTTTTGCGCAGGCACTGGCATATTTATAATTAAAAAGTTTTTTTTTGGAATTATTAATATATTACTTTTTAGGTAAAATATTAAAGTTTTATTAAAATACATCGAAATAATACCCCTCCATAATCAATTTCAATGTATTTTAATGAAACTTTAATATTTTACCAAGCAAATTTTACTTCAAAAATAAGGACTATGGCGCATATTCAGAAATCATAATCAAAGTCGGAACTAATAAAACAGAAACTAAAAAATAGTTCGTAGATATTTATAGATCTTATTCACAATTCATAACTAGCGCAGCAACTGCTATTAGTTGGCAAAAGAAATGCAATCCTGCATATTGGTATATGTATATAGAAAATAAAATGTCGATAATATTTTGAAGGTATTCAAAAAACTATTTTTGTTCTGTAAAAAATTCATGCAATTCTAAAAAAGTAATTTTTTGGTTATAGTTTGTATATAAATCAATTAAAATAAGGGCCTGTAAAAGTTAAGTTATTCAATAAAATTTTGTTGACCAAAAAAACATCTCTAGTGCATTTTCTTTTTTGTATGTATGTTTTTGGACGCATTAGAAATGGACGTAATCAGCTGTTCTTTGAATGTGGTAGTTAGTTGTCATTTAGTTACAGCTTCGTCCATAATTAAGTGCAAACTTTTCGTGCTGAAGGTAACCAGCTGTGAATAACTTAAATAGGTAGTTAAAAAAGTTAACCCATAGTGATGATTTCTGAATATGCGCCTATATGTTTCCAATAAAATACCCAGACAGAAAATACAAGGTTTACTACTGAACAACAAACATACAGCAAGGAAAGCAATGACGCTGTTACGGGACATTTTCGTGACTGTCCATGACTCTCTTTTTTCAAGATTTTCGAAACCATCGCGCGAATTTATCCTCGAATATTATTATTTTTGGTTGGCTTATGGTCTGTGAGTTATTCACGTATGCACCATCCTTAAAATATCCCAAAGAAAAAGCTTCGGTAGCGGTTTAGTCCAGCCAATAAAATAACTGCTTCCGGAAATTATGCGTTTGTTGAAAACACTCTGTAACAGTATCATTGTTTCTCTTGCTGTGTAATCGTTGCTCAGTAGTAAATCATTCCAGTTTCAATTTCCCAAATCTTCTTTACAACAATCTGGAAAAATAGAAGAAACACATTTTAAGACAATGGAGTTATAGTCTATTCAAACCCCTTCGTTACTTTTGGCCCACCTTGTAGTAGATGTTAAGTGTATTCTTACCAACTTTCAAAATGTAGCCATTGTTATCACTCTTTTACATAAGTAATTCATTTAACATGATATAGCAATAAAAAAACAAATACATATTTTATTAAAATGTTGGCAAAACATTTTACGAGTAGAAAACTTTAACATTGGCAAACAGTACTTATTTTTGTTTAAAAATTGTTTTGCCAGTGCTATATTTTTTGTACGGTTGACAATTTCTGCCTCGGTAGGTACATATTTTGCTAAATAATTTCGTATTTTCCAAAAGTTTTAGCAGCTCTATTTTTAAAGATATAGTAGCGGTTTTCACTCTATAGTTAAAGTGCTATTTACCACACGCAACAACAAACTTTACCGAACTTTAGTTTACCACGCTGCACATATTTAAAAATGGGATTTAAAAATAAAACAATATGTCATTTGAAAGAGAACAATTTTTCACATAACTTTTGTTCTAAACTTTTTTCTAAATGTCGCAGGTTAGAGTATAAAGTCAATTAAAAAATGTCATTTTCAAAGTGTTAAAAATATAAAAGTTTGACATGAAAAAAAGTTTATTTTGCTTTCACATTGTATTGGTCATTTTTAGAGAATGGATCTGTGTAAAACTATTTTTAAAATTATGGTCCATTCATGGTCAGATTCATGTTTATATGAAAAGTATAATTGTAGACTATATTTTCTACATTTTAATATTTCAAAAGCGTAAAAGCTATAGAGATCCCCAATATTCCCCATATCCAGGCGAGGATACAAGGGGGAGGGGAAATTCCCTCCCCCAAAACGAGTAATTTCTTTAGAGTTCCTAAAAGAAGTTTGGAAAAATAGTATTATTTGCTTTCCCGTGCTTGCAATAAGAAAATACAAAAAGTTTCATGAAGAAAATTTCATGAAATATTTCATTTGGTATTATTTATATAAAATGCTTCTATCTTTTTATTTATTTTTTTTATTTTAAAGAATTTAAAATTTAAAAGATCATACGAACAAATACAAAAACTTCTCCAAAACACAAAGATTTATCAAAAAAGCAAAGACTGATCAAAAGCAAAAATATAAAACAATTTTGAAACCACTTAGTAACAAAATATTCTTAAAAATATTAAGTTATTTCCAAAGTGAACCCCATGACTTGACTTCAATAAGCCTACTATTTCTAACAAACTATATTATGTAGGAATATGCAGTCGACTTCTTTTTTTTCGTAGTGGAGGAGTTAGAGCCGTTAACAAGAAAAATATCAACATAAAGATAATACTAATAAACTCAAAATTTAGTTAAGTCTGATTCCAATAACTAACTTTATTTTCAACTAAGCTGAGGCGAAAAATTAGAAATTGTATATTAGACACGATATTTCACTTTTACATATTGAAATCAGACGAAAACTCAGAGGCTTTTGTATAAACTCAATAACTCAAATACAACACCGGCACACAAAAACAAAAAAGTTTGCTGTACATATGACTAAACCCACCTACCTACATGTATTTCGATGAGCTGAATCCGAATTATACTCGACATAAAAAATAAAATAGATTCCTATTGAATATAATTTTTTTGTTGTGCTTTGTATAAGTTTCTAAACCTACTACGCTTTTGTAATTCTCAAATGATGTTTGAAAGTTTGAATAAGGTAAGAGGTTTGAAACTTTTCAAAATTATGGTTGAAGTCTACTGATTATTTGTTAAAGCACCAATAAAATGTTAACGATAATGTTAAACTTTCAGATAAAACTTAAGATCAGGCAAACTGAGAGTAATAAACTTTTAAATAAAATTGATATGACTGAACTTTGTGTTAATAGGGATTAGTACTTTATTTGGGGTCCAAATCTCTGAATATATGTACGTATGTTAAAAATATTTTAAAAGAAGTAGCTTTAATTATAGATCAAAGGAAAGAAACTTAAGAAATTTCCCCAAAAAACTCCAATTTATTTTTTTTAAATAACCCCAATGAAAACCCCAAAACCCAAATGAAAATTTTCATCCCATAATTTGGGGTCAGAAGCCCTATACTGCCAGCCCTGGTTTTGACAACAATGTATTTTGTCAGGGGTGCCAGATGATTTTGATAAAAAATCGGCATATTTTCGAGAAAAAAATAGGCATTATCGGCACTTTAATTTAAAAAAATCGGAAAAAAATCGGTAAATTAAAAAATAACCATTTTAAATGCAATAAAACATGATTTTATTGAAAAAAAAACAACAAAAAATAATTCAGCAAAAATCAATAAAAACATAAAATAGAAAAAGAAATTTAAATTAAATTTGTTTTAGATATAAAAATGAATTCTTCTTTTAGCTTTGGTCACAAAACCCTTTGTCCGAAGTCGTTCGGAAAGTCTGCACATAGAATTAGAATGTTCTAAGACTTCTTTGACTCTCCTTCTGCCATACATATTTCTGCTGATAAAGGTAGCTCATCGATGTATCGTTTGCATCCCTACCTCCATACCAAAATTCATGAAAATCCGTTTAGTGGTTTTTGCGTGATGAGTGGTAGGACCAGCGATGCCATATTTAGCCTTTATTACGATATGACAAGAAATGATATGACATACTGTGTTGTCATATCGTAAGTTTTTTACGATATGACAACACCGTGTATGGCTATCTTAGTGTTGTCATATCGTAAAAACTTACCATATGCAACACGGTATGTCATATCGTAAAAAATACTAAAAATGGCATCGCTGGCTCGGACAGACAGACTGGCAAAAATTCCAAAAGGTGTTGTTTTGTGTTCAACCTTGTTTACTTTTTACGTCACCATAAAAACTTTCAAAAAATATTTGAAAATTTTACAGTTTTATTATATGTATAGATATAAAATTTACATTCATCCTTAATGCTATTGAAGCCACGAAGCCTTATGGCTTGTCTGCTGATTCAATGTTTTTCAGAACAAACACTTTGTTTTGAATTCAATACATTGCTCGTCTCCACGTAGCAATTTTTATTGGCGGCAATTTTCAAATAACATATTGAAAATGAAATTATTCTTTTAGGTTGTATATATTTTATATGAAGCTTGGTAATTGCCGCAATAAAAATTGCTATGTGGAGAGGTAAGGTTATTGAAGGCGTCTTGCCGAATTAAAAAACATTGGTAGTTACGTGGTTCTTAAGTTAACGGCTTATTAGTTTAAAATTTTTATTTTAGATGGCGTTTACCAACACTGTTTTACTAATAAAATCAACTTTGCGAGGTTAATATTGTGTGGTGAATGAATGTATCTTAGAAAATGTATCTGTGTTTTGTAGTATAATTTGTATGTGTGACTAGATTTAAAAATTCTATTGAATATGTGCAAAACTAGATTTTTCGCGTGTGTGTTTTAAACAGATAGTTAATAATAAATTGATTACATACACACAAATAATATATTTATTATATTTGGCTGTGTTTTATAAATATGTAAATCTATTGAAAATTTCTTTGCTAATAATTACGATTTATATAAAAAGTTATAAACATAATGTTAATGCGAAAGGAATTAAAATAAAAAAAAATTAAATATATACGCCATGATCCATTCATCATATGGATTTTACATATTAATTGCTAACAAACGTCACGAGTGTGTTTGTCGCTAACATTGCTACTTATATACATACACTGATACGTAAAATTAATGTTTGTACTTAAGGAAATAATTTAAGAAGGTTTAAAGGTTACTTTTGTAATATACTTATGTTGTATATTATTTCCCCGTTTGTGGTAAACAAAAATCTGTCTACTTATTTTCAAAAGAAACACAGTTGGATATCCTCGTTCCAAACGTGAGTGCTACTATCTATGAATACATATGTACATATTTGTTAGTTATGTGTGTATGTAAATTTATTTTAATTGTTTAATATAAATAAAATTATTTCATTACATACATATGTACATATTAAGGGTTTTCATGAAAGCGATTACAATTGCCTTTTGCAATTGTGCAAACTTGGAAGGCATGTTTCATGAAGCCACTTTTAAAACTGTTGTGCAACTTTTAACAGAAACTGTCAACTTACTTCTCCAACTACTTCTTGTACTTGTATTTATCATAACAACAATGAGTTATATGAATTTTTATCTCTAAGTTTTTCTTTTATATTACACATAAATTATTTAAAAAATATATATAAACTCAAATGTACAAATCGTCGTTGCACATAAATTATTTAAAAAAATATATATAAACTCAAATGTACAAATCGTCGTTGCTCCGACAAAAGCAGCTGTGTTTTTACTAGGTTTTCAGGAGAGCTAAAAAATTGTTTAATGCCATAACCATGCGATAATTTTTTGCTGTTAAAAAATTTATTAAAACAATATTCCGATCACTATAATTATTTCGCAAAATACAACATAAATAATTGGATATTGGCGGACTATAATCAAATTGGTTAAAGAACTAAACATAGCTCATTTCGTTGGAGTATTTCTAATGAAATTAGCGACCCTGTTCTGTAAACTGAATCCGAGTATATTTCTCGTTTTCCAAAAATACATACGGCCCTGTTCTGTAAATCGAATCCGAGTAAATTTCTCGTTTTCAAAACGAATTAAAACTTTTAGTGTTCTCTAAAGCGAATTCACATGTTTTTATTAGTTTTAAAATCGAGTAAACAAACCTGCTCGAAAGTAAATCGAATGCCGTTTTTCCTTAAAAGTTTCTTTCCGAATGGTAAAAAAAGCACTTCGTACTTAAACTTCAATGTGTTTTTTATTTATTTGGACTGAAAGATATTAGTTTTTATAAAAATTTCTTCTAAAAAAATAACTTTAAAAAATACTAGTAATATGACATATATATTGCAAACATGATCAAAAATATATTTGATGCAATAAAACAAATTTTTCTTTATTATTTCTATTTTCTGATTATTTCCCCCTGTATGTATCTACATATAACATGCTTTATGATGTTTTTTTTTTAGATATTTTTAACATATACAATTTTTATTTGTACTCAACTTCTACTGAAATAAATCGAGCAATTTACGGAACACCAAATTAAAAATTATTCGGTTTTAAAAAATAATTCGTTTTAAAATCGACTCGGTTTAAAGAACAGAGCGGATAATGCCCCTATTGATGTATTTTAAATCGTATATAGCAAATTAATTTCAGATATTATATTTTAAGCTCTAAAATATATGAAACTGCAAAAAAATTGAAAAAAAGTTTGCTATTAGTGGATTTAATTTCTCTAAATCGAGCGTTTTCAAATAGAATCGGTTTACAGAACAGGCAGGTATTTTTCAATTTATAATGGTGGAGTCACGCAACATTCGGTAACGTTAAATTAGTAAAATTTCCCATACTTTTTGTTGTCAAAAATTTTTATAATAAATTTTACAGGAACAAAATAGGTTATTGGAAAATTTTAGCAACTAAGCCTAGTATGCAGTTCTGCCTGAATTTCAGGTTCGAAATTTTGCATTTATTATTACACGGAAAAATAGTTGTGTAGAGAAATTTGTTTTCATTCACGCAAATTCGCTTAAATTTATTAATTTTAAAGTGCAAAGCATACAAAATTATTCACAACACCATACAAAAACAAAATATCAAAAATTCCGTAAGCAAACAATTGTCTGAACATTAATTTTTGTTCCAGTTGACGGAAAAAAATCTCGACTAATTGACAAAATTTGTGTTGATTTTTCTTTTCAGCTGCGCACTACCAAACGGAAAGTTGCCTGAAAATGTTTAGAACCTGAATTTCAGTTTGTTTTTTTATACATACTTTTTATGGCAGCCTGAAATTCAGGCAGAACTGCATACTAAACTTTAATGAGTTAACAGATACCGAATGTATCGTGAACTCCACCAATATATCTATATATCGTTAGCTGAAATCCAAAATCACGTAACTACACTTTTTTAAATTTTACAGGAGAGAGAAAAAACTAAATAAAATACTTCAAGTTACTGAAGTAAAGCCGCTTTATTTTCATTTGTAATTTGGCTGATTTTTATGATAAAGATTTGAAAATTTGTGGGGACATGCATTTCGATGTAATACGCAATAATTAATCAAAAATGCATTTTCAAATTTTTTGTTAGTTACGTGGTTTTGGATTTCAGCTGACGATATAGTGAAAATATTCTTAAACTCTTTCGTGGATAGATGTCTGACTAAAAAAAATGTTTAGAGTGGTGCAATAAAAAATGTCCGAAAATTTTCACATAACTGATAACGTCAGAGCAACAACGAAATACTCTGTGCAAGTTTACGAGCCTAAATTGTCTCGCACACGCAAATGAATTTTAAAAAATTTTTTGAAGTTCATTTACGAGAGTGGAAACATGCCAGGGTTTTAAACGTTTTCATGAAGACCCTTACGGTGTTTATCTATGTACATATGCATGTTTCAAATGTATATTATTAAAAATAAAATTTATTTAATGCAAACAATAAAAAAATAGAAAAGGGTGTTTTTACACTTTAAAACATTACATACATACATACATACATACATACATACATACATACATACATACATACATACATACATACATACATACATACATACATACATACATACATACATATGTACACATGTATGTGCGCAGACTCACCAATCATGTAACGATTAAAACGGACACGAATAAACAACGGTCCACAAATATATAGTTTTTCTAAAATAATAAACAATTGTAAAATCTTTCAAATTTAAAAATGTGTTTTGATGTGTCATCGAAATTGTTAAGAAAAAAATAAATTAATGTTCAAAATAAGTTAAAAACAGTTCAGTTTGTTTCAAGCAAAAACAACAAATAAATTAAGCAAAGCAAATATGTATGTAGTTGCATAATCCGCCCTCGTGGAAGCGGATGCAAACATTATTATTTATTTATTGGATTTAATAAGTATATACTGATAATATAAATCCTGTTCTGTGGCATCATTAAATGGAAGCAAACAAAAAAAAAAAACAAGCGTTTGTTATGGCTGCTAATAAACTTAAAAGTACATCTATCTGCAAAACTTCAAAAGGATACCTGAGTATCTAAAAATATATTTCTATTACTATGGAAGATGCAGATAAAATTGTGGAAGACTGGGAACTTTTCAGTAGCGAAACGAGCCAATTGGAATATGATGAAGAGTTAATTTACTTAAATCATTCAAGTTCACCCAATGTTATTTTTGGCGAAACCGATTGTTTAACCAATGACACAAGACTGAGTCAAACCTTTATTCACGATGAACAATTGCTTATTGAAGGTAGATCAAGATATAAGGTTAAAAAACTAAAACCCGACTACCATGGTCAAGTAATTGTTATATATGCAATGTGTTAATTGATCCCATTCATGTGATAACCAGCAATATTAGCTTCAAAATAAAAGGAGAAATTCTTCATAACTCTAGAGTGACGTCTCATTCTATAATTATCGAATTATTATAAGTAAATGAAACAGATGAAGTCTACAACTTCAGCCAAAATTGGTATTAAAGAGCTGTTCAGATATTACGTAACGCTCTTAGCGAGGCGTAGGGATCGATCGGCTGGCAACACCTGTAACATAAATAAAGCTCGTCGCTCTGTAGTAAAAACGTTTCCATTCTTGTCACGTAGAAAATGTATAAAAATAAATTAAGTAAAGTGCGACTTTGGCTCGCACACGAAGGGCTGCGTACGAATACACTGCATCCCTTTTCGTTTTTGCCATTTTTTCATTTGGCAATTTTTCCGTTTAGCATTTTTGTTGAACTTTAGTTTTTTTTAATTCTTTACTTTTTTCGTTGTTTTTGCGATTTTTTTTGTTTTGGCGCTTTTTTTGCATTATGTTGATTTTTTGTATAATTTTTTGTTCCGATTTTTCGTTTTTTTGCCGATAAAACAAAAATCAATGTTCAGACAATTGTTTGCTTCAAGAAATTGTTGATATTTTGTGTTCTTGTCGTCTTTCAAATAGTTTTTCATATTTTATGCGTTGTAATTTATAAAGATAGTGAATTTGGGCGAATAAAAACAAATTTGTCTATTATGTGTAGAAATAAACACAAAATTTGAAACCTGAAACTCAGGCGGAAATGCGTACTAGGCTTAAATTAATAATGATGAACTTTTTTCATTCTATTTATGCTATAAACACAACTAAGACGAACGGCGAATTTTTCGTTACGAATATTCGTGGTAGGAAATAAAACACATTTGTGTATGCATATGAAATTACACGCAATCAGTACGTTGGACGAAGGTTGCCATGCGTAACGAACTTGCAATAGGTTTATTTCTATTTCTTACGTCGTCGAACGACGACAAGCTATTTGAATTTTTTAATCCAAATTGATTATTAGGCTAAGGTTCGTAACGTTATATTCAGAAAGAATTGGGCATGATTAATATTCCAAGGAACAAGGGAAAATTTAACATCAACTTAATTTTTCAACGTACACAGCAGAACAGAGTAGCGCCACTTTCGGAAGCCGCTACACTTCCATCGTCAGTGCTCACGTGTATTTGCTTATCACCACTTGTCAGGTGGCTCTGTTGAATGCGATTTTAATTTTTATATATACAACTTTTTCGTGAAAATTGAATACGAGAATTAAATCACTCTCAAGCTGATATTAAAGTGCACTTTCCCAGCGTTGCCATCGGTTTATTTTTCTACATTCCCATTTTTCTGATTTTTGTTTTACTCAAGACAAATTTTTTTTTGTTTGATTTTATACTTAAGTATATATGAACATGTAAACATGTGAAAAGCTCAAGCCAGTAGCTAATTGTTTATTAATATGATTATTTCGAACGTATTTGCTTTGTGAATCCAAATTGATTATTAGGCTAAGGTTCGTAACGTTATATTCAGAAACGTTATATTTGAATTTTTGTTTTTAATTCGAAAATGTCAAAAATGTTCATTGTAGTGATATGATTTTATTGTGACATCAAAATTAAACAAAACATTTACTAGACATTGCAATTTCTGCGATGTTAGCAATTTTTTGCGACCTTTTCGTTATTTTTACGATTTATATAATTTTATGAATTCGTGATATTTCCGTGTGCAGTGCAACGCCCATATTCTTTATCAACAATTTCTACTAAACCGATTCGTATGAAACTTTGCATATAGATTTAGTCATTGTTACAATATAAAATAATGGTTGGAAAAGTGGGCAGTGCCACGCCCATGAAATGTAAATATTCATTTAAAACACTTCTTCTTAACCGATTCTTATGAAACTTCATACACAATTAGTTCTCGTGAAAGTACATCATTATGATAAAAATTATCGGTTCTTTTTTTTTGCAATAATTATTTATTTATAAATTAATAAAATATGTGAACAATAGATTATGAACTTTTTTCATACTATGTGTTTGTTGTAAGTTCCATGCCACTCATGCTCAACCTTATCGGGAATAAAATTGTGATCGCCAATTTTGCATTGTTGTTTTATTAGTGTATTATTTTCTTAGCTTTTTCACCATTTTTTCATGGGAAATATTTCACGTGAACAAAATGTTGCCAATACATTTTATACGTTTTTCGCAAGATGAACAGATTACTACTTCTGCAACATTTTTAAGAAACAATTGATGGCAATTTTTTTTATAGACTTAACAGCATTTCGCACGAAATGATGAACAGAGTACTATGCTATGGAGTGATTTTTATAGGGTTTTTGGATTTCTTACATTTTTGGGGATATATAATCAATATTAATTACACTTTGCAATCTTTCCACTATTATACAATTTTTCCGAATTTTCCTTATTTTCACAATTTGTCTCGAGTTTTTGGCATTCCCTCTGTTCATAATTTCGTGCGAAATGCTGTCAAAAGTACATATAAAAAAATTGGCATGATTTTTCGTACGAAATAATCAATGTTGTCCAACATTTTTCACTAATTTGCACAGATTCGGTATTTTCGGCATTTCATTCTAACTGGGTAATATATTGCATAAAATATCCACTGAAAAAGGCATGCAAAATCGGAATTAAATTATCACATTGACACATTTTCATAAAACAAGTTTTAGCTCCAACAAAAAATAAGAAGGCAATAGCTCAGTGGTACAGAGCGTGTATTAAAAGTCAGAAAATCATGGTTCGTATCCCAGCAATCCCAGCGGCAACATTTTTTTATTTCATTTGTTTTATATTTACATGAAAAAACGTCATCGAATCAGGGAGCTTCCATGGGTTCAATTCATTCATTTTAATGACGAGCAAGTTCTCTAAATTTTCATGTAAACACATGATCACCAATGACACGCTAATATAAAAATCATGCATGTTTCACCTAAATCGAACCAATGCGTCATCACTTGCACCCATGATTATACACATGATTTGTCATGTTATTTTTGCTGGGAAGCTATAGTTTTTGAACTCATTAAAAACGCATGCGATTTTACTAGGTAATATATTGCATAAAATATCCACCGAAAAAGTCATGCAAAAACGGAATTAAATCATCACATTGACACATTTTCATAAAACAAGTTTTAGCTCCCACAAAAATTAAGAATACAATAGCTTTGAACAGTCAGAAGGGCATGGTTCGTATCCCAGTTGCGGCAATATTTTTTTATTTTCTTTTTTATATATATGCAAAAAACGTAACCGAATCATCGAACTTGTATTGGTTCGAAGCACTTATTTCAATGATGAGCAGTTTTGATAAATGTGAACCCATGCACGTCAATGACACGCCTGTGTTAAAATCATGCGTTCTGCACCTAAATTGAACCAGTTCATTTTCAGTAGAACTATTTCTTTTGCGTGTCTTTTTGCTGGGACGTGATATAATTACCTACACAGAAAGAATTTTGCTTCATAAAACTAATGAACATTTTTTATTCGATTTTTGTATTAATCTAAAGAAAATTTCACAAATTCAATGAAAATTGCATTAATATTGTGAACAAATTTCATTGGTTGAGTAACAATTTCATAAATCAAATGAAAAAAATTTCAATTAAATTCAACCAACGAAAATTTCATTAAAATTCAACCAACGGAAATCTTTCACAATATTAATGAAAAGTATACCTCGTGAAAATATTAGGTAGGCTCATAAAAAGAAATTGGGACGTGATGGTGAAAAGCCAATGATATAGTTTGTTTTAATATACTTAGATACATATATGAAAAAATGGAAAATTTTTTGAAGAGGGAAAAAGCTGTATTTCGTGGGGTTGTGTTATTAAATTATGTGTACACAAATTATTAAATGCAATTACTAAATAAAATTTAAAATTCATTGTATAAATCAGGGACCGATAATAACAGTTATTTCTAAATTTTTAAACAAAAAAAGCACACAGAAAGAAATGTCGGAGATAAGATTCACGCACACCATTTTTATCGTCGTTGTCAATATATTCCAGATAAGTTGTGCTTTTTATTTTTCTGATTTTTATTTTTTTGAGCAAAAACAACAGTTATTTTTAACTTAACTTCGAGCAAGAATAACAGTTATTTTTAACTTATATTTTTTCGAGCAGAAATAAAAGTTATTTTTAACTTATTTTTTTTTTGAGCAAGAATGACAGTTATTTTTAACTTATTTCTTTCGAGCAGAAATAAAATTTTTTTCTAACTTATATTTTTTTTGGGCAAAAATAAAAGTTATTTTTGACTTTTATACATATTAAGTAAAAATAAAAGATATTTTACAACTTCTATTTTTTGAGCAAAAATAAAAGTCATAGGCAAACAAGCGCATACACCCAGATATTAGAAAATTATGCAAAAATCGAAAAACGTATCAAAATCAAGACATAAATGGTAAAGTTGTGAAAGAGAGAAGATAAAAGCTGGAGAAATATCACGCCTGTCGCGGAAATGACAATAATTTGCTAAAATTGCTGATATCTGAAATAGCATATATGTATGTATGTATATTGGTTCAGAATCATTAAAGACATAAAAGGTTGTAGGTAGGTAATATGTGGCGAAATCCTCATATTTCGCTTTCGCGAATATGTGCAAAAAATTTAAAAATCTGAAAAACATTTAAAATTAGTTCTTAATTATTTAAAATGTAAAAGGGTGTTAATTGGTGAATATTATTTGCATGTATCGCAAAAGTGACGAATATTTGCAAAAAAATTTACAAAATCGGAAATAGCTGGGTGTTTCCACAGAAAATTACCCCTTACAGCTCAAAAATAAAATTATTATTTTTAATTTATTTTCCCGCTAATATTACACAAAATAAATGTATCTTTCATTTTCCGAAGGATTAACTTTAATTTTCTTTATACTAACAAAAATATGCTACTTTGAATTTAATACACCGTGCACGTTTTTTTCTTGTGAATTGCACGGTCACTTTTTAAACCCTTTCGCATCAATGTTCTAACGGTGGCTTAAGAACAAAAAAGCCAGCTGAAAGCTGAAAATTTTCTTCATGCTCAGCAACAATTTTGAAGGCGACAAGTTAATATTTAATTTTTTGTGAATATTTCAAAACAACCTCACCGACTGTAACGGACGTTACCCCAAAAGCACACAAGTTTATTTTCTTCGTAGTTCATTCAAACGATTTAATTTTATAGTAGCGGAAAATAAGAAGGTAAGTACGATGAAGAATTTTGTAAGGCCAAATAAGCATGAAAAGCCTATTTTGATTTTTTAATATTTTTTTTTAAAGATGTAACGACCGTTACCTTCTTTTTTGGCGTTTGGCATTTGAACTGTTTTCGTCTTACTTAATTGGATTCTTACTGATTTCAGCTGAAAAATAATGGAGCAACTTACCAAGATGCAAAAATACAGAAAAAAAAAACGAAAAGAAGACGCAGGAAAGCATGAGGCTTACTTGGCAAAAGAGAGAAAGAGAGAGAGAGAGAGAGCGCTCTGTAGAGAGGGTGCTGTAGATGGTATAGGGGCCACCGTCAAAATTTCCTTGTGGTCCCGGCAAGCAATAAAAAACACTCCAAAAGAAGCTTTTAACTTCTTTAACACTACAAGAAAGTTGGAAGGTATTATAGTACTTTACTGCGAAAAAGATGACATCAAATCCGAAACTGAACTTTTAAAAAAGCGTTGGAGAAATATTAAACCCATCAAAAATATTCAACAACAACATTATTTTCAAAAATCTAACATAAATTCGGTGCAATCGGGCTTAACAGGCGCATCGACTTTAAAAATGAACAGCCTTAAGCGCTTACATTATAATGACGTTTATTGTTCATCTGAAAGCGAATAAAACTATGCAGAAAACTCAACACCCTAATTCTACGCAATAGAATATAGATTTTCGTTTATGTTTTTTTTTGTTACCCATAATAAATGAATTCAAACACAAAAAACGTTTAACTTTTTATAATGTAACGACCGTTACTTTAAAAAAAAAATTTTTTTGGTAACTAATTTCCTTTGGTTTGAAAATAAACCCATTCCTTAAAAAACCCATTCCAAAGAATTTAATAAGATTTTTTACTTGACACATCCTGTGCAAAATTTTACAATACATGATATTTGTTTCCGAAATTTGAAAACAGCATATTTATAAAGTAATGACCGTTACTTTTGAATGGTAAAAAAAAGTATTGAAGTTCCGTTTTTTTATGAATTCTTTTGGTTGCTACCGATGCTTGAACTTTCGCAGGTCCAAAATTAAGCAATCCTCTTGGAATATTTGCTTAGGTTGGAATTTTATTTAAAAAATCTCCGAAAATCGGTAACGACCGTTACTTTGGAAACACCCAGCTTAAAAATATGTTCATTAACAATATAAAAGCGGGCTAGAACTGGGGAAAAATTGTAGCTATCGCGAAAATTGAGAAAAATTGAAAAAAACTTCAAAATCGGAAAAAGCTTCAAAATCAGTTCACAATCATTAAAAATATAAAACTGGCGGAAAATTTTTCGCCAGGTTTAAGCATATTTTATATTATTAATGATTCTCAACTACTCTTGAAGTTGTTTTCGATTTTTAAAATTTGCAAATTTCAAAATTTTTGCACGCAATATTTCGTAAATTTTAGATTAATTTTATATTTTTAATGATTCCGCAAAACTTGCAATTTTTTTTTACCAATTTTAACTCCATTTTATATTTTCAATGATCCTGAACCAATTTTGAAGTTATTTCGGGTTTTCGCAAATTTTCGTAATTTCCGCCAAACATTCACTTCTTTTACCAATTTTAACTCCATTTTATATTTTCAATGATCCTGAACCATTTTTGAAGTTGTTTCCGATTTTTGCAAATTGTTATAATCGCGATACATGCAATTTCCGCCAGGTTTAACTCCCGTTTATATTTTTAATAATTCTGAACCAATGTTGAAGTTATTTCGGGTTTTTGCAAATTTTCGCGATACACGCAATTTTCCGCTAGTTTTATATTTTTATTGATTGTGAACTGATTTTGAAGCTTTTTCCGATTTTGAAGTCTTTTGCAATTTTTCCTCAATTTTCGCGATAGCTACAATTTTTCCCCAGTTCTAGCCCGCTTTTATATTGTTAATGATTCTGAACATATTTTTAAGCTATTTCTGATTTTGTAAATTTTTTTGCAAATATTCGTCACTTTTGCGATACATGCAAACAATATTCACCAATCAACACCCTTTTACATTTTAAATAATTAAGAACTAATTTTAAATGTTTTTCAGATTTTTAAATTTTTTGCACATACATATTCGCGAAAGCGAAATATGAGGATTTCGCCACATATTACCTACCTACCACCTTTTATGTCCCCAGTAAAAAAAATTGGAAGTCCTTTTTGAGGAACTACATTTTCATTGCTTCCAAAGAATCGATATTCAAAAATGCAGATAATTAGTAGAAAAGCAAGTCAAAATTTATTTTAGTCACACAAAAATTTCTAATTCCTTTATAGTTTTATGAAATACCCACAATGCTTTTTAGAAATCCAATTTATTTTAAGAAATTTATGAACTAATTTTCGTCTAAAAATTAACAGTTATTTACTGAAATTTACATAAAAATGCCGTTTTGCGTTTAAATTCGTATAAAAAGAAACAAGTTGCGAAAATGTGTGACTGTACTCTTTTTCCTAGAGAAAAATATTAATACAGAACGCCAGAAAGGAAATATTTCTTAACTTCGCTTCCAATTCGGTGATTAGGAATCGAAAAAGAGAACTTCTTGCAATGACAACCCTATGTAAAAATCATTAGAAATGATCCAAATTTGCACTACTTCCGGATCGCAAACTCTACATTTTCATGACTTCTTTGGAAGTGTCTTTTTACTGGGTCTTTAATGATTCTGAACCAACATACATACATACATATATGCTATTTCAGATATCAGCAATTTTAGCAAATTATTGTCATTTCCGCGACAGGCGTGATATTTCTCCAGCTTTTATATTCTCTCTTTCACAACTTTATCATTTAGGTCTTAATTTTGATACGTTTTTCGATTTTTGCATAATTTTCTAATATCTGGGTGTTTGCGCTTGTATGCCTATGACTTTTATTTTTGCTCAAAAAATATAAGGTGTAAAATAACTTTGATTTTTGCTTAATATGTATAAAAGTTAAAAATAACTTTTATTTTTGCCCAAAAAAAAAATATAAGTTAGAAATAACTTTTATTTCTGCTCGAAAAAATATAAGTTAAAAATAACTGTTATTCTTGCTCGAAAAAAATATAAGTTAAAAATAACTGGTATTTTTGCTCAAAAATATAAAAATCAGAAAATAACTGTTATCATATAACTTTTACGATAAAAGTTATAACTGTTACGGTCCCTGGTATAAATACATAGTTTTTCCATTACAAAAAACAATATGGCGGCTGATGTTGTTTGCAACTAATGACGCTTTCTTTTCTACAAAAAAAAAATGTTGCTTTACTTGGACTTTTCAATGAAAATTTTCAATATAATCATTTTTCGAGGAGGTCAATTTTTTAGATGCTAAATTGCGATTTTTTTTAATAAGAAGTAAAAAAATGTTAAATTTTTCCTAGAAACGAAAACGCTATAAGCAAATATGTACAACCATTTTTGCTCAAAGCTTTTTTAGTGCAAACGAAGTAAAATGAAGCAAATTGCAAATACGTATATTTTGTTGTTGTGTTGTGCAAATGTGTGCATTTTTGCACGCGTTTAAATAAATGTGAAACAACAAATATCACATAAGGGACTATTCACATATTACGTAACGCGCCACGGGGTGGGGTTAGAGATGTGTTACGATTTAGATCATTTATAAAAACTCCGCATTACGTAATATATGAATAGTCCCTAATGACGAAGATTTTTGTTTTATATGACCCCCTTACATGACTAAACCCGTTTAATTTTATAATTTTTTTAATATAATTTTTATAATATTTTGTATGTATTTTACAGTAATAATTGCATAAAAATTTTATTTATATATAAGAAATTAAATACATTTAAAATTTTCTTGCAGTTTTGTGTGGTAATCGAGTTAGCCAGATGACGAGGGCATACGATGATATAGAAGCTGTCACTCGCCTTCTCGAAGAGAAGGAGAAAGATCTAGAGCTGACGGTACAAATTGGTAAAGAACTTTTAACTCAAAATAATATACTTGAGAACAGATTGGCAGAGCTGGAAGGTGATTTGAAAACTGCTAATGAAGATCGCGCTCAGCTAGTACATGAGCTGCATAAGAAAAATGAACTTATTTCAGTCCTTACCAATGACGGAGAAGACACCAGTGATAATGGTAATTATTTTAATATTATAAATAATGCAAACAAAATAAATGTATTGTCATATAAACTTAAGCTGCGTGTTGAAAAGAATGTGAAAATTGTTATAATGGTATTCTATTTATTTTAGAAACTCCAACTTATTCCAAATCAATAACGTTAGATTTGCTACAAAAGAAAATTACAACGTTACAAGATGAAAATAAATCCCTCAAATTGGAAGCTTCTCAGTTAGCATGTCAGACGGATGAGGTAGAGGCACATGAACGTCAACTAATGGATGATATTTCTTCGCAACTTAATGACACCAATAAGCAATTTGAAGGGCTTAGTTTGGAGTTGGAGCGCCAGAGGGAAGAGAATCGTCTTCAGCACGAACAAATTGTTAGCCTTACCGCTCGTCTGTCCGAAGCTGAAATGAGACTGCATCAGCTTACACACGACAATGACGAACACATTACATTATTGAACATCACAAAAGAAAATCAAAATTCTTTAGCATTGGAGTTAGTTGAATTCAAGCAAAGATATCAAGAAGTACTGGCCTTGTTACAAGAAACACAGGAACAACTGCGGAAACAACGAAAAAAGACTCTTCCTCAAGCTCGTACCTCTTTTATGTCTACTCTTGGCGGTTTGCAACCAGATTCACTGCAGTCTGAATTGATGGAATCTTCACTGTATTCTGAAAACAGTTTGGATTCCGGTATTTCAGGTGATACCCAACGAATCAATGACCGCATGAGACGATTAATGTTGCAACTTCCTGCGGGAGGAAACTGTGGCAGCGGCTCTATGAACTCAAGTAGTATTTGTGCGTTTAGTGGAGCAACTTTACCTCCTTACAAAAAAGTTTTTGAAACAGTGCGGTGTGCAACGAAAAGTGGTAATTTTGCTGATACAGAAATAACGTCGATGACACACCTAGGTGCAATGTCAATGAGTAGCGCATCAGGGCCACGCATGTCTACAATGGCTTTTGTTGGCAGGTCAAATCAAAATAACATTTCGTTTTGTCGCGACAGTGACATGTATTTCGGAATGGGTGTAAAGACACAATCATGCGAAAGCATAAATTCCCAGTCAGATGATGGTTACCCATCTCAACCATCAGGTGTACCAGGGGCACCGGGTGCCAAAGAACTCGAGGCTGCTCTAAAAAGACTAACACCAGCTGAAGTACTTGCCAGAAGAGCTATGTTATCGTATGCGCCGGCGGGAACATATTCCTACGATGATCAACAACCTATGGGAGCCCTTCCGTTGGGAGTGCGAACGCCTGATAGCATTATGTCGACCGGTTCTTCTGGAATTTCTTCGTCAACTAACTTGTCATCGTCGATGCATCAATGGCGTCTTCCTGAGAAATTACAAATTGTCAAACCAATCGAAGGTTCTCAGACATTGCACCATTGGACTCGCCTCGCTACTCCAACTTTAAGTGGGCTTTTAGAAGAACGTCCTGGTGTAACAATACGTGGGGGACGCGGTCTTGACGATTTAGGAATGCAAGTTTACACGCTTTCCGATGTTGAAGAAGATATCAGCGATGAATTGCCCGGAAAGCAATTTGAATTTTCTGGCTGTACTTATACTTACACCACCAGTACTGTTATGCATCCCGACGATGGACTCATAACTGATTTGTCTTTTTTGTCTCAATCCCAGGTGTCCTCTCGAATGGCTTCTACGTCAACTTCTCGCCAACCAAGGTAAATTGTGTAACTAAATTTTAAAATTAAATATTTATGTACAGTTTTCTATCCAAAGTTGCCCACCAACACCTCGAGCCGGACTATCGCGCAAAAATTCCTGTTCAACATTTTCTGTTAATTTAGGTTTAGCTTCAATGTTGAATGAACGGGGCATTAAAGCTGTGACTCCAAGCGCCTTAAATACACCAGCAGGTCCCAACTTTTCACCCACTGTCACGCCATGTAATAGTCCAGGTTTGTTTAAATAAATAATGTGTTCTACTTTATGATTACTTCATATATTATGTTAATACATTCAGAGGGATCCCCAACGCGCTCCATGTCGCCTGAGCCCTTGTTCAGTTTGCTTTCATCTGGAGCAGATTTAATAAGACGAAAGCTTGTAGGTGGCGACATAGAAAGACCCAACCGGAATCAACAGTATCAAAAGCAGCAGAAAATCATGTTAACACGGCTTGAAAGACGTGCGCTTAGATCTTTACGTCTTGTGGAAAAAGTTGAAAGCATTGGTCTAGAAAATATTATTACTACCCAACCAAATGCGATGTCACAGTTAGCAAGCGGAATTGCTAATCGCAGCGCCAGTCCAATGGCTCAACTAACTAGTCTAAAAAATATTCATACGAATTCTAATAATCTTGTAAATGACTTACATTTTGATCGCAACCAGATAAAAGATGTGCTACAGAAAGGACTTCATCCTCAAGAGTTGCAAAATCCATCGTCGTCGAAGTCATCAGCAAATGAAATATCAAGAACTCCGGAACAACGCGAACTTAAAGCGAAACATGATGAAACTAAGCGACAGCAAAGTATGCACAAATTAGACGATGACGCACAAAACGCGGCAGGTATCACTATGTCTAGTTTGGAAAATTCAAATGCAAGAGTTAAACAAATGCTGCGACAAAAATCTCGACGAAACTTGAAAAACGGGCAGCGACCTGATTTGGGCACAATTGGAGGTCGAGTGCGCACGGACTTAGGCCGGGTTTCACCAAAACAGAACGAGCACCAACTTAGCACGAACACCAAGCCAACATCTGGAAGCAGTTCCAAGCCAATTTTAGCAAACGATAAATATCATGATACCAAAGAAGCCCAACAAAGCATAACACAGTCGTTCGTTGGATCCGTTAGCTCTTTACTGTTTGGTCGCAAAGGTGGTTGGCTGTAAACTTAATTTAGATTTGCAATTGTCTCTTTTGTTTTAATAGCAATATCGTTTTGTAGCTTAGTAGCAACACAAACACATACTTTTCCAGTAACTTTGTTATCTATTTAAAACATCACTGCGCAATATTGTCATTCTTCTCAGTAACCACTGTGCACTTATTTCAGTGCATTTATTCTAATAAGCATTTCCTTTTATTGCGATATTACAAATTTACAGACATACATGTACAAAGTTTTAACAGCAGAGGGAACTGTTTAACCGCTGTAAAAAGAATCGTAAAATATGCTTCAACCATTTAAAAATTTTATGCTTTAAACGTTTTAAAATCAGTGCTTGAATGTGGTTAACAAATAACCATTTATTTAAATCGTTCACCTTAAATTCTCAATACTTCTTTTATATTCAGTGTACATTGCAAATTGTATTTCATTTTCTACAATCAAGCGCGTTCATAGTGTATGTATTTTTTTTATAAATGTACAATTTGCTTTTGTTTTAAATAATATAAAAGAAAAAAATTTGTAATTTGATCTGATGTATGATATTTATGATATTAACGTATCTTTTACACTTTAAGTACCAACTATTTAAGTGGCTTAAAAATCAGTTTAAACAGTATAATCCCATTTATTAAAAAAAAAAATAATTGGTGCTGATATTCT
Source organism: Panzeria rudis (assembly GCA_956483635.1). NCBI lineage: Eukaryota > Metazoa > Arthropoda > Insecta > Diptera > Tachinidae > Panzeria > Panzeria rudis. The sequence goes on along the minus strand of OY101449.1, from coordinate 52,294,402 downwards.
CCTTAATTAGGTTTTTAACATCTGTAAAAGCCTTCAAACGAGAAATAACTATAAAATTGTAAACTATTTTTTTATATTTATTATAACTATAATTTTTAGTTTTATATTTTGACTTGTGCTATTTAAAATTTTTTAAGTTATTTCTAGTCTTCATCTACATATATTGTGCTTATAATGATGCATTGGTACTTTATTTTTTCACATTCGCGTTATTGCACACTTTTTGAAAATAATTTTAATTTAACCCCTAGAACACAAATTATCCTTATTGAATTTATTGAAATATGTAGTATAACAAAAGATTCCGGATATACATAATTCTTATATGTATGACATTATATATTTGTTTGGTATATCGGAAATTAAATTTAATATGCACTAAGTTTGTTGTATCATTCTTGATCATAAATAGCATATACATACGTTCTGGTATGTGATGGAAATCGACCCATTTCAAATCCCGCGATATCAAAAAACATATTCGACTAAAAGATGACTTACTGATGCTTTTCTGTTGTCTTCGAGACTTAGAATATTTTATTCGAACTTAAATTCAATGTCGCTGTATCGTGCGATTTACAGAACACATATTTGGCTATTATGTATTAGTTTTGTGAAATCTATCGATTTCCATCACATACCAGATTAACTAGTTTATAAATACAAACATTAGCGGTTTTCACTCTTTGTGTTAAGTTTATAACTCTGTTATATTTACTAAGATTTATCACTAGAAAGCGTGAGTCTATTTTTCGTTTGCATCAACAATTAATGGGTCAGCTGTTTTTTTTTGGGTTGTTTTTTAACCAAAGCGCGGTAAACTAAAGTTCGGTACTTTATGTCGTTGACTGTGCTAAATACTAGTACTTTAACTACATCTACTACACTAACAAGAACTTCAAGGGTAATTTATCATCAAGAGTGAAAGCCGCTATTAATAATTGTATAGTAATATTCTAAAACTGTTTCTTATACGATTATGGTTTGGTAACTGTTTATTACTAGGAATGTTTTAAGAATGTTATTTACACCTAGAAGAGCATACGTACATATAATAACCATAAACGATAAATGTGAAAACTGCAAACCTTTTCTGGAGGATAAATATATAAAAAAAAAACTATTTGTAAAATGGCAAAAAAAGAAACCTTTATTTTCATATATTAAGAACAATACAATATTGTAGTAAAAATCTATTCAATATTCAATAATTAGTTCAAGTTATCCTTTATTTTTTATGTTATTTTCATTTTGCTTTTAAAGTGATTAGAACAGTAAAAATGTAAAAACAGAAAATACAAATTTTCACTGAGCGCAAAATATGACTCATGAAGATGTTAAAAATTACATATTAATTTTTATGCAATAAAAATATTGTTAAACTTAATTTTTGTATTATTTTCTTGACTAAAACAAAAGCGTAGTATAACAAGCAATTTGAAATGAAACATACCATTTTGTAAAATTTCTCTTAGAAACTCAATAGAAATGAGATAGAATTGAGAAAATTCCACATAAAGTTGAGAAATTCAATTTCATATTGAGAAAATTCCAAATGAAATCGAGAATTTCAATTTGAAATTGAAAAAAATTCCAAATGAAATTGAGAACTTCAATTTGAAATTGAGAAAATTCCATATGAAATTGAGAATTTTTTGTTTTAAATTGAGAAAATTCCAAATGAAATTGAGAAAATTCCAAATGAAATTGAGAAATATAATTTTAAATTGGGAAATTTTAAATTGAGAAAATTTAATTATATAATTTTTATTTATTTAATAAGGATCAAAGAAAAGAAAATATAAAAATATATACAAGTCGTAGTATAATTGACCAAGAGGCATATTTTCCCGATCCAGAGAAGATTGGTAAAATGTTCGGGCAACTTTGGACAGAAAATGAAATAAAACTAATCTCTCATGATCTCTCTCACTTGGCCAATTTTTGTCATCTTGAACGCTTTTCGCGCAAGTTTGTGTAATTTTGCGATTTTGTTATCCGTCTGGAACACACCTACATATTTATTATATCACACCTAGCACTTACCTTCTATTTCACTTCTATATATGGAAAAATTCGGCATATCCCGAGTAACACATTTTTCGTGAAATAAGTGACGACACGGAATGAGTCGTTTTATTTCACCACGCATCGTGCTTATTAAACTTATTTCATATTTATCTTTAAGCTCCACGCTGTTCAAATAAAAAATTAATTTTAAACTCCTTGCTGTTTTTAAATTTTCTTAATTTCATTTGGAATTTTCTCAATTTACAGACCAACCTAAATTGCGACGCAAAGCGTTGTCTGGCTGTCAAAATTTCTCATGCCCATACAAAATGTATGAATCCAACCGAAATAACGCGGCGTCAACGCTTTGCAATTGGAAAATCCAATTTTGACAGCGCGTAAAGAAGTGAAGTTGGCTGCAGAAGTTCTGTTGTTTATTTTGTTAATGCTCACACATACACATATCATTTTGTTAAGTAATGTAAATTTAGCTCCTTTCAGGTCAATTAAGCGTCTTCGTCTCTATTTCTTATTTCTATTTAGAGTTTTTTATTAATCAAAGTGAGTAAACATTACTGTTTCTGGTGCAACGTTAACGCTCTTATTTAGGTTACTCATTTCAGCGTAAAAGCTAAGCGTTAAATTACGTTGCGCTTTGCGTCGTAATTTAGGCTGGTCTGTTAAAAATAAAATTTCTCAATTTTCTATGGAACTTTCTCAATTTCAAATTGAAATTTTCAATTTCATTTGGAATTTTCTCAATTTCAAATTGAAATTCTCAATTTAATTTGGAATTTTCTCAATTTCAAATTGAAATTCTCGATTTCATTTGGAATTTTCTCAATTTCATTTGGAATTTTCTCAATTTCATTTGAATTTTCTCAATTTCAATGAAAAATGGTGTAGTTTTATCCTTCACCAAGCCAAAAAAATATATGCATAGGCAAACAGAACATTTACAAAAAAAAATTTCGTAGAGTCGAATATACAAAACTGCTGCTAAGCCTGGAGCGTAAGATGGTTAAAACTGTCGCACACGCCGACGACGCACAGTGCTTTGATCCCATATATCGATGGGACAAAAATAGAAGGAGTTGTCGCAGAGTTTTGAAATTTGGTACGCTACTATAAACTACTTTAATTAAGAAAACTTCAATGTTTTCAAAAGATCGGGCAAAGGACGGGCGGGAGGCGTGCCCATATATGCCAAAATCAAAATTTTCCATCCGTAGATGTTTGTTGGTTATATACTTTATCCAATAACACTTGTTATTGATATCATTAATTCGAACGTATTTGTTGTATATGCAAGAATTGAAATCACATTCAACAGAGCCAAGTGACAACAAGTGGTGATAAGCAAAATACGCGTGAGCACTGACGATGGAAATGTAGCGGCTTCCGAAAGTGGCGCTACTCTGTTATGCTGTGTACGTTGAAAAATTAAGTTGATGTTATTTTTTCCCAATTCTTTCTGAATTAAACGTTACGAACCTTAGCCTAAGAATCAATTTATAAACAATTTTGATTATTTTCAACATATTTTCATTTTATTTAATGTATTTTAATTTTCAATTTTTGAAAAGAAATTTGTTACTTTCTAATAAACTTTTATAGAACGAACAAGTCCTCCTCCTTTTATTTGTTCAAGAGGTTATGGGCCTCCATTGCATTTTTCACTGAATAGTTAAGCAGAAGAACGAAATCAGATCGCATTTAAAATGGATATCAAGACAATGTTTCCAAAGTTACATAACAACAATTATCACACATGGAAGTTCAATGTGGAAATGATGTTGCTGGAGCGTGAATTGTGGGATGTTGTAACGACTGATGTTCGAGCGGAGCCAGATATCAAATGGTAGATACGAGATGAAAAATCTCAGGCATTGATTGGTTTGTCTTTAGAGGAAAATCAAAAAGTTCATATCAAGAAGTTGACATATTTCCAAATAATATTGGGAAGAGCTTAGGAAGAACCATGAGAAAGCTAATTTAACAAACAAAGTAAGTCTATTAAGAAAACTCACATAGAAAAAGCTAGATGATGGTGAATCAATGGAAGATCACATTGCTGAATTTCTGGATATTGCTGATCGTTTGCAAGATATGGATGAAGAATTTCCAGAACATAAGATTGTCGCATTTCTATTGGGAAGCCTCCCTGAACATTATAATGGTATTGTATGTGCACTTGAAGAACGACGAGAAGCAGATCTTATACCATGTTCATACGAACAGCAATATTCGAGGTTCGCTCTCTCATTTGCGGTTCGCGCCCCAACCATGATTGAATCTACATGTTTCGCCATACAAACTTTTGAGAGCGAACCATCTTGGTTCATTTTGAATCTACCTGCGAACCTGGAAAGTTTACTATCATCTCCAATTTTGATAACAAATTATCGCTAGTTTATCTGAACTAGCTGTGAAAAAATGTAAACAAAGAAAAATAAAAAAAATTAATGTGTGAAAAAAACTAAATAAAACATTGAACAAATAAAAAGAACATAAATTTACGTATCGCGACCTTAAGCTGAAAGTCCATACCACGCGTTTCGTGCGTTGCGCGTTTTGTGTGTTTCATACTTAAGACGCCTTTCTAAATTCAAGTTACATGCAACGCTTTTTGTGCGCCAATGTTTATGTTTTGATCAGCTGTAATGTAAATATTTTTATCAAATAAAAATAATTTTTGCAAAAATGTTAATTGAAATGTTAAAAGAATTTGTAGAATTTATTGAGTTTATAAATATAATATTTTGTGCAACAAGGGCATACTCAAAGCTCCAAAATAAAACGAGACGGCTTTGGGTGCGTCCCTTGTATTTGGAACGGGAAGTGGGTGGTTTTTTTTTAACTCAGCGAGAGCTATTCCAACAGATTATCGGCTCTTCTTGACTTTAATGTAAATTTAATTGTGTCAGTACAATATAGAATAAAGTATAAATTGAAATTGATAAAATTAATAAACATAACAGAGATGAAACTTATTACATAAAATTAATCGATAAATAAAATGAAAATTTTGTTGATTAAAGAATTGTGTTAAAAAATTAATTTTAATGTATTTTATTCTTGAAAACATTTGTAAACTATTGCGATAGGGGTTTTTTTATTAAAGACTAAAAAAATTTTAAAAAATAATCCACCATACAAACATATTTATCGATAACATTGAAAATATAATATAATTTGGCATCTCTGGCTATCAAAAACAGCTGTCATTTTTTCATGGCGCATGCGACGCATATAAAAGTAGAAAGTAAACCTACTTTTCGCGTCAAGCGTTTTACGCTTTGTGCTATGTAACTCGTCACATACATTTACACTGGTTCTACTTTTTTGACAGCCGCTTATAACGCGTTACCGTGTGTAACGCGTGTTATGGACTTTCAGCTTTAGCCCATATGCCAAAAAGTAGGAATGGAGAAAAACAACAAAGAACATTTACATAGTTTTCTCAAAATATATCCGATAGAATTTTTTTGTTTCTCACCACTGCTTCCGTCATATGTTTGGAAGAAAAATGTACATTTTTGTGAACTTTCATCAATCCGATTAGAAATTAACATATTTTTACTGAAAGTAAAATATCTTGTTTTGTGCTCCAGTAGCCACTTTTTTTTATTTTATTTGTAAAATGTAGCTTTTGTTGCTCCATGTGTATACTAACTGCTGTGTATTGAGTAACTTGTTATTGAGATGAAATTTTCTACTTTTTATTGAAAATAAGCGTATAAATGTTATTAGAAAAGATATTGACATAGAATAAAAAGTTAATATTGAAGAAACTTGGTATTTTACTTCATTTCAGATTTTTATTTTTTTATTTAAAAAAATTTTTTTTTTACAAAAAATTTATCAAAAATGATGATATCGAGCACAATGAATGCTTGATATCTCAGAAACCAGGAACAATTCCGCGAAGCAGTTTTTGGATTCTGAAAGAGGGTATTCAAAATATATATACCCCATACTTAACAAAATTTTTTTTTAATGGTCGGTGGGTCAAAACAATACTAAGGTCGCGATATATAAATTTAAACAAAAATGAAAAAAAGTAAAAGTGAAACGTATTGTAGTGTAGAAGGATTTGCATCCAAGATGAAACAATTGCGATTCAGAGAGCGAACCAAGTGGTTCATATTCCCGTATGAACTTGGTATTACACTAGATATGGTAAAAGAGTAGTTATTGCAAGAAAGTAAAAGTAAAATATGTTCAGAACTCAAGAATTGATTTTGAAAACACAATACAAAAAGAAATTTAATACAAAATGCTTTATATGTGGCAAACAAGGACAACGAAGAAAAAGTGCTTTTATATAAAAATAATTCTGCAAAATGTGTTGAGTGTGCTTCTAATGATATTTGTTTTAGTGTTTTATCAGATAATGCTAAGGCATATTCATTACAGGTACCACCATAACTAAAACAAATACAACACCAAAAAACGCATGTATTTTGTTGGTAGAAATACCCCAGAAATATGTCAAATCCATTATCTGTGAATCGCACACATTAATAACGTCTCTCAAATTTAATAACACATGCCCGTTGTTGATAGAAAAATTCCAGACATGTGTCAAAATCTATTGTCTGTGTGACGCACACATTCTTAAATTTACTAAAACAGCTGTTCTTGTAGTGGTACCTGTTGAATCTACCTTGGATAATGCAAACCAACCGTGTGGTTTGTGGCATGATGAAATAATATAGGTGGCATTACTACGCCAGATGTCTGTGATTTTTTGTTCGAGCATTGTTTGTCGAGATCTCTGTCAAAGTCTTGTTTATGTTTATAAAAAGTCCACGTGTTGTGTTCTTTGTTGAAATTGTGATTATATTATTTTACTAAAGTTTTTAATAATTTTAATTTAAATATTATAAGAAATAATTGTGACAGTAAACGCGTATGTGTGTGTGTTTTTAATCAAATAACGGCAGGTACTAACATGGGAAAACATATTTACCATGTGGTCACACTTAAACAAATATTTGCCGTTAAAAAACTTGTGATCAAACACCCAAAATACATGATTTTGTAATTTTCTCTTGCAACATTTGGCTTCTTATCTGGTTTTTGTCGTGGCGTCCCCATTTCGTATTTAAACTAAAAATCAATTAAAAACAATATATGCATGTACTTATTATGTATTTCTTTTTATACAAATTTATTAAAAAATTTCCATTATGTACATACATACCATTCTATGCACATATCCATACATAATATGCTGCACCAAATAATACCCTGCACCAGTTGTTACCGACGACATTTTCATCGATGATATCTGCAAGACAATCAATGATTTGTCGCGCATAAAACACATTTCGAAATAAGTTTGGTGACAAGGTGGTTTACGTTGTCGTGTATAAGAAATTTTTCCTGACAAGATTATGAAAATATGTACATATATGCTAAGAAATCTTATTGACGACAAGATGGGAAGCAACTGTATCGAAGTTGTCATCAGTACAGTTGTATTGACGACAACAAGAGTGACAACTGCATCGAAGTTGTCGTGTGTTCTGTTTTATTGACAACAAGATGAGTAAAAAATACATCGAAGCTGTCGTGTGTACGGTTCTATTGCTGACAACAAAAGTAATAACTGCATCGAAGTTGTCGTGTTTATGTACAAAGTTTTTTAAATACCTCGGTAGGCTAGTAGGTAGCGTGTTAGCCTATCAGTGCGGAGGTTGTGGGTTCGATTCGACTATTACATTTTTAAATTTTATTATTATTCATTGACGACAACTTTAGTAGCATGTTACCAACGTTGTCGTCAACGACATTTGTGCCCTTTATTAGAAAATGTCGTCAATAGTTGGCTTGGACTGTCGTCATATTGAAGTGTAGTCACCCAACTACTTTTACCAAGAACACGAAAAACCGCTTAAATAAAAAACGATGTGAACCGTTATTTTTAAAATTAATTTTTACAATAAATGGTAGCCTGTCTGAAAAAGTGAAAAACAAAAATATAATTGCGTTGCCAAACTTAGTTCTGGAGTTACGTAGCTGAAAATTTGTACTTTTTTAAAGGTATGTACTTATTTATTTCAGAAAGACGATTTTTTTCAAAAGCTACTGTTTTTTAAAAAAGTTCTTTTTGAAAATGTGCTTTTTTAAAATGGTGATTTTTTAAAAAGGTCCTTTTTTTAAATGCTATTTTTATTTAAGAATGTACTTTAAGAAGTTACTTTTTTAAGGAAGTCTCTTTAAAGATGCACCTTTTTAAAACTTTTTTAAAAAGGTACTTTTATTAAATGCTACTATTTTTAAATGGTATTTTTTTGAAATGCTTTTTTTCTAAATGTAGTTTTTATAAAAGTTACTTTTTCTCAAAAAGTACTTTTTTTAAATTTAATTTTCTAAATAAGTACATTTTAAAAAAGTATGTTTTTAAAAAAATTAGTTTGAAAAAAATTATCCTTATAAAAAAATTTTTTTTTAAAAGTACCTTTTAAACGCTATTTTTTTAAAAAGTAAATTTTTTTAATAATGTCCTTTTTTAAAAGAGTACTTTTTCTGAAAATGTACTTTTTTAAAATATATAGTGCTCTAAAAAATACCTTTTTAAAAAAGTACGTTTTTAAGAAAAGGACGTTTTTGCAAAAAGTACGTTTGTAAAAACAGTACCTTTTTAAAAAATTACTTAAAAATTTACTTTTTTTATAAAGGTACTTAAAAAAACGTTTTAAAAAGGTAGTTTTTTAAAAAGGTACTTTACTAAAAATGCTCTTTTTTTAAAAGGGTAATTATTTTAAAAAGGTACTTAAAAAAAAGGTATTTTCTTTTTAAAATGGTTCCTTTTTTAAAAAGGTACATGGTTTAAAAAAATACTTTTTTTAAATAGGTACTTTATTAAAAAGGTAAATTAAAAAAAAGGTAAATTTTTTAAAAAGGTCCTTTTTTTAAAAAGATACTTTTTTTCAAAAGGTACAGTAAAATTCGCTTATAGTCCACTGCCTTATTTGCACACTATTTGTGGACTATAACGCGAATTGGACTATTTCTTGATTTTCGGCTTATATGCGAATCTCTATATAATTATTTTTTTTAACAGTAGAAAAATAAAACTAACGCTTAGAAATTACTTCCTTATCTACTCAATTCATAAATATTGCAATTAAGATTGCTAAAATACAAATAATTTCTACTTCAATGTAATTAATATTTTTATAAAATTATCATTAAAAAATCTATTATGTTTGACTTTTGCATTTTGGATTCTATCTGCCATAACTTGATTATATTTAAGATTTTCAAACCACATCTTGGTGGCGTATAAGCGAAAATTGACTATAGAGCTAATTGACTATATAAAAAATATTTTGCAGATATTTTACTTACAGATGACTGAAAAATTAGCATTTTGGAATATATCGCAAATTCTACTATAAGCGGTGTGGCTTATAAACGAATTATACTGTACTTTTTTTAAAAAGGTACTTTTTTTAAAGGTGCTTTTTTTAAAAAGGAACTTTTTTTTAAAAAGGTACTTTTTTTTAAAAAGGTACTTTGTTTAAAAAGGTACTTTTTTTTAAAAACGTACTTGTTTTAAAAAGGTACTTTTTTTTTAAAGGTACTTTTTTTAAAAAGGTACTCTTTTTAAAAAGGTACTTTTTTTATAAAGGTCCTTGTTTTAAAAAGGTACTTTTTTAAAAAAGGTATTTTTTTTAAATAGGTAATGTTTTTAAAAAGTACTTTTTTAAAAAGTTTTTCTTAAAAAAGGTACTTTTTTATTTTGACAGGTACTTTTTTTAAAAATGTACATTTAAAAAAAACTTTAAGAAGACACCTTTTTAAAAAGGTATTTTTTAAAAAGGAAATTTTTTTAAAAAGGAGTTAAAAAAAATTTTAAAGGTACTTTATTAAAAACGGTACTTTTTTGTAAAGCAGACTTTTAAAATAATTTAAAACTACTTTTTTAAAAAGGTTCTTTTTTTGAACAGGTATTTTTTACGTAGCTCAAAATGTTTACTTTTTTGTACTTTTTTATTTCAAAAAGGAGATTTTTTCAAAAGGTACTTTAATCTTCTTAAAAATTTGGTTTTTTAAAAGGGTAATTTTTTTAGAAGGTAATTTTTTAAATTTAGTTTTTATAAAAGGTAGTTTTTTAAAAAGTAACGTTTTAAACAAAAGTACGTTTAAAAAATGCCTTTTTAAAAAATGACTTAAAAAGTAATTTTTGAATGCTATTTTTTAAAAAAGGTAATTTTTAAAAAAAATATTTCATTTTAAAAGGGTAGTTTTTCTGAAAATGTAGTTTTCTAAAAAAAGTAAATTTTTAACAAAAGGGTAAATTTTCTTAAAATGTACTTTTATAAAAAATGTAGTTTTCTAAAAAAGTACCTTTTTAAAAAAGTACATGTTTAAAAAAAGTACGTATTTACAAAAACTACGTTTTTATTTGCGTTTTTACTTTTGAAAAAACTTACTACTTAAATGCTACTTTTTTAAAAAGATACTCTTTTTAAATGTTTCTTTAAATAGATACTTTTTTTAAGAAGGTAAGTTTTTTAAAAAGGTACTTTTTTTAAAAAGGTACTTTTTTTAAAAAGGTACTTTTTTTAAAAAGGTAATTTTTTAAAAAAGCTACTTTTTTTAAATATCTACTTTTTTTAAAAAGGTCCTTTTCAAAAAGGTACTTGTTTAATAAGGTATATTTTTAATAAAGGTATTTTTTTTCTTCAAAAAGGTACTCTTGTAAAAAGGTACTTCTTTAAAAAGGTATTTTTTAAAAAGGTACATTTTTTAAAAAGGTACATTTTTTAAAAAGGTACTTTTATAAAAAGGTCCTTTTTTTAAAAAGCTACTTTTTTTAAAAGCTATTTTTATAATTTTTGTTTATAATTTTTGCTTTCACGCGTACATGTGCAATTACATCTGACATAACCTCTGAGTGCTCATAATAGTTGAGTTTGTACACAATTTTCATAAATATATAACGAGCTCTATGCTTTTTAATGTTTTTTCAGCCAAACCACATTTTTGTTAATTCAAAACAGTTGATGTCATATGCTTTGTCTGATGAAAATAGAGCACGCTCTAATTGAAAAATTTTTATATGACTTTGCTTCTGCAAATGTCATCTGACAATGTTTCATATGTTTCACACGGCATGTATTACAGTGGGAAATTTGACAAGTCAGATGTAAAATACATGTCGTCTCAAGTCAGCAAGAGTTTTTTGCACTCCCGATTGTACCATTCTGTGACTTCTTGTTAACAACATTGTTAAAATATAGCATCATCTAATGTAAAGCGCCATTTACTTTAAGTAATTCTCGTTAAAATTTTGCTTTATGAAAGCTAGTAAAAATTAAATAAAAAAATTTCCGCGACATTTAGTATCGCGATATTTAGTTCGTTCTATAATGAAAACGCGTTGCGAGAATACTATGTTATACGAGGGTAGCGATACAAATAAAATTATTGTCTATTTTAAAGATAGGAATGCTTAAACAAATTTTAACAATTACAAAAAAAAAAAAACAGCCTGACATACATGTTAGAATTTGCGCTTTCAATATTACAGCTGTAAAATCATTACATTGATTTATGAACAGTTTTCTCTTTGCATAATGTTTAACTGTCAACTTCTTTTGATTTTCTTTCATCTTTTCTTTTACTCTTTTCTTAAATCACATTGTTAATTCATTCTTCTTTCAGTACTCGCTTTTGATACAACATTGTAATATTTGTACCATAACCTTACATTTTCTAAATCGACTTATAGTTATAAATTTAATTGAATTTACGTGATTCATTGTTTTTTTTGGTCGCGTTTAATAATTTTATTTTTAAGGTTCTCAACAGGTTATGGGCCCAGTATCCGGCGAACAATAAACAGCATATTTATATGGACGGATATATTTCTACTCACAAAAATTTAATAGAAGAAGATTCGGCTTTTGTCACTGATACAGACATCACTGCAAATCTGCCAAACCAAAGCTTTGATAAAAGTTTATTAGAAAATAGTGTGCAACAAGTGGAAAATATGTCTAAAATGTCAGAAAAGGCGTACCAAATTCATCGTTTCAATGGGCAAAACTATCAGCTATGGCGTCGGCAGATGGAGATTTATATGGCCGAAAACAAGCTGAGGCCTTACATTTTGGGTACAATCAATAAGCCAGAAACAAATGAAACCACCTGGGAAGAAAAAGGTGCAGAGGCCCAAGAATTTCTAATGCGTGGTTTGGAATTAGAACAGCTGAAATATTTAACCGACTGCTATACAGCCGCTGAAATGTGGTCAAGGTTAAAAACGGTACACTCAGAGAGAAGCGAGCAATCTGTGCAGGTATTGCTAGAAAATTTTATAAATTGTAAAATGGATGAAGAAGAATCTACGGCTAAATTCATCGCCAGAATAACATCGCTCACGCAAAGGCTTAAAGATATGGATCTCGGGCAAAAGACTCCAGTGGTAATTGCAAAGATCTTAGGCAGTTTGCCTGCTAAATATGATCATGTGCGAACCGCATGGTATGCTGTGCCTCGTGCTGAGCAAAATATCGAACGTTTAACGGATCATTTAGTTAACGAAGAATCTCTGCTAAATTTTAAGTACAAATAACAACGGTGCTGCGTCTGTATCTAGTGCAGCTTACAGCGCTGCTTATAAAAAGTCGTATCATAAAACCGTTAACAATATAACAAAGCGTACCCGCAAATGCAATTATTGTCATAAGCCAGGCCATTGGGCAAGAGAGTGTTTCAAGAAAAAGAGAGATCAAGAAGGTAAGCAAGATACTGAACACATAAAAAGGGGTGAGAGGCATTCACTTGTGGTGGAGAAAATGGCAAATGTTAAACAGCCTACAAATAAATCAACTGAAAAGAATTCACAATTATTTATGCTGATGGTTGCGAACTCTAAACACAAATCGAAAAATGAATGGTACGCAGATTCCGGTGCCACGGACCATATGTCGTTTCAGAGGGAGCTGTTTAAAACTTTTATTCCAACTTCGCCTGGCTCATGGTATGTACGAATTGGTGATGGTAGTAAACTTGCTGTTGAAGGAACTGGTGATATCGAAGTTACAACAAACGATGGAAACATATTTTGAAAGACGTGCTTTTAGTTCCAGAGCTTGACAAAAATTTTATTTCTATCATGCGTTCCACCGAAAAAGGCATGAAAGTTATTTTCGAGGAAGGTGCAGAAAATGTGTACTTTATGAAGGGCAGCGAACTTATTGCTGATGGCGTACGACACGAGAAGTTGTATAAAATGAATTTGTTTGCTGTAAACACAACTGCATTAAATACGGCGTCATCGTTGCAAGAGTCGCTAATGTTATGGCATGAACGCTTAGTCCAGGTTAATTTTAAAACATTGCAAGTAATGAATAAAAACAAAATCGTCGACGGTCTAAAGCTTGACATGGCAAACAGTAACAACAATGACATCCCATTTTGTGAAGGCTGCGCTTATGGTAAGCAACACCGCTTTAGTTTTCCAAAAACTGGTGCAAGGTGATCTAGTATACCGGGTGAGACGTTCCATGTAGATTTGTGTGGCGAACCATCTATTGGTGGCACGAATTATTTCATTTTATTTAAAGATGATTTTTCTAGATATTGCTCCGTATATTTCCTGAAGGCCAAGACTGATGTACTAACATATTTGATGCAATTCTATGCTGAGGTACAATCAGATGGCCACAAAATAAAAAGGTTAAGGTCAGATGGAGGTCTTGAATTTTGCAACACCTCTGTAAGGAAATTTCTTTTGGAAAGAAGTATTAAACATGCAATTTCAACACCTAGAGCACCTGAACAAAATGGCTTCATCGAACGTCAAAATCGCACTATAGTTGAAAGTGCTAAGGCAATGTTACACGAGAGACAACTTCCATTGTATTTATGGGCAGAGGCTACACAAGTGGCAGTTTATGTGAAAAATAGAACATCATCAAATGTTATTGATGGAATCACACCATATGAAAAGTGGTTTGGCGTAAAACCGTCAGTAAAACATCTTAGAGTGTTTGGCAGTGATGTCTACGTACATATTACGAAAGATCAACGACAGGTGGGTTTTTTAAGGTTAAATATAAGGCAAATGGCGAAGTGGATAAATACAAAGCCAGACTGGTCGTCAGAGGGTGGTCGCAAAAAGAAGGCATCGATTATACCGAAGTTTTTGCACCTGTTGTAAGATACGAGTCCGTACGAATTTTGTTAGCAATAGCTACCGCACATGGTATGGAGATATACCAATTTGATGTGAAGACTGCATTTCTTCATGGTTTTCTCGATGAAAATATTTACATGGAGCAACCATATGGCTTCGAAGAAGACGACCGAATTTGTCACTTGAAACGTGGCTTGTATGGGTTGAAGCAAAGCTCGCGCCAGTGGAACAGTATCATTCCTGTCAAATCTTGGCTTCAAGCAATCGAGGGTAGACACATGCGTTTTTATAAGAAATGTTGACAGTATAGTAACATATCTTGCGCTCTATGTCGATGATGGCATCGTATGCGGCAATAACATTCATTATATTAAAAATTTGTTCTACAAACTTAATAACGAATTTGAGATTACTTTCAGAGAGGCTGAATTTTTTGTTGGTCTACAAATCAAGAGAGATAAACCTAATAACAAATTAAAGATATACCAAAGCGCATATACAAACAAAATTTTACAACGGTTTAATCACGAAGATTGTTTTTCCGTCTCTACACCAGCTGATCCTACTATTAAATATTCAAAAGCAAATAACAACGACAATCAAAAACAATGTCCTTACAGAGAAGCCATTGGTTCACTGCTATATCTCACAACATGCACACGTCCCGACATCGCATATATTGTGGGTGTACTTAGTCGATATATGGAGCAGCCGGCAGCTATACATTGGCATGGCATAAAAAGAATCTTTAAATATCTTAAAGGAACTAGTGATTATGGTATTACATTCAATTACGACTCAAAGTGTCCCAAACTTGAATGCTATTGCGATGCAGAATGGGGAGGAGACCTCGATACATGACGAAGTACTACTGGCTGGATAGTGATGTTTAATGGTGGACCAATATCTTGGTGTTCTCGTAAGCAAAGTATAACAGCGACATCAACAACAGAGACTGAATTCGTTGCATTGTGTGCCGCAACCAAGGCGGTGATTGGAATAAGACGATAGTTGAACGAAATCGGTTGCATACAAGCCGATCCTACCCCGATTAAATGTGACAATCAACGCACAATTACCTTAGTGAAAACTCCAGAGTCGTCTAAGAGGACGAAACATATTGACATCCAGTATTTTTACAATTGCGACATGCAAAGCAGCAAGGAAGTTGATGTCCAATACATTCCAACAGCCGAGCAACTAGCTTATCCATTAAGAAAAGCGCTAACTAAAGATAAATTTATGTTTTTTATGGATAAATTTGGATTAAATAATTAAATAACATTGGTGCTTTACCAAATCATCAGTAGACTTCAAACACAATTTTGAACAGTTACAAACCCTTTATCTTAATCACAAACTTTTAAAACCCATTTGAGAAATTTACAAATAAATGATTTTC
This sequence comes from Panzeria rudis, assembly GCA_956483635.1. NCBI lineage: Eukaryota > Metazoa > Arthropoda > Insecta > Diptera > Tachinidae > Panzeria > Panzeria rudis. Next base: position 52,278,827 of record OY101449.1, on the reverse strand, counting down.
AAAAATAAGCATATCAGGTTTGGAACTTATACAAAACCCAGCAAATAATTTTTTATTCGATATGAATCTATTTTATTTTTCTACACCTTTATACAATTAGAAATCCATCGAATAAAAATTATTTGCTGGGTTTTGTATAAGTTGCAAACCTGATATGCTTATTTTTGAAAATCATTTATTTGTAAATTTCTCAAATGGTTTTTAAAAGTTTGTGCATAAGATAAAGGGTTTGTAACTGTTCAAAATTGTGTTTGAAGTCTACTGATGATTTGGTAAAGCACCAATGAAATGTTGCATATAGACAATGCTTAAACACCAGCAAATAAATTTCATTTAAAATAAAATAATGACATTATGTCGAATAATAAATTTCTTAAAGGTTTACTTTGAATTTTATTTTTCATTTTGCCTAATAAATACTTTTCTTGTTATCCGATGGATTTCTAATTGTATAAAGGTGTAGAAAAATAAAATAGATTCATATCGAATAAAAAATTATTTGCTGGGTTTTGTATAAGTTCCAAACCTGATACGCTTATTTTTGAAAATCATTTATTTGTAAATTTCTTAAATGGTTTTTAAAAGTTTGTGCATAAGATAAAGGGTTTGTAACTGTTCAACATTGTGTTTGAAGTCTACTGATGATTTGGTAAAGCACCAATGAAATGTTGCATATAGACAATGCTTAAACACCAGCAAATAAATTTCATTTAAAATAAAATAATGACATTATGTCGAGTAATAAATTTTTTAAATAATTAATTAACCTTTAAATATCGAAAGCGAGAAGGAGTGTTATAATTTGCACTTTCAATATTACAGTTGTAAAATCATTACATTGATTTATGAACAGTTTTCTCTTTGCATAATGTTTAACTGTCAACTTCTTTTGATTTTCTTTCATCTTTTCTTTTACTCTTTTCTTAAATCACATTGCTAATTCATTCTTCTTTCAGTACTCGCTTTTGATACAACATTGTAATTTTTGTACCATAACCTTATATTTTCTAAATCGACTTATACTAATAAATTTAATTGAATTTACGTGATTCATTGTTCTTTTTGGTCGCGTTTAATAATTTTATTTTTAAGGTTCTCAACAATACATATATAAAGATGTATGTACATTAAAGGGACTCTCAGAAATTTGTTACCATTCTCTTATTAAAGATCGGCCTTTTTAATGAGCTTTCCTAAAATATTTGCGCGGTCCAGCGATGACCGCCCATGAGCTAGAACGTGTCTAAAAAGATATTTTTGTAGTTTTTTGCGTATTTTCTCCCAAGACAACATATAAAAAAATACATCGTTTAAAAGATCTTTTCAAGCTGCATCCAATGAACTTTACCATTCATGCCATCTGCAATGCGTTATTCCATAAAACCACGACTTTTAAGCGTTTTTATTAAAGGTGTAACTTATATTCAAATAAATTTTACTCTTTTTTTAATATTATTTGATTTGAGGCATTGATGCTTAACGGATTTACCTCGTAGAAACGTGCGAACTTTTGCGAAAACTAAACCAGAAATATATACACAACCCCCTAAATCAAATAATCATCAAATAATACTTTAAAAAAAGTAAATTTTTTTTAATACAAGCAGCACCTTTAATAAAACGCTTAAAAATCGTTGTTTTTATGGAATAACGCATTGCTGGTAGTATCAATGGTAAAGTTTAAGGCACCATTGGATCAGCATGAAAAGATCCCTTAAACGATGAATGTTTTTATATGTTGTCTTGGGTGAAAATACGAAAATATGCAAAATACTACAAAAACAGACCTTATGTAGACACGTGCCAGCTCACGGGCGGTCATCGATAGACCCCGCAAATGTTTTGGGAAACCTCATTAAAAAGACCGATCTTTAATTTGAGAGGGGTAACAAAAACACGTTTTTTATCTTCATACAAGTCGAGTCGCTCTAATGTACATATATACAATGTATATATGTACATAGATCTTCCTCAATAAGTTATGTATTGTAAATTAATATTGAATCAGTTGTTAGAAGATGCCCCACTGTTTACAAGTCGATAAGAACAAATCTTTTGCACGTAATTTCGGCATCATTAACATATTACAGTTGGATTGGTGGATTATTGTCGTCATGTTAGAATACACGTCACGTTATACACAGTAAAATAACGACGTACTTTGTAATAAATTATATAATTTTAAAATCTCAATTTTGTATAATATGTACATATTTGCCATTTTGTTTTTTGGTTTTCTCGTTTGTCTTTTTTGTGCGAGAAATAAGGTAGAATTTATTCATGCAAAGATGAGTGAATATCAAAAAGCACAAGATATTATGAATTCAGTTAATTTTTTGCTGATCACTACACTCGAACAAATCGAACGTAGGAAACGTAAATAATGTAGCTTAACAGTCAGGTATAAAAGCATACGTATAGAACGAATAATACTCAGTTAACAAATTTTACTTTTCAAAATACCACACCCCACAAGTGAATTTAATATGATAATTTATTTTGCATTTAGTGTATTTATTAATTTGATTTTAACTGTTTGTAATCCAAGAAATTATCTAAATATAATTTGGGGATTCAATCGGGTGTGTTATCTAGTCACATTGTCATAATATCTTAATATTTTACAATAGTTTTAAAACGTTGTTGTTGTGCTTCAAACAGAAAAGTCCTAATATAATAAGACTTTGTGTGCTGTGTTTATTGTGTTGTCGTAACTATACAGTAGAAATCTGAGCCGAACGACCGAGTCTTTAGTGGAGCCGGTGATAATATGTACAAGCCGGCGCTATTGTTATATGATGTATGTATGCAATATGTAAGTATTCCTGAAAATTGTTCACAGTTTTATATGTTCATACATATCTACATACTTATATTTTTATAACTTTTAAATAAGTAAAAAAATAAATAAATTCCGTAAAGTGCGACTTTTTCTCGCACACGAAGGTTTCCGTACGAATATACATATATCCCTTTTCGTTTTTGCCCTTTTTTCATTTTGTCAATTTTTTCGTGTTGCTTTTTTGTTTAATTTTAAGTTTTTTTCGTTGTTTTGCCGATTTTTTCCGTTTTGGCGCTGTTCTCATTTTTGTGATTTTTTTCGTTTTTTTTTTGGCGATTTTTCGTTTTCTGCAATTTTTTTTGCTTTTTGGCTTAAGTCAAGAATATAAATGCTGATGAAAATAAAAAATCATGTGGCAATAGCCCTTTTTAGAACAAAAATTTTTCTTAAATGTTTTTCCCCGCTCTCTATTGTTTCCGGAGTTACGGCGTTCAAAACTTTTATGTTGAACTGGGCATAACTCCTACAATTCTGCACGGATATAAACGATATGTATGTAATATTAAAATGCTCTAAAATACCTTTCTACTTGTGTGTAAGCTTCTTAAATCCATTAGCCCATTGTGAACCAAATGCAATCTAAAAAGAATTAACCCGACTTTTTACGTAAAAACACCATTATCTCAAAAAGTGATTCATATAACGGCACTTAACCATGTATACAAATTTATAGAAAACTTTTCAAGCTTTAATTTGGTATATACTTTAAATATGTCACTTTTGAAATTTTATATTTTCAACAGCGTTGGTATTCTCAACTTGTTCCCGATTTTTTTAATTTTGACGATTTTTTGATTTTTTGGCGTATTTTTTTTGTTCTGAGGTTTTTTTTTGCTTTTTGACGATATTCTTAGCTTTGACGGTTTTCCCGGTTTTGAGGATTTTTTCGGTTTTTGGTAATTTTTTTAGCTTTAGAGATTTTGTTTGGGTTTTGGCGATTTTTCGGTGTTTGGCGATTTTGTTTTTTGTTTCGTTTTTTTTTTCATTTTTAGCGATTTTTTTCGTTTTTTGATGATATTTTTAGTTTTAGCCACTGTTTTAGGTTTTAATGCTTTTTTCCATTTTGACGACTTTTTCGGGGTTTGGCGTTTTTTTTAGTTTTTTGGCGATCTTTTTATTTTTGGTGATTTTTGCGTTTTAGCGATTTTTTTTTTAATTTTAGTCATTTTTCTTTAAGCGCTTTTGCCATTTTGACCACTTCGTTTTGACATTATTTTAATTTTGGAATTTTTTTGTTTTAGCGTTTTTTTAAGTTTCAAAATTTAGCCTTTTACGGTTTCCAAGATACATCAAATTGTCATAATCAAAATTTTGTTTGTATACTTTTGCTTTCTGGCGGCCACCGATCGTTTTTCCACTAGCAGCCGTCCGGAAAATTAGTCGGCTTAGTGAACAACAGCTGGTTTGCTTATGTTTATGTATTTTAACAATTAAATTTTGTATATCTAGATTTTAGTTAAGAATTTAGTGTTTAAACGATAATCAGGTAAGGTCTTATGTATTTACTTGAGTCTGTATTTACTTGGGTCTGCCATTACAACGTCCAATATGTAATTTTCGCACAAACCGGCTATTATTTTTGTTTTTTCGCTTGTTCTTGGCATCTTAATTCTAAATGTATATAATTGCTTTGTTTTTAATCAGCTGACTCAAATTTGAAATAGCACACTAAATTATGATGGGGTGCTTACACCAGTCATATTTTTTCGTGTTATTATTTTAAGACATATGACTTTATGACAATCGTTTGAATCTCCCAAATATGTTACCTGTTGTTTGTATTGGTTTCAATTTTGTTTTACCGTGTTGTGGGTCTTTATATGCACATGCTTCATATATATGGACGAAAAGTGAGAATGGTAGAAAGTTTAAGTAATGCAAATAAACAGATTGTAAAAGAATACAAGCAAGCGCCTGCTCCGTTTCCTTGGCAAATAATTGGAAATTTGGAATTGTTAGCTAAGTATAAACTTCCCTTTCAAAGATTTTCAGAGTTTTCAAAAGAATTTGATGATATTTTTACACTGAGTCTTGGCAGGACACGCTGTTGTGTAGTTAATAGTTTGGAGCTGATACGGAAAGTCATTAACTAAAATGGAAAATTCTTCGGAGGTCTTCCACATTTTTAGCGATATCATAAACTATTTAGAGGAGATTGTAATAACTGTAAGTGTTTTGCAATTTTCTTCAAATGATTGGTATTAAATTTGTATTACTTTTACTTATAAATTATTTTACTTTGACTTTATAGCTTTGGCATTATGTGATTGGTCGACGTTACAGCACAAACGCCGCAATCTCGCTCGTCGACATTTCAGAGTTTTCAAAAGAATTTGGTGATATTTTTACACTGAGTCTTGGCAGGACACGCTGTTGTGTAGTTAATAGTTTGGAGTTGATACGGGAAGTCATTAACTAAAATGGAAAATTCTTCGGAGGCCTTCCAAATTTTTTGCGATATCATATACTATTTGCAGGAGATCGTAGAAACTGTAAGTGTTTTGCCATTTTCTTGAAATGATTGGTATTAAATTTGTATTACTTTTACTTATAAATTATTTTACTTTGACTTTATAGCTTTGGCATTATGTGATTGGTCGACGTTACAGCACAAACGCCGCAATCTCGCTCGTCGACATTTCAGAGTTTTCAAAAGAATTTGGTGATATTTTTACACTGAGTCTTGGCAGGACACGCTGTTGTGTAGTTAATAGTTTGGAGTTGATACGGGAAGTCATTAACTAAAATGGAAAATTCTTCGGAGGTCTTCCAAATTTTTTGCGATATCATAAACTATTTGCAGGAGATCGTAGAAACTGTAAGTGTTTTGCTATTTTCTTGAAATGATTGGTATTAAATTTGTATTACTTTTACTTATAAATTATTTTACTTTGACTTTATAGCTTTGGCATTATGTGATTGGTCGACGTTACAGCACAAACACCGCAATCTCGCTCGTCGACATTGTTCGCCCAGAGCATCTTCATCATACTTTTCGAAAATGTCAAACGTGGGTTGCTTTGAAATCAGTGAACTTATGGAAAAAATAAAAGAAGATGTATTTCCAGGTGAGGAGTTTGAAAGTAAGCCCCTAATTCAGCAAAGCTGTACAAATATGTTTACGCACTACATGCGTTCAATTCATTTTGAGTATGATGATACAGAATTCTAAACGATTTTTAACTAGGGGTTTATGTTTTAAAGCTGTTTATGTTTTAAAGCATCAATAAAACAATGTTATTTAAAATGTTGATGTGTATAACATCTGCTTGAAGTTTCGTTGCCTTTTTTCCAACTTTTTCAGGAGATGTTTTTTATAATTCAGACAAATCAAATAAATTTAATTAACACAATGAAAATAGATATGCTTGTGTGTGTGAAAACTTACTATTTAACTATTTTCCATAGTGTTTATATAATTAAAAATTGGACATCACGGCATAAGATAATTTTGTAAAATTAAAATAAAAAATAAAAAACTGGACATCACAACATAAGTTTGTAGTCAATAAAATAAAATTAAAATAATTAAATAAATTATAACGGCAGAACACAAATTATCACAGTTCAGGTTTCAGTTGCTTATCACAGACTAGTGCGAGTGTATAGCAATTGAATATTGTAAATTAATGTTGTCTTTGCCTTCTTTTGTATGCATTGTTTGTTTATCAGTTCTTCTAGACAGATAAATGAAACACAATAAACGTTACACTTTGAAAAGCCTACGAATACAAGAACGGACCAAACAAACAATGAATACAAAAGTATGCAAAGACAACATTAATTTACAATATTGAATTGCTATACACTCTCACTAGTCTGTGATAAACAACTGATACCTAAACTGTGATAATTTGTGTTCTGCCGTGATAATTTATTTATTTATTTTTATTTTATTGACTACAAACTTATGTTGTGATGTCCAGTTTTTTTATTTTAGTTTTTTAAAATTATCTTATGCCGTGATGTCCAGTTTTTAATTATTAAACAACATGAAAAATACCCCTAATACCCCTTAGTAATCAATGTCAATGCGTTTTATAAACAATTAATATTCTACTGAATAAGTAAAATATTAATTTTGGGAAATAGTGCGATTAAAAATTAAAAAAAAAACATGAAAAATAGTTAAATAGCCAGTTTTCTCATACACAAGCATATATATTTTCATTGTATTAATTACATTTATTTAATTTGTCAGAATTACAAAGAAAAAACTCCTTAAGAAGTTGGAAAAAAGCCAAGCAAACGTCGAGCAGATGTTATATACATCCACAATTTAAATAATATTGTTCTATTGATGCTTTAAAACATAAGCTAACCATAAAGTCAGCCTAAGGAAGCCCCTAGTAACACCAAAAGAATTCATTAGTCAAAAATAAGCTAGCAATCATGATCGTTAACTGTTTTGATGAAATATTTTGGAAGATTAACCAAGGGTATGCTTTAGACTTTTTGCTTTTCCGCTTTTTTGGCTGTCCCCTTTTTACAAAAACACAAAAACCATAGTTGAATAATCTTCTAAAATAAGGAAGTTTATATTAGAACATATTATTTGTGAACGCGAACAAAACTTAGATTTAAATGAACCTGAGAGGGACTTTACCGATGCCCTTTTAAAGAGTTTTATTGAGGAGAAGAATGTTTCGCGAGACACAATAATTTATTTACCCTAGGATTTTACTGGTGGTCATTCGGCTGTGGGGAATCTAGTTATGATGACATTGGCCTACATTGCCAAAACCCTTTAATTGGAAAACAAATACAGTCTGAAGTTGATGATATATCTAGGAATGGTCAGAGAGAAATTTCTCTTCATGATATGGACAGTATGCTATTTACAATGGCAACTATTTTCTAAGTTCTACGTTATGCTTCATCTCCTATTGTACCACACGTAGCTACTGAAGACACTGTCGTTGCAGGATACAGAGTTACTGCAGGAACTCTTGTGCTTATCAATAACTTCAAATTGAACACTAGTTCTGAATACTGGAGAAATCCCGAAGAATTCAATCCTCTGCGATTTCTTGAAACTGTGGATGAAAAAGAATATGAAAACAACCTTAGCGCGCGAACATGGCTTAAAACTTCTGCAGCAATTATTATCGATTCGAAACGACGAAACTCCGAACGTTCTGACTCTGGTATAGAATACGATAGGGATCTCTTAGCTATAAGCTCATCACTATCCGGGTGTTCACTTCTTAACCCAATATCTAAATCTAAAATATAACCAGACCAAAGCATTGGCGTCGTGAAGAAGTGAGACTTAAGAAAAATATAGCTCACTTTTTGCCTTTTAATATAGGCAAGCGCACTTGTATTGGGCAAAATCTTGCGCGAGGTTTTGGCTTTATTTTACTATCAAACATTCTTCAGCAATATGTCAACCTTAAAAATAGTGCCAACATGTATCGCTTTGCCTACAAAAACTTTTCCATTAGTTTTTAGTCCGCGCGTTATATAAAACAGAGCAAAAAAGATCAAAATTAATAATTTAAAATGTGTTGGGAGGGTGTAACAGGGATTTTTTTGAATTGGTCGTTGAAACTGGTCTGGATATTTCATAATCTTCATTATATCTTATTTATAGCTTTTTATAGTCACAAAGGCTCAGTCATTTATTTTTATTATTTAATTTATATATTCCAAAGCTCAGAATTTCACTTTTATACAGTTTTCCAGATTTTCACAGTTTTCTTCTCAAAACAGTATTGAAAACTAAAATTTTCAAATATAAACTGAAAACTCCCAAACTAAATGTTTTTAAAGAAAACACAATTGTGTGAACATTTAAATTTCAAAAATAGCTCTGTGTTCTACAATTTTTTACAACTGTGATGAAAAGGAATTAGAGAGTAAAGAAATTCAAATAAAAATATTTTAAAATGTATCCATGTTCGTGTTCGTATTTGTATTAAAATCAAAATAATATAATGCTTTATTATTTCAAAAGGATAATATACAATTTGTCAATTTACAACGGTTTATAATTTTTGCTTTAAAGCGTACATGTGCAATTACATCTGACATAACCTCTGAGTGCTCATACCAGTTGAGTTTGTACACAATTTTCATAAATATATAAAGCGCTATATGCTTTTTAATGTTTTTTCAGCCAAACCACACTTTTGTTAATTTAAAACAGCTGATGTCATTTGCTTTGTCAGATGCAAATAGAACGCGCTTTAATTGAAAAATTTTTATATGACTTTGCTTCTGTCAATGTCATCTGCCAATCTTTCATACGAAAGTATTTACAATGGGATATTTGACAAGTCAGATAAAAAATACATGTCGTCTAAAGTCAGCATAAGTTGTTTGCACTGCCGATTGTACCATTCTGTGACTTCTTGTTAACAACATTGTTTATATATGGCATCATGTGATATCTTTGAACAAATGAATTCGTGATTGCCAAACAGCGTACAGAAAAATTTATTCATTGATTTCTTTATTTTTTGTAAAATAAATGTTGAATTAAATGTTTAAATAATAGAAATATTGTTATTTAACATAAAAGGTTAATATGTTTTCTTTTTGTTGTAGAATAATAACTTTAATTGTTGGCGTAAAATACTTGCAACTGCGGAACAGCTGACTCATTGTTTATTTATAAACAACCACTTTGACAACCAAAGTGATCTTTTCGCGAGGTTTAGTCATTATTTATACTATTTTTAGTTATGACCGAAAAGCACTATTTTTTCACCTAGAAACTTTATTTAATGTATGCGAAATTACAAGCTACTATTTTTATTTCATAGAGAGTTCCGTCTATATATATTTTTAAGTTTGATTCCGAAATTAGAACATTAAGTTTTAAATTGTTTAAACATGTCTTTAATGCAAAGCTGAAGTGCTTTTCTCATAAAAAACTAACAATTGGAGCTAGTTACGGGTTTTTTTCATTTCACGTGATGGTAGACATATGTATGTGTACATACATACACATGTTTTTGTAATTACCCTGCAGACAAAGTAACTGGTATGTAGTTGGAGCTATACTAGTTGCTTTTTGCTTCAGACTAGTTGCCTCTCTATCCCTTCTTCATATATTGAACTATCGATTTTAACATTAGGTTGTCATAGGAGACCAACAGTTCATTTGTATACAGTTATATCCCAGTTGGAATCCTAGTTATTGTAAACTAGTGTGCTTACTAGTTTTTTTATTAAGAGTTTTGTAACTCTTAAAAAAAATTTGGCTCAACCGGGGTACGAACACATATTCCTCATAATTTAAGACAAGCACTCTACCCACTGAGCCACATTCTACTTATTTTTTTAATAGCTAAAAATAGGTTTTATATAAAATCGTATACCTGAAAATGTTGTCCCTTTTTGACTAGTATCGTTACTAGTCTTTATACAACTAGTAATATGATTGTGCTTTTTATACTAGTATCGTTACTAGTCTCGATACAAATAGTAATATGATTTTTTTACCAGTAACGTTACTAGTCTAGTTACAACTAGTAATATGACTGTCGCTTTTTGACTACTAAAATTACAACTAGTAATATGACTGTAATACAGTGTTACGAGTTGTAAGTTTAGCTGCTGGGTACTATATAATTTAAATATATAAAAATGAATCTGTGTTTGTACACTTGTTTGTTTATTTATTCCTTATAGGAAGCCAAACGGTAGCACCGATCGTGCTGAAATTTTGGCACAGTCTTACTAACGATCGAAAAACTAAAATAGGCTAATTTTTTTTTTTTTAATTTCGGGGGATAGGGTACCCCCTTTAGGGTTGCCAGCTGGGCTGGACTTGGCTGGATTGTCCAGCTTTTATAATGCTAGAACTAAATTTGTCCAGCCAAATAGAAATTTTCGAAAAAATATCCATGTTATTTATTACTTTACATTTATAATTACACCATTAGTTAATACACAATAAAAACTTTTGCAAAAGTGTTGTCATTAACCCCCGACTAAAAAAGTTTGTAGGTTGTGCATGTCTGTTCCCTCATAGAGCCTAAACGACTGGATGGATTATGATTTAGTTTGTTTTGTTTCAAAGCTGACTTGATCGAGTGTTCTTAGCAATGCTTAAAATAACGCTCCAGCCATTTAGAATTTATCACCACTTATGAGCTTCATCCTCTTGAATTTGTGTGTCTGTGGCACCGTAGCTCCCAAACGGTTAGATCGATTTTAATTTAGTTCCTTTTGTTTGAAAAGTGACTTGATCTAAAATCTAAACTATATTTGAGAAAAATCGGTTTTGAAGTTATCATCTATTTTCTCGGGGGTTTTAAAATATTTTAATTTAATGTTATTTATAATTAATTTTTAGTTTCTTTTTCAACTGAAAAAATTAAAATTTTATTAAATTGTGTAAATTCTATGAATTTTAAAGAAGAATTAAAGCTACTACTTTTATTGTATTTTAGTCTTATAAATATGTATGTAAAACTATGCAATGGCCAATATATCGGTATCGCTGGTGTTTTCGTTGCCGATACAACCATATTTTTGTAAGATTTTTATGAGTAAACGTTAACAGTATTCAGTTTTTCAATTGCTCAACCGTTTTCAATGCTTGTTTTTGCTGAACTCAACAGTAAGAGCTTATATCCCTCGTACAAAATGCAAAGTAGAGTTAACAACTTAAAAATAAAAAATGATGGAAAAGGTGGTTAATATTTTCTGTTGCTGCGAAAAGGATACAAGGTCCGTTAGCACAGCCCCTTCATTTAGTTGACACTCTTCAAAAACTATTAGAAAACACAAAAAATTTATGGACAAAACTTAGGTGCTATTCAGATATTCCGTAACGCTCCAGAAATTTAAAACAAAACGTTACTTTTTTAAATAACCTTATGCAATATGTGAATACCAAGTCAGACACTAAGGGGCTAGTGTCTAATTTGGTATTGGGTCTTAATGAAAGATTTCAGGGTTTGGTAATTTACTAAACGCATTTTTTATGCACAATGCTTGATCGTCGATAAAAAGAACGATTATTTCAGTTGCAGTCTACTATGTACTTCGATATCAAGAAATCGTCTTATTGTGTTACTTATTAAGGTCATGTATTATTATATTCCCCAATATTTATTTTTTATGGGTTAAGCTAATATCTATTCTTGCATTTCGTTGGTACTAATGCCAACTCATCAGTAGATCTTTAACCATCATGATTGAAAAAATGTATTAATATGTTTATAAGAAAAACTCCCAATTTCTAGTACTTTTTTTAATGTACAGCTTTTTGTTGCATTGTCAAGCTTTTTTAACCCAGCTTTTTGCGAATATAGATCTGGCATCCCTATACCCCCATATAAATAATTTCTTAATTTCCCTATATCTGGACACCTATATTATTAGTGAATCTCTCCAAAACTGACGTGGGTCACCCCAAGTCAAATAAAAAAATTTTCAGGAATTGGTAGGGGAGGGGGTACCCCCCATACAAAGTAATTATTAATTTTCCTATATCTTCAGAACTGTAATAGGGAGGCGCCTTAATTTGATGTGGGTAGCTCTTAGAACAAATTAAAATTTTAAACAAAATCTTGGTCGTATAGTAGGGGGATGGGGGTACCCCCCAAACAAAGTAATTATTAATTTTCCTATATTTGGATAGCTCTTAGAACAAAGGAAAATTTCCAACAAAATCTTGGACGTATAGGAGAGGGAGACGGATACCCGTAGGCTTGCCAGATCTAAATTGTGAAAAAGCATAACATTTAGAAAAAAAAGCTGGAGTTACGAAAAAATCTTTACGCTAACTTTAACATAGTTAGAAACAAACGGGCGAACTTTTGCGAGAACTAAACCAGAAATATATACACAATCCTCCAAATCAAATAATCATCAAATAATACTTAAAAAAAAAAGTAAAATTTATTTTAATACAAGTAGCACCTTTAATAAACGCTAAAACCCGTGGTTTTTATGGAATAACTCATTGCTGGTAGTATCAATGGTAAAGTTTAATGCACCATTAGATCAGCTTGAAAAGATCCCTTAAACGATGTATTTTTTTATATGTTGTCTTGGGAGAAAATACGAAAATATGCAAAATACTACAAAAAGAGACCTTATATAGACACGGTCCAGCTCACGGGCGGTCATCGATAGACCCCGCAAATGTTTTGGGTAACCTCATTAGAAGACCGATCTTTAATTTGAGAGGGGTAACAAAAACACGTTTTTTATCTTCATACAAGTCGAGTCGCTCTAATGTACATATATACAATGTATATATGTACATAGATCTTCCTCAATAAGTTATGTATTGTAAATTAATATTGAATCAGTTGTTAGAAGATGCCCCACTGTTTACAAGTCGATAAGAACAAATCTTTTGCACGTAATTTCGGCATCATTAACATATTACAGTTGGATTGGTGGATTATTGTCGTCATGTTAGAATACACGTCACGTTATACACAGTAAAATAAGGACGTACTTTGCAATAAATTATTTAATTTTAAAATCTAAATTTTGTATAATATGTACATATTTGCCATTTTGTTTTTTGGTTTTCTCGTTTGTCTTTTTTTTTGTGAGCAATAAGGTAGAATTTATTCATGCAAAGATGATTGGATATCAAAAAGTACAAGATTTTATGAATTCAGTATATTTTTTGCTGATCACTACAGTCGAACAAGTCGAACGTTGGAAACGTAAATAATGTGGCTTAACAGACAGGTATAAAAGCATACGTAGATAACGAATAATACTCAGTTAACAAATTTTACTTTTCAAAATAACACACGCAACAAGTGAATTTAATAAAATAATTTATTTTGCATTTAGTGTATTTATTAATTTGACTTTAACTGCTCGTAATCCAAGAAATAAAAATATCTAAATATAATATGCTACTTGTTGTTTGTATTGGTTTCAATTTTATTTTACCATGTTGTGGCTCTTTATATGCACAATGTTTATAACTATGGACGAAAAGTGAGAATGGTAGAAAGCTTAAGTAATGAAAATAAACAGATTGTAAAAGAATACAAGCAAGCGCCTGGTCCGTTTCCTTGGCCAAAAATTGGAAGTTTGGAACTGTTAGCTAAGTGGTATTCAATTTAAATAAATAAATATTTATAAATTATTTTACTTTGACTTTATAGGTTTGTCATTATGTGATTGGTCGACGCTATAGCGGAAACGCCGCAATCCTGCTCGTCGACATTGTTCGAAAATGTCAAACGTGGGTTGCTTTGAAATCAGTGAACTTATAGAAAAAATAAAGGAAGAAATATTTCCAGGTGAGGAGTTTGAAAGTAAGCCCCTAATTCAGCAAACCTGTACATATATGTTTTCGCACTACATGCGTTCAATTCATATTGAGTATGATGACACAGAATTCCAAATGATTTTTAACTAGGGGTTTATGTTTTAAAGCTGTTTATGTTTCAAAGCATCAATAAAACAATGTTATTCAAAATGCTGAGTGTATAACATCTGCTTGAAGTTTCTTTGCCTTTTTTCCAACTTTTTCCGGAGCTTTTTTTATAATTCTGACAAATCAAGTAAATTTAATTAACACAATGAAAATGTGTGTGTGTGAAAACTTACTATTTAACTATTTTTCATAGTGTTTATAAAATTGTTTATATAATTAAAAATTGGACATCACGGCATAAGATAAATAATTGTAAAATTAAAATAAAAAAGTGGACATCACAACATAAGTTTGTAGTCAATAAAATAAAATTAAAATAAATAAATAAATTATCACGGCAGAACACAAATTATCACAGTTCAGGTTTCAGTTGTTTATCACAGACTAGTGAGAGTGTATAGCAATTGAATATTGTAAATTAATGTTGTTTTTGCCTTCTTTTGTATGCATTGTTTGTTTGGTCCGTTCTTCTAGACAGATAAATGAAACACAATAACACACTTTGGAAAGCCTACGAATACAAGAACGGATCAAACAAACAATGAATACAAAAGTAGACAAAGACAACATTAATTTACAATATTCAATTGCTATACACTCTCACTAGTCTGTGATAAACAACTGAAACCTGAACTGTGATAATTTGCGTTCTGCCGTGATAATTTATTTATTTATTTTTATTTTATTGACTACAAACTTATGTTGTGATGTCCAGTTTTTTTATTTTAGTTTTTTAACATGAAAAATACCCCTAATACCCCTTAGTAATCAATGTCAATGTGTTTTTATAAACAATTAATATTCTACTGAATAAGTAAAATATTAATTTTGGGAAATAGTGCGATTATAAATTTAAAAAACATGAAAAATAGTTAAATAGCCAGTTTTCTCACACACAAGCATATATATTTTCATTGTATTAATTACATTTATTTAATTTGTCAGAATTACAAAGAAAAAAACTGCTTAAGGAGTTGGAAAAAAGTCAACGAAACGTCGAGCAGATGTTATATACATCCACATTTTAAATAATACTGTTTTATTGATGCTTTAAAACATAAGCTGACCATAAAGTCAGCCTAAGGAAACCCCTAGTAACACCAAAAGAATTCATTAGTCAAAAATAAACTAGCAATCATGATTGTTAACTATTTTGATGAAATATTTTGGAAGATTAACCAAGGGTATGCTTTAGACTTTTTGCTTTTCCGCTTTTTTGGCTGTCCCCTTTTTACAAAAACACAAAAACCATAGTTGGATAATCTTCTAAAATAAGGAAGTTTATATTAGAACATATTATTTGTGAACGCGAACAAAACTAACATGTAGATGAACCTGAGAGGGACTTTACCGATGCGCTTTTAAAGAGTTTGATTGAAGACAAGATTGTTTCGCGAGACACAAAAATTTATATGCTCTAGGATTTTATTGGTGGTCATTCGGCTGTGGGGAATCTAGTTATGATGGCATTGGCCTACATTGTCAAAACCCTTTAATTGGAAAACAAATACAGTCTGAAGTTGATGATATATCTAGGAATGGTCAGAGAAAAATTTGTTTAAGTTCTACGTTATGATTCATCTCCTATTGTGCCACACGTAGCTACTGAAGACACTGTTGTTGCAGGATACAGAGTTACTACAGAAACTCTTGTGTTTATCAATAACTGCAAATTGAACACTAGTACTGAATACTGGAGAAATCCCGACGAATTCAATCCTCTGCGATTTCTTGAAACTGTTGATGAAAAATAATATGAAAACAGCCTTAGCGCGTGAACATGGCTTAAAACTTCTGCAGCATTTATTATCGATTCTAAACGACGAAACTCAGAAGATTCTGTCTCTGGTATAGAATACGATAGGGATCTCTTAGCTATAAGCTCATCACTATCCGGGTATTCACTTCTTAACCCATTATCTAAATCTCAAAATGTAACAAAACCAAAGCATTGGCGTCGTGAAGAAGTGACGACTTAAGAAAAATATAGCTCACTTTTTGCCTTTTAATATAGGCAAGCGCACTTGTATTGGGCAAAATCTTGTGCGAGCTTTTGGCTTTATTTTACTATCAAACATTCTTCAGCAATATGATATTAGTTCTAAAGATTTGTCAACCATAAAAATAGTGCCAGCATGTGTCGCTTTGCCTACAAAAACTTTTCCATTAGTTTTCAATCCGCGCGTTATAAAACAGAGCAAAAAAGATCAAAACTAATAATTTGAAATGTGTTGGGAGCGTGTAACAGGGATTTTTTTAATTGGTCGTTGAAACTGGTCTGGATATTTCATAATCTGGATATTTCATCATCTCAAAAGAATATTGAAAAATAAGATTTTCACATATTAACTGAAGACTCCAAAACTAAATGTTTTCAAAGAAATCACAATTGTGTGAACATTTAAATTTCAAAAATAGCTCTGTGTTCTACAATTTTTTACAACTTTGATGAAAAGGAATTAAAGAGTAAAGAAATTTAAATAAAAATATTTTAAAATGTATCCATGTTCGTGTTCGTATTTGTATTAAAATCAAAATAATAAAATATTTTATTATTCCAAAAGGAAAATATACAATTTGTCAATTTACAACGGTTTATAATTTTTGCTTTAAAGCGTACATGTGCAATTACATCTGACATAACCTCTGAGTGCTCATAATAGTTGAGTTTGTACACAATTTTCATAAATATATAAAGCGCTCTATGCTTTTCAATGTGTTTTCAGCCAAACCACACTTTTGTTAAATATTGCATTTAAGATTGCTAAAATACAAATAATTTCTACTTCAATGTAATTAATATTTTTATAAAATTATCATTAAAAAATCTATTATGTTTGACTTTTGCATTTTGGATTATATCTGCCATAACTTGCATATATTTAAGATATTTCAAACCACATCTTAGTGGCGTATAAGCGAAAATGGTACTTTTTTTTAAAGTAACTTTTTTAAAAGGTACTTTTTTTAAAATTACTTTTTTAAAAAGTTTTTCTTAAAAAAGGTAATTTTTTTATTTTGACAGGTACTTTTTTTAAAAAGGTACATTTTAAAAAAACTTTTTTTAAAAGACACTTTTTTAAAAAGGTATTTAAAAAAAAATTTTAAAGGTACTTTATTTAAAAAGGTACTTTTTTGTAAAGGGAACTTTTTAAATAGGAACTTCTTTATTCATTTAAATCTACTTTTTAAAAAGTTTCTTTTTTTGAAAAGGTATTTTTTACGTAGCTCAAAATGTTACGTAGCTCAAAATGTTTACTATTTTGTACTTTTTTTTAAAGTACTTTTTTATTTCGAAAGGGAGATTTTTTCAAAAGGTACTTAAATCTTCTTAAAAATGTGGTTTTTTAAACGGGTAATTTTTTCAAAAGGTAATTTTTTACATTTAGTTTTTATAAAAGGTAGTTATTTAAAAAGTTACGTTTTTTTCTGAAAATTTAGTTTTCTAAAAAAGTATCTTATTAATAAAGTGAATTTTTAACAAAAGGGTACATTTTCTTAAAATGTACTTTCTTAAAAATGTAGTTTTATAAAAAAGTACCTTTTTAAAAAAGTACGTATGTATTTACAAAATGTACGTTTTTAAAAATAGTACCTTTTTAAAAACGTACTATTTAAATGCTACTTTTTTAAAAAGATACTTTTTTATGTAGTTTCTTTAAATAGATACTTTTTTTAAGAAGGTAAGTTTTTTAAAAAGGTACTCTTTTTAAAAAGGTACTTTTTAAAAAAGGTAATTTTTTAAAAAAGGTACTTTTTTAAATATCTACTTGTTTTAACAAGGTCCTTTTCAAAATAGGTGCTTTTTTGATAAGGTATATTTTTAATAAAGGTACTCTTTTTTAAAAAGGTATTTTTTAAAAAGGTAATTTTTAAAGAGGTACTTTTTTAAAAGGGTACTTTTATAAAAAGCTACTTTTTTTAAAAAGCTACTTTTTATAAAAAGCTTCTTTTTTAAAAAGCAATTTTGTTAAAAAGATGGACAGTATGCCATTTACAATGGCAACCATTTTTTAAGTTCTACGTTATGATTCATCTCCTATTGTACCACACGTAGCTACTGAAGACACTGTCGTTGCATCATACAGAGTTACTGCAGGAACTCTTGTGTTTATCAATAACTGTAAATTGAACACTAGTTCTGAATACTGGAGAAGTACCGACCAATTCAATCCTCTGCGATTTCTTGAAACTGTGGATGAAAAATAATATGAAAACACCCTTAGCGCGCGAACATGGCTTAAAACTTCTGCAGCAATTATTATCGATTCGAAACTCAGAAGGTTCTGACTCTGGTATAGAATATGATAGGGATCTCTTAGCTATAAGCTCATCACTATCCGGGTATTCACTTCTTAACCCATTATCTAAATCTCAAAATGTAACCAAACCAAAGCATTGGCGTCGTGAAGAAGTGACGACTTAAAAAAAATATACTTAACTTTTTGCCTTTTAGTATAGGCAAGCGAACTTGTATTGGGCAAAATCTTGTGCGAGCTTTTGCCTTTATTTTACTATCAAACATTCTTCAGCAATATGATATTAGTTCTAAAGATTTGTCAACCATAAAAATAGTGCCAGCATGTGTCGCTTAGCCTACAAAAAGTTTTCCTTTAGTTTTTAATCCGCGCGTTATAAAACAGAGCAAAAAAGATCAAAATTAATAATTTAAAATGTGTTGGGAGTGTGTAACAGGGATTTTTTCGATTGGTCGTTGAAACTGGTCTGGATATTTCATAATCTTACTTATAGCTTTTATAGTCGCAAAGGCTCAGTCATTCATTTGAATTATTTATTTATTTTATATATTCCAAAGCGCAGAATTTCACTTTTTCGCAGTTTTCGGTATTACATGATTTTTGTATGGGATGTCCAACTTGGTAGGTCTGGAGGCATGAGCTTCTTACTGCGCATCCTAGATGCATTAACCTGATGTATTTTTTATATGTATATAATTAAAAAATGTTTTTCTCTTTATATCACAATTTTACCACACTTGGAATAATTTTTTTATTTGCCATTATTTTATGTTGTTTTTATATTTATTTATGTATTAAATGGTGCAAATACAATTGGAAATTATATTACACTACAATTTACTTTTTGTTCGCGTATTGAATCAGGAATCGATCCCACGATCTCTGCATGGTAGAACACTAACCACTAAGTTATCGAGTCACATTTATTTTCATACACAATTCAATGGAAGAATAAAAAAATTAAATTACGAAGCAAAAATCACACTCGCATCCATATTTGTAGCCACGTAAGCGAGAGATGATGCACTATAAAAAGTTTGAGTTGAATAAAAAACTTCGTGTTTAAAACACATGAAAAAATATAAATAGCCCACCAAATTCATCGTGTGTGTGGTAAGTTTCTTCGCTCGCTTACGTTATTGCATCCTCGTAAGGCAGAGGGGATGCACTGTGTGCTTTTCCGCTTCTCCGAAGCACTACTTATTAATCTACCTGCTTCCTTGTACCAGATTTATTTTTCCTGGGTACATTTTGGAAAAGTAATTTTGAACAATTTATTTTTTAAAAGGTATATACCGAAAAATGACGGTTTTGTGCTTCATGTTTCCTTTATTACTTTTATTAGATGACAACACATCCTATCTACTTTTTTTTAAAAAAGTTCCTTTTCAAAAAGGGTACTTTTTTAATACGGTATATTTTTAATTCAGGTACTTTTTTTTAAAAGGTACTCTTGTAAAATTGTACTTTTTGAAAAGGTATTTTTTAAAAAGGTACTTTTTAAAAAGGTACTTTTTTCAAAAGATACTTATATGTAAAGCAATTTTTTTTAAACTACTATTTTTAAAAAGCTACTTTTTTTAAAAAGCTACTTTTTAAAAAGGTACTTTTTCTAAAAAGGTAGTTTTTTAAAAAGGTCCTTTTTTAAAAAGGTGTTTTTTTTACAAAAGGTACCTATTTTTAAAAAGAAACATATTTTAAAAAAGTATTATTTTAAAAATTATTTATTTAAAAGGTATTTATTTAAATGTACTTTTTAAACAAGTAAACTTTTTTAAAAAAGTACCTTTTTTAAAAAGATATTTATCTTAAAAAGGTAATTTTTTAAAAATTTACTTTTTTAAAGTTATTTTTTAAAGGTGCTTTTTTGAAAAAGCTACTTTTTGGAAAATGTACATTTTGGAAAAGTAATTTTGAACACTGTATTTTTCTTAAAAGGTACATACTGAAAAACGAAAACACAACAAATTTATGGACAAAACTTAGGGGCTATTCAGATATTCCGTAACGCTCCACTAAATTAAAACAAAACGTTACTTTTTTAAATAACCTTATGCAATATGTGAATACCCCCTTAGTGTCTGACTTGGTATTGGGTCTTAATGAAAGATTTCAGGGTTTGGTAATTTACTAAATGTATTTTTTATGCACAATGCTTGATCGTCGATAAAAATAACGATTATTTCAGTTGCAGTCTACTACAGTATAATTCGTTTATAAGCCACACCGCTTATAGTAGAATTAGCGATATATTCCAAAATGTTAGTTTTTCTGTCATCTATAAGTAAAATACCTGCAAAATATTTTTTATTTAGTCCATTAGTCCTATAGTACATTTTCGCTTATACGCCACCAAGATTTGGTGTGAAATATCTTAAATATATGAAAGTTATGGAAGATATAATCCAAAATGCAAAAGTCAAAAGTAATATATTTTGTAATCATAACTTTATGAAAATATTACTCATATTGAAGTAAAAATTGTTTACAGTTTAGCAATCTTAATTGCAATATTTGTGAATTGAGTAAATAAGGAAGTTATTTCTTAACGTTAGTTTTATTTTTCTTTTTTAAAAGAAATAATTATATGGGGATTCGCATATAAGGCACAAATTGGCTTATATAAAAATCAAGATAATAGTCCAATTCGCGCGAATTTTACTGTACTTCCATATTAGAAAATCGTCTTATTGTGTTACCTATTAAGGTCATGTATCTCTATATTCCGCAATATTTATTTTTTGTGGGTTAAGCTAATCTCTATTCCTGCATTTCGTTGGTACTAATGCCAACTCATCAGTAGATCTTTAACCATCATGATTGAAAAAATTTATTAATATGTTTATACGAAAAAATCCCAATTTCTAGTACTTTTTTTAATGTACAGCTTTTTGTTGCATTGTCAAGCTTTTTTAACCCCAATGTCCAGCTTTTTGCGAATATAGATCTGGCATCCCTATACCCCCATATAAATAATTTCTTAATTTCCCTATATCTGAACACCTATATTATTAGTGAATCTCTCCAAAACTGACGTGGGTCACTCGAACAAATCGAACGTAGGAAACGTAAATAATGTGGCTTAACAGTCAGGTATAAAAGCATACGTAGATAACGAATAATACTCAGTTCACAAATTTTACTTTTAAAAATAACACACGCAACAAGTGGATTTAATAAAATAATTTATTTTGCATTTAGAGTATTTATAAAATTGACTTTAACTGCTTGTAATCCAAGAAATAAAAATATCTAAATATAATATGTTACCTGTTGTTTGTATTGGTTTCAATTTTGTTTTACCGTGTTGTTGGTCTTTATATGCACAATGTTTGTAACTATGGACGAAAAGTGAGAATGGTAGAAAGTTTAAGTAATGAAAATAAACAGATTGTAAAAGAATACAAGCAAGCGCCTGGTCCGTTTCCTTGGCCAATAATTGGAAATTTGGAATTGTTAGCTAAGTATAAAATTTCCTATCAAGGATTTTCAGAGTTTTCAAAATAATTTGGTGATATTTTTACACTGAGTCTTTGCAGGACATGCTGTTGTGTAGTTAATAACTTTGCGTTGATACGGGAAGTCATTAACTAAAATGGAAAATTCTTCGGATGTCTTCCACGTTTTTAGCGATATCATAAACTATTTAGAGGACATTGTAATAACTGTAAGTGTTTTTCTATTTTCTTTAAATGATTAGTATTCAATTTAAATAAATAAATACTTATAAATTATTTTACTTTGACTTTATAGGTTTGGCATTATGTGATTGGTCGACGCTATAGCGGAAACGCCGCAATCTTGCTCGTCGACATTGTTCGCCCAGAGCATCTTCATCATACTTTTCGAAAATGTCAAACGTAGGTTGCTTTGAAATCAGTGAACTTATGGAAAAAATAAAGGAAGAAATATTTCCAGGTGAGGAGTTTGAAAGTAAGCCCCTAATTCAGCAAACCTGTACAAATATGTCTACGCACTACATGCGTTCAATTCATTTTGAGTAGGATGATACAGAATTCCAAACGATTTTTAACTAGGCGTTTATGTTTTAAAGCTGTTTATGTTTTAAAGCATCAATAAAAGAATGTTATTTAAAATGTTGATGTGTATAACATCTGCTTGAAGTTTCGTTGCCTTTTTTCCAACTTTTTCAGGAGCTTTTTTTTATAATACTGACAAATTAAATAAATGTAATTAACACAATGAAAATTGATATGCTTGTGTGTGTGAAAACTTACTATTTAACTATGTTTCATAGTGTTTATAAAATTGTTTATATAATTAAAAATTGGACATCACGGCATAAGACAATTTTGTAAAATTAAAATAAAAAATAAAAAACTGGACATCACAACATAAGTCTGTAGTCAATAAAATAAAATTAAAATAAATAAATAAATTATCACGGCAGAACACAAATTATCACAGTTCAGGTTTCAGTTGTTTATCACAGATTAGTGATTTATTGTAAATTAATGTTGTCTTTGCCTACTTTTGTATTCATTGTTTGTTTGATCCGTTCTTGTATTCGTAGGCTTTCCAAAGTGTAACGTTTATTGTGTTTCATTTAGCTGTCTAGAAGAACGAACCAAACAAACAATGAATACAAAAGAAGGCAAAGACAACATTAATTTACAACATTCAATTGCTATACACTCTCACTAGTCTGTGATAAACAACTGAAACCTGAACTGTGATAATTTGCGTTCTGCCGTGATAATTTATTTATTTATTTATATTTTATTGACTACAAACTTATGTTGTGATGTCCAGTTTTTTAATTTTAGTTTTTTAAAATTATCTTATGCCGTGATGTCCAGTTTTTAATTATATAAACAACATGAAAAATACCCCTAAAAATCAATGTCAATGTGTTTTTATAAACAATTAATATTTTACTGAATAAGTAAAATATTATTTTGGGAAATAGTGCGATTATAAATTTAAAAACATGAAAAATAGTTAAATAGTAAGTTTTCTCACACACAAGCATATATATTTTCATTGTATTAATTAAATTTATTTAATTTGTCAGAATTACAAAGAAAAAAACTCCTTAAGAAGTTGGAAAAAAGTCAACGAAACGTCGAGCAGATGTTATATACACCCACATTTTAAATAATATTGTTCTATTGATGCTTTAAAAAATAAGCTGACCATAAAGTCAGCCTAAGGAAACCCCTAGTAACACCAAAAGAATTCATTAGTCAAAAATAAACTAGCAATCATGATTGTTAACTGTTTTGATGAAATATTTTGGAAGATTAACCAAGGGTATGCTTTAGACTTTTTGCTGTCCCCTTTTTACAAAAACCATAGTTGGATAATCTTCTAAAATAAGGAATATTATTTGTAAACGCGAACAAAACTTAGATTTAGATGAACCTGAGAGGGACTCTACCGATGCTCTTTTAAAGAGTTTTATTGAGGAGAAGAATGTTCCGCGAGACACAATAATTTATTTACCCTAAGATTTTACTGGTGGTCATTCAGCTGTGGGGAATCTAGTTATGATGGCATTGGCCTACATTGCCAAAACCCTTTAATTGGAAAACAAATACAGTCTGAAATTGATGATATATCTAGGAATGGTCAGAGAAAAATTTCTCTTCCAAATATGGACAGTATGCCATTTACAATGGCAACCATTTTTTAAGTTCTACGTTGTGCTTCATCTCCTATTGTACCACACGTAGCTACTGAAGACACTGTCGCTGCATGATACAGAGTTACTGCAGGAACTGCAAATTAGACACTAGTTCTGAATACTGGAGAAATCCTGACAAATTCAATCCTCTGCGATTTCTTGAAACTGTGTATGAAAAAGAATATGAAAACAACCTTAGCGCGTGAACATGGCTTAAAACTTCTGCAGCAATTATTATCAATTCGAAACGACGAAACTCAGAAGATTCTGGCTCTGGTATACTTCTTAACCCATTATCTAAATCTCAGAATATAACCAAACCAAAGCATTGGCGTCGTCAAGAAAAATATACCTCACTTTTTGCCTCTTAGTATAGGCAAGCGAACTTGTATCGGGCAAAATCTTGTGCGAGGTTGTGGCTTTATTTTACTATCAAACATTCTTTAGCAATATGATATTAGTTCTAAAGATTTTTCAACCATAAAAATAGTGCCAGCATGTGTCGCTTAGCCTACAAAAAGTTTTCCTTTAGTTTTTAATCCGCGCGTTGTAAGACAGAGCAAAAAAGATCAAAATTAATAATTTAAAATGTGTTGGGAGCGTGTAACAGGGTTTTTTTAATTGGCCGTTGAAACTGGTCTGGATATTTTATAATCTTCATTATATCTTATTTATAGCTTTTTATAGTCACAAAGGCTCAGTCATGCATTTTAATTATTTATGTTATATATTCCAAAGCTCAGAATTTCACTTTTTTACAGGTTTCACAGTTTTATTCTCAAAACAGTATTGAAAACTAAAATTTTCAAATATAAACTGAAAACTCCCAAACTAAATGTTTTTAAAGAAAACACAATTGTGTGAACATTTAAATTTCAAAAATAGCTCTGTGTTCTACAATTTTTTACAACTTTGATGAAAAGGAATTAAAGAGTAAAGAAATTTAAATAAAAATATTTTAAAATGTATCCATGTTCGTGTTCTTATTTGTATTAAAATCAAAATAATAAAATGTTTTATTATTTCAAAAGGAAAATATACAATTTGTCAATTTACAACGGTTTATAATTTTTGCTTTAAAGCGTACATGTGCAGTTACATCTGACATAACCTCTGACTGCTCATAACAGTTGAGTTTGTACACAATTTTCATAAATATATAAAGCGCTCTATGCTTTTCAATGTGTTTTCAGCCAAACCACACTTTTGTTAAATATTGCAATTAAGATTTCTAAAATACAAATAATTTCTACTTCAATGTAATTAATATTTTAATAAAATTATCATTAAAAAATCTATTATGTTTGACTTTTGCATTTTGGATTATATCTGCCATAACTTGCATATATTTAAGATATTTCAAACCACATCTTTGTGGCGTATAAGCGAAAATTGTACTTTTTTTTAAAAGGTACTTTTTTTAAAGTAACTTTTTTAAAAGGTATTTTTTTAAAAAGGTACTTTTTTTAAAATTACTTTTTTAAAAAGTTTTTCTTAAAAAAGGTAATTTTTTAATTTTGACAGGTACTTTTTTTAAAAAGGTACATTTTAAAAAAACTTTTTTTAAAAGACACTTTTTTAAAAAGGTTTTTTTTAAAAAGGAAATTTTTTTAAAAGGTATTTAAAAACAATTTTAAAGGTACTTTTAAATAAAGTAGCTTTTTTGTAAAGGGAACTTTTTAAATAGGAACTTCTTTATTCATTTAAATCTGCTTTTTAAAAAAGTTTTTTTTTTAAAGGTATTTTTTACGTAGCTCAAAATGTTACGTAGCTCAAAATGTTTACTATTTTGTACTTTTTTTTAAGTACTTTTTTATTTCGAAAGGGAGATTTTTTCAAAAGGTACTTAAATCTTCTTAAAAATGTGGTTTTTTAAAAGGGTAATTTTTTAAAAAGGTAATTTTTTAAATTTAGTTTTTATAAAAGGTAGTTATTTAAAAAGTTAAGCTTTTTTCTGAAAATTTAGTTTTCTAAAAAAGTATCTTATTAAAAAAGTGCATTTTTAACAAAAGGGTACATTTTCTTAAAATGTACTTTCTTAAAAATGTAGTTTTATAAAAAAGTACCTTTTTAAAAAAGTAAATTTTCAAAAAAGGACGCATGTATTTACAAAATGTACGTTTTTAAAAATAGTACCTTTTTAAAAAACGTACTATTTAAATGCTACTTTTTTAAAAAGATACTTTTTTATATAGTTTCTTTAAATAGATACTTTTTAAGAAGGTAAGTTTTTTAAAAAGGTACTCTTTTTAAAAAGGTACTTTTTTAAAAAAGGTAATTTTTTAAAAAAGGTAATTTTTTAAAAAAGGTACTTTTTTAAATATCTACTTGTTTTAACAAGGTCCTTTTCAAAATAGGTACTTTTTTAATAAGGTATATTTTTAATAAAGGTACTTTGTTTTAAAAAGGTACTCTTGTAAAAAGGTAATTTTTAAAAAGGTACTTTTTTAAAAGGGTACTTTTATAAAAAGCTACTTTTTTTAAAAAGCTACTTTTTATAAAAAAGCTACTTTTTTAAAAAGCAATTTTTTTTAAAAGCTACTTTTTTTAAGAAACTGCTATTTTTGAAAAGCTACTTTTTTTTAAAAGCTACTTTTTAAAAATGTACTTTTTCTAAAAAGGTAGTTTTTTAAAAAAGGACCTTTTTCTAAAAAGGTATTTTTTTAAAAAGGTCCTTTTTTAAAAAGGTATTTTTTTTAAAAAGGTCCTTTTTTAAAAAGGTACTTTTTGAAATGAAAATTTTTAAAATGAAACATATTTTAAAAAAGTATTATTTTGAAAATTACTTATTTAAAAGCTATTTATTTAAATGTACTTTTTAAACAAGTAAACTTTTTTAAAAAAGTACCTTTTTAAAAAGATATTTATCTTAAAAAGGTATTTTTTTTAAAAATTTACTTTTTTAAAGTTATTTTTTAAAGGTGCTTTTTTGAAAAATCTACTTTTTAAAAATGTACATTTTGGAAAAGTAATTTTGAACAATGTATTTTTCTTAAAAGGCACATACTGAAAAACGACGTTTTTTTGCTTCATATTTCATTCCAGCCATTTAGAAGTTATCACCACTTTTAAGCTGCATCCTCTTAAATTTGTGCGTCTGTGGCACCGTAGCTCCCAAACGGTTAGATCGATTTTAATTTAGTTCCTTTTGTTTGAAAAGTGAGTTGATCTAAAATCTAAACTATATTTGAGAAAAATTTAAATTTAATGTTATTCATAATTAATTTTTAGTTTCTTTTTCAATTGAAAAAATTCATATTTTATTAAATTGTGTAAATTCTATGAATTTTAAAGAAGAAATAAAAGCTACTACTTTTATTGTATTTTAGTCTTATAAATATGTATGTAAAACTATGGAATGGCCGATATATCGGTATCGCTGGTATTTTTGTTGCCGATACAACGATATTTTTGTAAAATTTTTATGAGTAAACGTTAACAGTATTCAGTTTTTGCAATTGCTCAACCGTTTTCAATGCTTATTTTTGCTGAACTCAACAGTAAGAGCTTATATCCCTCGTACAGAATGCAAAGTAGAGTTTACAACTTAAAAATAAAAAATGATGGAAAAGGTGGTTAAAATTTTCTGTTGCTGCGAAAAGGATACAAAGTCCGTTAGCACAGCCCCTTCATTTAGTTGACACCCTTCAAAAACTATTAGAAAACACAACAAATTTATGGACAAAACTTAGGGGCTATTCAGATATTCCGTAACGCTCCAGAAATTTAAAACAAAACGTTACTTTTTTAAATAACTTTATGATACTAAGGGGCTAGTGTCTGATTTGGTATTGGGTCTTAATGAAAGATTTCAGGGTTTGGTAATTTACTAAACGCATTTTTTATGCACAATGCTTGATCGTCGATAAAAATAACTATTATTTCAGTTGCAGTCTACTACAGTATAATTCGTAGAATTAGCGAAATATTCCAAAATGTTAGTTTTTCTGTCATCTATAAGTAAAATACCTGCAAAATATTTTTTATTTAGTCCATTAGTCCTATAGTACATTTTCGCTTATACGCCACCAAGATTTGGTTTGAAATATCTTAAATATATGAAAGTTATGGAAGATATAATCCAAAATGCAAAAGTCAAAAATAATATATTTTGTAATCATAACTTTATGAAAATATTACTCATATTGAAGCAAAAATTGTTTTTAGTTTAGCAATCTTAATTGCAATATTTGTGAATTGAGTAAATAAATAAGTAATTCCTTAACGTTAGTTTTATTTTTCTTTGTTAAAAGAAATAATTATATGGGGAATCGCATATAAGCCACAAATTGCCTTATATAAAAATCAAAATATATTCCAATTCGCCTTATAGTCCATAAAAAGGCTTCAAATTTTACTGTACTTCCATATAAAAAAATCGTCTTATTATGTTACTTATTAAGGTCATGTATCTTCGTTGGTACTAGTGCCAACTCATTAGTAGATCTTTAACCATCATGATTGAAAAAATATATTAATATGTTTATACGAAAAAATCCCAATTTCTAGTACTTTTTTAATGTACAGCTTTTTGTTGCATTGTCAAGCTTTTTTAACCCCAATTTCCAGCCTTTTGCTTTGCGAATATAGATCTGGCATCCCTATACCCCCCATATAAATAATTTCTTAATTTCCCTATATCTGGACACATATTATTAGTGAATCTCTCCAAAACTGACGTGGGTCACTCGAACAAATCGAACGTACGAAACGTAAATAATGTGGCTTAACAGTCAGTTATAAAAGCATACGTAGATAACGAATAATACTCAGTTAACAAATTTTACTTTTTAAAATAACACACGCAACAAGTGAATTTAATAAAATAATTAATTTTGCATTTAGTGTATTTATTAATTTGACTTCAATGTAATTAATATTTTAATAAAATTATCATTAAAAAATCTATTATGTTTGACTTTTGCATTTTGGATTATATCTGCCATAACTTGCATATATTTAAGATATTTCAAACCACATCTTTGTGGCGTATAAGCGAAAATTGTACTTTTTTTTAAAAGGTATTTTTTTTAAAGTAACTTTTTTAAAAGGTATTTTTTTAAAAAGGTACTTTTTTTAAAATTACTTTTTTAAAAAGTTTTTCTTAAAAAAGGTAATTTTTTAATTTTGACAGGTACTTTTTTTAAAAAGGTACATTTTAAAAAAACTTTTTTTAAAAGACACTTTTTTAAAAAGGTTTTTTTTAAAAAGGAAATTTTTTTAAAAGGTATTTAAAAACAATTTTAAAGGTACTTTTAAATAAAGTAGCTTTTTTGTAAAGGGAACTTTTTAAATAGGAACTTCTTTATTCATTTAAATCTGCTTTTTAAAAAAGTTTTTTTTTTAAAGGTATTTTTTACGTAGCTCAAAATGTTACGTAGCTCAAAATGTTTACTATTTTGTACTTTTTTTTAAGTACTTTTTTATTTCGAAAGGGAGATTTTTTCAAAAGGTACTTAAATCTTCTTAAAAATGTGGTTTTTTAAAAGGGTAATTTTTTAAAAAGGTAATTTTTTAAATTTAGTTTTTATAAAAGGTAGTTATTTAAAAAGTTAAGCTTTTTTCTGAAAATTTAGTTTTCTAAAAAAGTATCTTATTAAAAAAGTGCATTTTTAACAAAAGGGTACATTTTCTTAAAATGTACTTTCTTAAAAATGTAGTTTTATAAAAAAGTACCTTTTTAAAAAAGTAAATTTTCAAAAAAGGACGCATGTATTTACAAAATGTACGTTTTTAAAAATAGTACCTTTTTAAAAAACGTACTATTTAAATGCTACTTTTTTAAAAAGATACTTTTTTATATAGTTTCTTTAAATAGATACTTTTTAAGAAGGTAAGTTTTTTAAAAAGGTACTCTTTTTAAAAAGGTACTTTTTTAAAAAAGGTAATTTTTTAAAAAAGGTAATTTTTTAAAAAAGGTACTTTTTTAAATATCTACTTGTTTTAACAAGGTCCTTTTCAAAATAGGTACTTTTTTAATAAGGTATATTTTTAATAAAGGTACTTTGTTTTAAAAAGGTACTCTTGTAAAAAGGTAATTTTTAAAAAGGTACTTTTTTAAAAGGGTACTTTTATAAAAAGCTACTTTTTTTAAAAAGCTACTTTTTATAAAAAAGCTACTTTTTTAAAAAGCAATTTTTTTTAAAAGCTACTTTTTTTAAGAAACTGCTATTTTTGAAAAGCTACTTTTTTTTAAAAGCTACTTTTTAAAAATGTACTTTTTCTAAAAAGGTAGTTTTTTAAAAAAGGACCTTTTTCTAAAAAGGTATTTTTTTAAAAAGGTCCTTTTTTAAAAAGGTATTTTTTTTAAAAAGGTCCTTTTTTAAAAAGGTACTTTTTGAAATGAAAATTTTTAAAATGAAACATATTTTAAAAAAGTATTATTTTGAAAATTACTTATTTAAAAGCTATTTATTTAAATGTACTTTTTAAACAAGTAAACTTTTTTAAAAAAGTACCTTTTTAAAAAGATATTTATCTTAAAAAGGTATTTTTTTTAAAAATTTACTTTTTTAAAGTTATTTTTTAAAGGTGCTTTTTTGAAAAATCTACTTTTTAAAAATGTACATTTTGGAAAAGTAATTTTGAACAATGTATTTTTCTTAAAAGGCACATACTGAAAAACGACGTTTTTTTGCTTCATATTTCATTCCAGCCATTTAGAAGTTATCACCACTTTTAAGCTGCATCCTCTTAAATTTGTGCGTCTGTGGCACCGTAGCTCCCAAACGGTTAGATCGATTTTAATTTAGTTCCTTTTGTTTGAAAAGTGAGTTGATCTAAAATCTAAACTATATTTGAGAAAAATTTAAATTTAATGTTATTCATAATTAATTTTTAGTTTCTTTTTCAATTGAAAAAATTCATATTTTATTAAATTGTGTAAATTCTATGAATTTTAAAGAAGAAATAAAAGCTACTACTTTTATTGTATTTTAGTCTTATAAATATGTATGTAAAACTATGGAATGGCCGATATATCGGTATCGCTGGTATTTTTGTTGCCGATACAACGATATTTTTGTAAAATTTTTATGAGTAAACGTTAACAGTATTCAGTTTTTGCAATTGCTCAACCGTTTTCAATGCTTATTTTTGCTGAACTCAACAGTAAGAGCTTATATCCCTCGTACAGAATGCAAAGTAGAGTTTACAACTTAAAAATAAAAAATGATGGAAAAGGTGGTTAAAATTTTCTGTTGCTGCGAAAAGGATACAAAGTCCGTTAGCACAGCCCCTTCATTTAGTTGACACCCTTCAAAAACTATTAGAAAACACAACAAATTTATGGACAAAACTTAGGGGCTATTCAGATATTCCGTAACGCTCCAGAAATTTAAAACAAAACGTTACTTTTTTAAATAACTTTATGATACTAAGGGGCTAGTGTCTGATTTGGTATTGGGTCTTAATGAAAGATTTCAGGGTTTGGTAATTTACTAAACGCATTTTTTATGCACAATGCTTGATCGTCGATAAAAATAACTATTATTTCAGTTGCAGTCTACTACAGTATAATTCGTAGAATTAGCGAAATATTCCAAAATGTTAGTTTTTCTGTCATCTATAAGTAAAATACCTGCAAAATATTTTTTATTTAGTCCATTAGTCCTATAGTACATTTTCGCTTATACGCCACCAAGATTTGGTTTGAAATATCTTAAATATATGAAAGTTATGGAAGATATAATCCAAAATGCAAAAGTCAAAAATAATATATTTTGTAATCATAACTTTATGAAAATATTACTCATATTGAAGCAAAAATTGTTTTTAGTTTAGCAATCTTAATTGCAATATTTGTGAATTGAGTAAATAAATAAGTAATTCCTTAACGTTAGTTTTATTTTTCTTTGTTAAAAGAAATAATTATATGGGGAATCGCATATAAGCCACAAATTGCCTTATATAAAAATCAAAATATATTCCAATTCGCCTTATAGTCCATAAAAAGGCTTCAAATTTTACTGTACTTCCATATAAAAAAATCGTCTTATTATGTTACTTATTAAGGTCATGTATCTTCGTTGGTACTAGTGCCAACTCATTAGTAGATCTTTAACCATCATGATTGAAAAAATATATTAATATGTTTATACGAAAAAATCCCAATTTCTAGTACTTTTTTAATGTACAGCTTTTTGTTGCATTGTCAAGCTTTTTTAACCCCAATTTCCAGCCTTTTGCTTTGCGAATATAGATCTGGCATCCCTATACCCCCCATATAAATAATTTCTTAATTTCCCTATATCTGGACACATATTATTAGTGAATCTCTCCAAAACTGACGTGGGTCACTCGAACAAATCGAACGTACGAAACGTAAATAATGTGGCTTAACAGTCAGTTATAAAAGCATACGTAGATAACGAATAATACTCAGTTAACAAATTTTACTTTTTAAAATAACACACGCAACAAGTGAATTTAATAAAATAATTAATTTTGCATTTAGTGTATTTATTAATTTGACTTTAACTGCTTGTAATCCAAGAAATAAAAATATCTAAATATAATATGTTACCTGTTGTTTGTATTGGTTTCAATTTTATTTTACCATGTTGTGGCTCTTTATATGCACATTGTTTATAACTATGGACGAAAAGTGAGAATGGTAGAAAGTTTAAATATTGAAATTAAACAGATTGTAAAAGAATACAAGCAAGCGCCTGGTCCGTTTCCTTGGCCAATAAGTGGTATTCAATTTAAATAAATAAATACTTATAAATTATTTTACTTTGACTTTATAGGTTTGGCATTATGTGATTGGTCGACGCTATAGCGGAAACGCCGCAATCTTGCTCGTCGACATTGTTCGCCTAGAGCATCTTCATCATACTTTTCGAAAATGTCAAACGTGGGTTGCTTTGAAATCAGTGAACTTATGGAAAAAATAAAGGAAGAAATATTTCCAGGTGAGGAGTTTGAAAGTAAGCCCCTAATTCAGCAAACCTGTACAAATATGTTTACGCACTACATGCGTTCAATTCATTTTGAGTATGATGATACAGAATTCCAAATGATTTTTAACTAGGGGTTTATGTTTTAAAGCTGTTTATGTTTTAAAGCATCAATAAAACAATGTTATTTAAAATGTTGATGTGTATAACATCTGCTTGAAGTTTCGTTGCCTTTTTTCCAACTTTTTCAGGAGCTTTTTTTATAATTCTGACAAATCAAATAAATTCAATTAGCACAATGAAAATAGATATGCTTGTGTGTGTGAAAACTTACTATTTAACTATTTTTCATAGTGTTAATATAATTGTTTATATAATTAAAAATTGGACATCACGGCATAGGACAATTTTGTAAAATTAAAATAAAAAATAAAAAACTGGACATCACAACATAAGTTTGTAGTCAATAAAATAAAATTAAAATAAATAAATAAATTATCACGGCAGAACACAAATTATCACAGTTCAGGTTTCAGTTGTTTATCACAGACTAGTGAGAGTGTATAGCAATTCAATGTTGTAAATTAATGTTGTCTTTGCCTATTTGTGAATTCATTGTTTGTTTGGTCCGTTCTTGTATTCGTAGGCTTTTCAAAGTGTAACGTTTATTGTGTTTTATTTCTCTGTCTATAATTTTAATGTTTTGAAAGCATATGTTGTGTCCACTCTCTTTTACAAGTTGAGATAGAGCCGTGCTCTCTCTTCCCTTCTCAACATCTACAGTATAGTCAGATATTCTGGATTCTAGTTTTCTTTTTGTTGTCTCCACTTATAATATTTTGTTGCATTTTTCTGTATCGTTGCATTCACATTTAATTTCATAAACAACACTGACAATTTTGATCTTATTTATTTTGGTTTTTTGCGCGTGAATATATATCTAGTAGTTGTGTGCTAAAAAGAGGATATGATTTTTCACCGTATACCATATATACCAAAACTTACAGAAAGCAGACTTTTACAAAAGATCATAAGCGATGTCAAAACAAAAATAGCGCACAAATCCAACCACACCACTAGACATCTCATTCACGCGCAAAAAAACCAAAATAAATAAGATCAAAAAATGCAACAAAATATTATAAGTGGAGACAACAAAAAGAAAACTAGAATCCAGAATATCTGAACATACTGTAGATGTTGAGAAGGGAAGAGAAAGCACGGCTCTATCTCAACATGTAAAAGAGAGTGGACACAACATATGTTTTCAAAACATTAAAATTATAGACAGAGAAATAAAAC
The DNA here is from genome assembly GCA_956483635.1 of Panzeria rudis. Taxonomy (NCBI): domain Eukaryota; kingdom Metazoa; phylum Arthropoda; class Insecta; order Diptera; family Tachinidae; genus Panzeria; species Panzeria rudis. The sequence continues at coordinate 52,244,503 of OY101449.1, read as the reverse complement.
ACAATAAACGTTACACTTTGAAAAGTCTACGAATACAAGAACGGACCAAACAAACAATGAATACACAAGTAGCAAAGACAACATTAATTTACAATATTGAATTGCTATACACTCTCACTAATCTGTGATACAATAAATAAAACCTGAACTGTGATAATTTGTATTGTGCCGTGAGTATTTATTTATTTATTTTTATTTTATTGACTACAAACTTATGTTGTGTTGTCCAGTTTTTTAATTTAATTTTATAAAATTATCTTATGCCGTGATGTCCAGTTTTTAATTATATAAACAATTTTATAAATAACATGAAAAATAGTTAGCAAGTTTTCTCACACACAAGCATATATATTTTCATTGTATTAATTACATTTATTTAATTTGTCAGAATTATAAAGAAAAGAGCTCCTGAATAAGTTGGAAAAAAGCCAACGAAACATCGAGCAGTAGTTATATACTTCCACATTTTAACTAATATTTTTTTATCGATGTTTAAAACGTAAACTGGCCATGCCTAAAGAAACCCCTAGTAATACTAAAAGAATTCATTAGTCAAAACTAAAACTAGCAATCATGATTGTTAACTGTTTTGATGAAATATTTTGGAAGATTGACCAAAGGTATGCTTTAGACTTGTTGCCTTTCCGCTTTTTTGGCTGTCCCCTTTTTACAATAACACAAAAACCATAGTTGGATAATCTTCTAAAATAAGGAAGTTTATATTAGAACATATTATTTGTGAACGCGAACAAAACTAAGATTTAGATGAACCTGAGAGGGACTTTACCGATGCTCTTTTAAACAGTTTGATTGAGGACAAGAATGTTTCGCGAGACACAAAAATTTATATGCTCTACATTTATATGCCTACATTGCCAAAACCCTTTAATTGGAAAACAAATACAGTCTAAAGTTGATGATATATCTAGGAATGGTCAGAGAAAAATTTCTCTTCATGATATGGACAGTATGCCATTTATAATGGCAAGCATTTTTTAAGTTGTACGTTATGCTTCATCTCCTATTGTACCACACGTAGCTACTAAAGACAATGTTGTTGCAGGATACAGAGTTACTGCAGGAACTCTTGTGTTTATCAATAACTGCAAATTGAACACTAGTTCTGAATACTGGAGAAATCCTGACGAATTCAATCCTCTGCGATTTCTTGAAACTGTGGATGAAAAATAATATGAAAACAACCTTAGCGCGTGAACATGGTTAAAAACTTCTGCAGCAATTATTATCAATTCGAAACGACGAAACTCAGAAGGTTCTGACTCTGGTATAGAATACGATAGGGATCTCTTAGCTATAAGCTCATCACTATCCGGGTATTCACTTCTTAACCCATTATCTAAATCTCAAAATGTAACAAAACCAACGAACAACGCTTGCAAATTATTGAATTTTATTACCAAAATGCGTGCTCTGTTAAGAAAGTTCATCGCGCGCTTCTTCCATTTTATGGTCAGTTTAATCGACCTACTGAGGCTTCTATTCGGGCTATTGTAAAAAAATTTCGCACCAAATTTACATTGTTGGACATTAAACCACCAACACGTTTACGTAGAGTGCGAACTGAAGAAAATATCGCAGCCGTATCGGCCAGTGTTGGTGATGACCGTGAATTATCGATTCGGCGCCGTTCGCAGTAATTGGGCCTCTGTTACTCCACTACGTGGAAAATTTTGCGGAAGGATTTGGGTGTGAAGCCTTATAAGATACAGCTGGTGCAAGAATTGAAGCCAAACGACCTACCACAACGCCAAATTTTTGGTGAATGGGCTCTTGAAAAGTTAGATGAAGATCCACTTTTTTATCGAAGAATTGTGTTCAGCGACGAGGCTCATTTCTGGTTGAATGGATACGTGAACAAGCAAAACTGCCGTATTTGGAGTGAAGAGCAGCCAGAATCATTGCAAGAGCTACCAATGCATCCACAAAAAACAATAGTTTGGTGCGGATTATGGGCTGGCGGCATCATTGGGCCGTATTTCTTCAAAGATGATGCGAATCACAACGTTACTGTGAATGGTGAGCGCTACCGTGCGATGATAACAAACTTTTTTCTGCCCAAAATGGAAGAGCTTGACTTGCATGACATGTGGTTTCAACAAGACGGTGCCACATGCCACACAGCACGCGAAACAATGGACCAATTGAGAGGCGAGTTCGGTGAACAGTTTATTTCACGCTTGGGACCAGTCAATTGGCCGCCTAGATCGTGCGATTTAACGCCTCTAGACTATTTTTTGTGGGGCTATGTTAAGGCTAATGTCTATAGCGACAAGCCCGCTTCGATTGACGCACTGGAAGTCAACATTGCCAACATTATTCGTGAGATACCGGCCGAAATGTTGGAAAGAGTATGCCAAAATTGGACTAAGCGGATGGACCATTTGAGGCGCAGCCGCGGCCAACATTTGCATGAAATAATCTTCAAACATTAAATTATATCGACCCAACTATCGATCCAAATAAATATTTCATGCATTTTTCTGAATTTTATGTGTTTTTTTTTTTTACTTTCCGATAGTTCTTATAAAATCACCCATTATAAACTGAAGACTCCAAAGCTAAATGTTTTCAAAGAAATCACAATTGTGTGAACATTTAAATTTCAAAAATAGCTCTGTGTTCTACAATTTTTTACAACTTTGATAAAAAGGAATTAAAGAGTAAAGAAATTTAAATAAAAATATTTTAAAATGTATCCATGTTCGTGTTCGTATTTGTATTAAAATCAAAATAATAAAATGTTTTATTATTTCAAAAGTAAAATATACAATTTGTCAATTTACAACGGTTTATAATTAATGTTTTAAAGCGTACATGTGCAATTACATCTGACATAACCTCTGAGTGCTCATAACAGTTGAGTTTGTACACAATTTTCATAAATATATAAAGCGCTCTATACTTTTCAATGTATTTTCAGCCAAATCACACTTTTGTTAATTTAAAACAGCTGATGTAATTTGCTTTATCAGATGAAAATAGAACACGCCCTAATTGAAAAATTTTCATATGACTTTGCTTCTGTAAATGTCATCTGACAATGTTTCATATGTTTCACACGGAAGTATTTACAGTGGGAAATTTGACAAGTCAGATAAAAAATATATGTCGTCTAAAGTCAGCATAAGTTGTTTGCACTGCCGATTGTACCATTCTGTGACTTCTTGTTAACAACATTCTTTAAATATGGCATCATGTGATATCTCTGAACAAATGAATTTGTGATTGCCAAACAGTATATAGAAAAATTTATACATTGATTTCTTTATTTTTGTGAAATAAATGTTGAATTAAATGTTTAAATAATAGAAATATTGTTATTTAAGTAAAAGTTTTATGTGTTTGCTTTTTGTTGTAGACAGTGATGGAAAATACAGATTTCTATATGGTACTGAATTTGAACTTCAAAAGTACTTTTTCACCTAACTGGTATTTTTAAAGAATTAAAAAAATATTTTCGGTATTCTTAATTATCATACAAAAGAACCATTCTTGAGATTTCAATATATTTTTAACTTCCCGCTATCAATAATTGGAAGTCAGTGATTTCATCCCAATTTTTGAAAATCGAGTTTTCAGCAGATCTCGACGTGTTAAAGTCATGGGAATCTATTCTGACTACATTTACGATTATGCCCGTATGGATGTATGTATGTGTGTATGTGAGTGTATGTAAACCTCTCATAACTTAACCGATGGGAACCAGATTTACGGCATTCTAAATACAATGATCTTACTTAGATTTCGGTTAGGTAGATTTGTAAAATTTTCGAAAATAAAGTTTTCAAAAAAATGTTTTTCAAATAAATTTTAAACTACTAAATTAGTCGCATCCAATCAGCTTTTAAACTCCAAACAATTTTAATGCTGCAAATTTTGTTAAAACCGATTGATCCATTTGATGGACGTCGTTGACGGAAAAGTTCGAAGAAAGCACACTATATTAATAACTCCAAAAGTGAAGAGTGAAGCACTGTTTTTTTCATAGAATTTTATTCTTTATTTCACTAGAAAATAATATTCTGAGGATTACGTAAGAAATGTTTTTGTATATTTTTTGTGTAATAACAATTCCATGAAAATACTTGCTACTGCGGAACAGCTGACTCATTGTTTATTCATTAACAACAGAAAAATTATTGTCGTATTTAACCGACAGCAAATATTGTTAAAAAGTTACATAGTAGGAAAATCGACAACTTGCTTGTTAAATTTTTTGACAACTAAAGTGATCTTTTCGCGAGCTTTAGTCATTATTTATACTATTTTTAGTTATGACCGAAAAGCACAATTTTTTCACCTAGAAACTTTATTTAATGTATGCGAAATTACAAGCTACTATTTTTATTTCATAGAGAATTCCGTTTATATAAATTTTTAAGTTTGATTCCGAAATTAGAACATTAAGTTTTAAATTGTTTAAACATTTTCTTTAATGCAAAGCTAAAATGCTTTTCTCATAACTTGAGGTCTACACGTAACATAATATGTAAGATGAGATTGTCAAATTCAATCTCAGAGAGAATTATGTTGCGTGTAGACTTCAAATTAGTGTTATATCAATGTTATAAGAATTTTTATGAGAGCGTTGTTATAAGAATTCTTATAACAACAATATTATGAGATGAACTGTCAAAAAACACATGTATGTACATGAAAATAGAATAGTGTGCATGTGTGAGTGTTTATTAAAATAAATACAAAGCGATGTTTTTGTTAAAATTTCTGTGTTAACTATATGAATAAATGTGTTTAATTGATTTATAAATTTAAATTTGTGTGAAAAATTAAAAATAAAATAACTAATTATGCAAAAGTAGTACATGTTAACTCGATGAGCATTTGCATAAAATGAAATCTTATCGGAAAAGTAAAATTACGTCTTCCCCTAGTATGAGATTAAGAGAAAATTCCACATTTTGTTTTTAATATTCTGCCGGCGTTTTTTCTCATGTTATCTCAAAGTTAATGTCTCGTGAAGACGCTGCGTTAATAACTAACAATTGCAGGTAGTTACGGCTTTTTGATTTCACGTGATGATAGACATATGTATGTGCACATACATACACATGTTTTTGTAATTACTATATAATCAATATATATAAAAATGAATCTGTGTTTGTAAACTTGTTTGTTTATTTGTTCCTTATAGGAAGCAAAACGGTAGCACCGATCGTGCTGAAATTTTGGCACAGTCTTACTAACGATCGGGAAACTAAAATAGGCTAATTTCTTTTTTTTTTCAATTTCGGGGGATAAGGTGCGCCTTAGGGTTTCCAGCTGGGCTGGACTTGGCTGGATTGTCCAGCTTTTTTGATGCTTGTCCAGTTTCCAGCTAAAACTAAATTTGTCCAGCTAAATAGAAATTTTCGAAAAAATATCCATATTATTTATTACTTTACAATGTAAAGTTTACATTTATAATTACAGTATTAGTTAATACACAACAAGAAGTTTTGCAAAAGTGTTGTCATTAACCCCCGACCAAAAAAGTTTGTAGATAGAGCCTAAACGACTGGATGGATTACGATTTAGTTTGTTTTGTTTCAAAGCTGACTTGATCGAGTGTTCTTAAGATATGGTCACATTTGCTTCAAATATGTTTGTTGATGTTTAAAATTTTTTTTGTAAATACATAAACAATTTGTTTTGTAGTCACACTACGCACATTTATTTGACCGTTTTGTTTCTTCAAACAGCTGTCAAATAACGGCAGGTACTAACATGGGAAAACATATTTACCATGTGGTCACAATTAAACAAATATTTGCCGTTAAAAACTTGTGATCAAACAGCCAAAATACATGATTTTCTTTTCCAGCAAATTTTCTCTTGCAACATTTGGCTTCGTATCTGGTTTTTGTCGTGGCAAAGCTTCACTTGTGTCCCCATTTCGTATTTAAACTAAAAATCAATTAAAAACAATATATGCATGTACTTATTATGTATTTCTTTTTATACAAATTTATTTACAAATTTCCAATATGTACATACATACCATTCTATGCACATATACATTCATAATATGCAGCACCAAATAATACCCTTCAGTCCCAGTTGTTACCGACGACATTTTCATCGATGATATCTGCAAGATAATCAATGATTTGTCGCGCATAAAACACATTTCGAAATAAGTTTGGTGACAAGGTGGTATACGTTGTCGTGTATAAAAAATTTTTCCAAACAAGATTATGAAAATATGTACATACATATATGATAAGAAACCTTATTCACGACAAGATGGGAAGCAACTGTATCGAAGTTGTCGTCAGTACAGTTTTATTGACGACAACAAGAGTAACAACTGCATCGAAGTTGTCGTGAGTTCTGTTTTATTGACAACAAGATGAGTAAAAAATACATCGAAGCTGTCGTGTGTACGGTTCTATTGCTGACAACAAATGTAACAACTGTATCTAAGTTGTCGTATATCCATTTATGTAGATTAAAGAGTTTAAGTTGCTCACAAAACGTGTTTATGTACTTTCTTTTGTACTTTTTTAAAGGTATGTACTTATTTATTTCAGAAAGAAATTTTTTTTTTAAGAGGTACTGGTTTTTAAAAAAGTTCTTTTTAAAAATGTGCTTTTTTAAAATGGTAATTTTTTAAAAAGGTCCTTTTTTAAATGCTATTTTTATTTAAAAAGGTACTTTATTTTAAGTTCCTTTTTTAAGGAAGTCTTTTTAGAATTGTACCTTTTTAAAACTTTTTTAAAATCGTACTTTTATTAAATGGTATTTTTTTAAATGCTTTTTTTTATGTAGTTTTTATAAAAGTTACTTTTTCTCAAAAAGTACTTTTTTTAAATTTAATTTTCTAAATAAGTACATTTTTAAAAAAGTATGTTTTTAAAAAAATTTCTTTTAAAAAAAATTAACCTTATAAAAAATTATATTTTTTAAAAAGTACCTTTTTAAACGCAATTTTTTTAAAAAGTTACTTTTTTTTAATAATGTCCTTTTTAAAAAGAGTATTTTTTCTTAAAATGTACTTTTTTAAAATATGTAGTGCTCTAAAAAAATACTTTTTTAAAAAATACATTTTTAAGATAAGGACTTTTTGCAAAAGGTACGTTTTCAAAAACAATAGCTTTTTAAAAAATTACTTAAGAAAATACTTTTTAAATTCTACTTTGTTTAAAAATTTACATTTTTTTTGATATGTCCTTTTTTTATAAAGGTACTTAAAAAAACGTTTTTAAAACAGAGTTTTTTAAAAAGGTACTGTACTAAAAATGTACTTTTTTTAAAAAGGTACTTTATTAAAAAGGTAAATTTTTTAAAAAGGTTTTTTTTAAAAAGATACTTTTTTTAAAAAGGTACAGCAAAATTCGCTATAGTCCACTGCCTCATTTGCACGCTATTTGTGGACTATAACGCGAATTGGACTATATCTTGAATTTTATAAAACCCAATTTTTGGCTTATATGCGAATCTCTATATAATTATTTCTTTTAACAGTAGAATAAAACTAACGCTTAGAAATTACTTCCTTATCTACTCAATTCATAAATATTGCAATTAAGATTGAAAAAATACAAATAATTTCTACTTTAATATGAGTAATATTTTCATAAAATTATGATTACAAAATATACTATTTTTGACTTTTGCATTTTGGATTATATCTACCATAACTTGCATATATTTAAGATATTTCAAACCACATCTTGGTGGCGTATAAACGAAAATGGACTATAGAGCTAATGGACTATGTAAAAAATATTTTGCAGGTATTTATTTTACTTACAGGTGACAGAAAAATTAACATTTTGGAATATATCCAAATTCTACTATAAGCGCTGTGGCTTATAAAAGAAATATACTGTACTTTTCTTAAAAAGGTACATTTTTAAAAAAAGCACTTGTTTAAAAAAGGAACTTTTTTTAAAAAGGTACTTTTTTAAAAAGGTACTTTTTTAAAAAGGTACTTTTTAAAAAGGTACTTTTTTGAAAAGGTACTTTTTTAAAAAGGTACTTTTTTAAAAAGGTACTTTTTTAAAAAGGTACTTTTTTAAAAAGGTACTTTTTTAAAAAGGTACTTTTTTAAAAAGGTACTTTTTTAAAAAGGTACTTTTTTAAAAAGGTACTTTTTTAAAAATGTACTTTTTTAAAAAGGTCCTTTTTTAAAAAGGTACTTTTTTAAAAAGGTACTTTTTTAAAAAGGTACTTTTTTAAAAAGCTACTTTTTTAAAAAGGTACTTTTTTAAAAAGGTACTTTTTTTAAAAAGGTACTTTTTTTCAAAAGGTACTCTTTTTAAAATGGTACTCTTTTTAAAAAGCTACTTTTTTAAAAAAGGTACTAGTTTTAAAAAGGTACTTTTTTTAAAAAGGTATTTTTTAAAAAAATACTTTTTTAGAAAGGTACTTTTTTTTATAAAAAGTACTTTTTTAAAAAGTTTTTCTTACAGGTACTTTTTTTAAAAAGGTACTTTTTTCAAAAAGGTACTCTTTTTAAACAGCAACTTTTTTAAAAAAGGTACTTGTTTTGAAAAGGTACTTTTTTAAAAAAGGTAATTTTTTTAAAAATACTTTATTTTAAAAGGTACTTGTTTTGAAAAGGTACTTTTTTAAAAAAGGTAATTTTTTGAAAAATACTTTATTTTAAAAGGGTACTTTTTCTAAAAAAGTATCTTATTAAAAAAAACATTTTTAACAAAACGGTACATTTTCTTAAAATTTACTTTTTTAAAAAAATGGAGTTTTCTAAAAAAGTACCTTTTTAAAATAGTACGTTTTTTTTTAAAAAGGATGTATTTACAAAAGGTACGTTTTTAAAAATAGTTCCTTTTTAAAAAACGTACTATTTTATTTAAATGCTACTTTTTTAAAAATATAATTTTTTAAATGTAGTTTCTTTAAAAATATACTTATTTTAAAAGGAACTGTTTTTAAAAAAATAAATTTTTTAAAAAGGCTACTTTTTTAAATATCTACTTTTTTTAAAAAGGTCCTTTTCAAAAAAGGTACTTTTTTAATAAGGTATATTTTTAATAAGGGTACTTTTTTTAAAAAGGTACTCTTGTAAAAAGGTACTTTTTTAAAAAGGTATTTTTTAAAAAGATACTTTTTAAAAAGGGGTTTTTTTAAAAGGTACTTTAATAAAAAGCTACTTTTTTTAAAAAGGTACTTTTTTTTAAAAAGCTATTTTTTTAAACCTACTTTTTTTTTAAACTACTATTTTTAAAAAGCTACTTTTTTGAAAAAGCTACTTTTTTGAAAAAGCTACTTTTTTGAAAAAGCTACTTTTTAAAAAGGTACTTTTTCTAAAAAGGTAGTTTTTTAAAGAGGTACTTTTTTAAAAAGAAGGTACTTTCAATTTAAAATGGTTCCTCTTTTAAAAAGGTATATGTTTTAAAAAGGTACTTATTTCAAAAGGTACTTTATTAAAAAGGTAAATTTTTTAAAAAGGTTTTTTTTAACAGATACCTTTTTTTTTAAAAAGGTATGTACTTTTTTTAAAAAGGTCCTTTTTTCATAAAGGTACTTTTTTTTAAGGTACTATTTTTAAAAAGGTTCTCTTTTTAAAATGGTACTTTTTTTAAAAAGCTACTTTTTTAAAAAAGGTACTTGTTTTAAAAAGGTACTTTTTTAAAAAAGTATTTTTTTAAAAAGGTACTTTTTTAAAAAAGGTACTGTTTTTAAAAAGTACTTTTTTAAAAAGTTTTTCTTAAAAAGGATACTTTTTTATTTTGACAGATACTTTTTTTAAAAGGGTACATTTAAAAAAAACTTTTTTTAAAAGACACTTTTTTAAAAAGGTATTTTTAAAAAGGACATTTTGTTTAAAAAAAATTTTAAAGGTACTTTATTAAAAAATTTACTTTTTTGTAAAGCCGACTTTTTAAATACGAACTTCTTTATTAATTTAAATCTACTTTTTTAAAAAGGTTTTTTTTGAAACGGTATTTTTTACGTAACTCAAAATGTTTACTTTTTTGTACTTTTTTTAAGTACTTTTTTATTTCAAAAAGAAGATTTTTTCTAAAGGTACTTAAATCTTCTTAAAAATGTGGTTTTTTAAAAGGGTAATTTTTTAAAAGGGTAATTTTTTAAATTTAGTTTTTATAAAAGGTAGTTTTTTATAAAGTTACGTTTAAAAAAATGCCTTTTTAAAAAATGACTTAAAAAGTAATTTTTGAATGCTATTTTTTAAAAAAGGTTATTTTTTGAAAAATACTTTATTTTAAAAGGGTACTTTTTCTGAAAATGTAGTTTTCTAAAAAAGTATCTTATTAAAAAAGTACATTTTTAACAAAAGGGTACATTTTTTTGAAATGTACTTTTCTAAAAAATGTAGTTTTCTAAAAATTTACCTTTTTAAATAAGTACGTTTTTAAAAAAAGGACGAATTTACAAAAAGTACGTTTTTAAAAATAGTTCCTTTTTAAAAAATTACTTTTTAAAAAACGTACTATTTAAATGCAACTTTTTTAAAAAGATACTTTTTTAAATGTAGTTTCTTTAAAAATATACTTTTTTTAGGAAGGTAAGTTTTTTAAAAAGGTACTTTTTTTAAAAAGGCACTCTTTTTAAAAAGGTACTTTTTTTAAAAAGGTAATTTTTTAAAAAAGCTACTTTTTTAAATATCTACATTTTTTAAAAAGGTCCTTTTCAAAAAAGGTACTTTTTTAATAAGGTATATTTTTAATAAAAGTACTTTTTTTAAAAAGGTACTCTTGTTAAAAGGTACTTTTTAAAAAGGTTTTTTAAAGGGTTTTTTTAAGGTGCTATTATAAAAAGCTACTTTTTTTAAAAAGCTACTTTTTTTAAAAAACCATTTTTTTAAAAGCAACTTTTTTTAAAAAACTACTATTTTTAAAAAGCTACTTTTTAAAAAAGCTATTTTTTAAAATGGTACTTTTTCTAAGAAGGTAATTTTTTAAAAAGGTACTTTTTCTAAAAAGGTATTTTTTAAAAAGGTACTTTTTTTAAAAAAGGTACCTATGTTTAAAATGAAACATATATTAAAATAGTATTTTTTAAAAAATTACTTTTTGAAAAGGTATTTATTTAAATGTACTTTTTAAGCAAGTAAACTTTTTTAAGAAATTACCTTTTTTTAAAAGATATTTATCTTAAAAAGGTAATTTTTTAAACATTTGCTTTTTTAAAGGTTTTTTTAAAGGTGCTTTCTTAAAAAAGCTACCCCAGCAAAAATATCCGTCTACCGGAAGCAAGTTTGTAAGGGAGAGATTTCGGTACTCTCCCTTACCAACCTGCTTCGGTATTACATGATTTTTGTATGGGATGTCCCACTTGGTAGGTCTGGAGGCATGAGCTTCTTACTGCGCATCCTAGATGCATTAACCTCATGTATTTTTTATATGTATATAATTAAAAAATGTTTTTCTCTTTATATCACAATTTTACCACACTTGGATTAATTTTTTATTTGCCATTATTTTATGTTGTTTTTATATTTATTTATGTATTAAATGGTGCAAATACAATTGGAAATTATATTACACTACAATTTACTTTTATTAAATACTTTTTGTTCGCGTATTGAATCAGGAATCGATCCCACTATCTCTGCATGGTAGAACACTAACCACTAAGTTATCGAGTCACATTTATTTTCATACACAATTCAATGGAAGAATAAAAAAATTAATTACGAAGCAAAATCACACTCGCATCCATATTTGTACCCACGTAAGCGAGAGATGATGCACTATAAAATGTTTGAGTTGAATAAAAAACTTCGTGTTTAAAACACATGAAAAAACATAAATAGCCGACCAAATTCATCGTATGTGTGGTAAGTTTCTTCGCTCGCTTACGTTATTCCATCCTCGTAAGGCAGAGAGGAATAACGTGTGCACTGTGTGCTTTTCCGCATCTCCGAAGCACTTCTTATTAATCTACCTGCATCCTTGTACCAGATTTATTTTTCCTGGGTACATTTTGGAAAAGTAATTTTGAACAATGTATTTTTTAAAAGGTACATACCGAAAAACGACGGTTTTGTGCTTCATATTTAATTTATTACTTTTATTAGATGACAACACATCCTATCTACTTTTTTTTTTAAAAAGTTCCTTTTCAAAAAAGCTCTTTTTTTAATAAGGTATATTTTTAATTAAGGTACTTTTTTTTTAAAAGATACTCTTGTAAAAATGTACTTTTTTAAAAAGGTATTTTTTAAAAAGGTACTTTTTAAAAAGGTACTTTTTTTTAAAAAGATACTTATATCGCACCTGTTCATCAAAAGTAACACAACTCAAAATTTACAAGTTTTCAGTAGAGGCAAACAACTAATTGCGCCAATATAATGGAATTATTGTTATAAACAAATATACCGTTGTAAAGGAAACTCAATATTATTTCAATAAAATAATACAATACCAAAATTTTTACAGTGGTTAGATATGGTAATCATACACTGTTTCCTTCAAAAAAGTGGAAAATAGAATTTTTTGAGTTGTGTTACTTTTGATGAACAGGTGCGATATGTAAAGCAACTTTTTTTTAAAACTACTATTTTTAAAAAGCTACTTTTTTTAAAAAGCTACTTTTTAAAAAGGTACTTTTCCTAAAAAGTTAGTTTTTTAAAAAGGTACTTTTTTAAAAAGGTCCTTTTTTAAAAATGTACTTTTTTTAAAAAAGGTACCTATTTTTAAAATGAAACATATTTTAAAAAAGTACTATTTTAAAAATTACTTATTTATAAGGTATTTATTTAAATGTACTTTTTAAACAATAAACTTTTTAAAAAGTACCTTTTTGAAACAGATATTTATCTTAAAAAGGTAATATTTTAAAAAATTACTTTTTTAAAGTTATTTTTTAAAGGTCATTTTTTGAAAAAGCTACTTTTTGGAAAATGTACATTTTGGAAAAGTAATTTTGAACACTGTATTTTTCTTAAAAGGTACATACTGAAAAACGAAAACACAACAAATTTATGGACAAAACTTAGGGGCTATTCAGATATTCCGTAACGCTCCAGTAATTTAAAACAAAACGTTACTTTTTTAAATAACCTTATGCAATATGTGAATACCCCCTTAGTGTCTGACTTGGTATTGGGTCTTAATGAAAGATTTCAGGGTTTGGTAATTTACTAAATGCATTTTTTATGCACAATGCTTGATCGTCGATAAAAAAACGATTATTTCAGTTGCAGTCTACTACAGTATAATTCGTTTATAAGCCACACCGCTTATAGTAGAATTAGCGATATATTCCAAAATGTTAGTTTTTCTGTCATCTATAAGTAAAATACCTGCAAAATATTTTTTATTTAGTCCATTAGTCCTATAGTACATTTTCGCTTATACGCCACCAAGATTTGGTGTGAAATATCTTAAATATATGAAAGTTATGGAAGATATAATCCAAAATGCAAAAGTCAAAAGTAATATATTTTGTAATCATAACTTTATGAAAATATTACTCATATTGAAGTAAAAATTGTTTACAGTTTAGCAATCTTAATTGCAATATTTGTGAATTGAGTAAATAAGGAAGTTATTTCTTAACGTTAGTTTTATTTTTCTTTTTTAAAAGAAATAATTATATGGGGATTCGCATATAAGGCACAAATTGGCTTATATAAAAATCAAGATAATAGTCCAATTCGCGCGAATTTTACTGTACTTCCATATTAGAAAATCGTCTTATTGTGTTACCTATTAAGGTCATGTATCTCTATATTCCGCAATATTTATTTTTTGTGGGTTAAGCTAATCTCTATTCCTGCATTTCGTTGGTACTAATGCCAACTCATCAGTAGATCTTTAACCATCATGATTGAAAAAATTTATTAATATGTTTATACGAAAAAATCCCAATTTCTAGTACTTTTTTTAATGTACAGCTTTTTGTTGCATTGTCAAGCTTTTTTAACCCCAATGTCCAGCTTTTTGCGAATATAGATCTGGCATCCCTATACCCCCATATAAATAATTTCTTAATTTCCCTATATCTGAACACCTATATTATTAGTGAATCTCTCCAAAACTGACGTGGGTCACTCGAACAAATCGAACGTAGGAAACGTAAATAATGTGGCTTAACAGTCAGGTATAAAAGCATACGTAGATAACGAATAATACTCAGTTCACAAATTTTACTTTTAAAAATAACACACGCAACAAGTGGATTTAATAAAATAATTTATTTTGCATTTAGAGTATTTATAAAATTGACTTTAACTGCTTGTAATCCAAGAAATAAAAATATCTAAATATAATATGTTACCTGTTGTTTGTATTGGTTTCAATTTTGTTTTACCGTGTTGTTGGTCTTTATATGCACAATGTTTGTAACTATGGACGAAAAGTGAGAATGGTAGAAAGTTTAAGTAATGAAAATAAACAGATTGTAAAAGAATACAAGCAAGCGCCTGGTCCGTTTCCTTGGCCAATAATTGGAAATTTGGAATTGTTAGCTAAGTATAAAATTTCCTATCAAGGATTTTCAGAGTTTTCAAAATAATTTGGTGATATTTTTACACTGAGTCTTTGCAGGACATGCTGTTGTGTAGTTAATAACTTTGCGTTGATACGGGAAGTCATTAACTAAAATGGAAAATTCTTCGGATGTCTTCCACGTTTTTAGCGATATCATAAACTATTTAGAGGACATTGTAATAACTGTAAGTGTTTTTCTATTTTCTTTAAATGATTAGTATTCAATTTAAATAAATAAATACTTATAAATTATTTTACTTTGACTTTATAGGTTTGGCATTATGTGATTGGTCGACGCTATAGCGGAAACGCCGCAATCTTGCTCGTCGACATTGTTCGCCCAGAGCATCTTCATCATACTTTTCGAAAATGTCAAACGTAGGTTGCTTTGAAATCAGTGAACTTATGGAAAAAATAAAGGAAGAAATATTTCCAGGTGAGGAGTTTGAAAGTAAGCCCCTAATTCAGCAAACCTGTACAAATATGTCTACGCACTACATGCGTTCAATTCATTTTGAGTAGGATGATACAGAATTCCAAACGATTTTTAACTAGGCGTTTATGTTTTAAAGCTGTTTATGTTTTAAAGCATCAATAAAAGAATGTTATTTAAAATGTTGATGTGTATAACATCTGCTTGAAGTTTCGTTGCCTTTTTTCCAACTTTTTCAGGAGCTTTTTTTTATAATACTGACAAATTAAATAAATGTAATTAACACAATGAAAATTGATATGCTTGTGTGTGTGAAAACTTACTATTTAACTGTTTCATAGTGTTTATAAAATTGTTTATATAATTAAAAATTGGACATCACGGCATAAGACAATTTTGTAAAATTAAAATAAAAAATAAAAAACTGGACATCACAACATAAGTCTGTAGTCAATAAAATAAAATTAAAATAAATAAATAAATTATCACGGCAGAACACAAATTATCACAGTTCAGGTTTCAGTTGTTTATCACAGATTAGTGATTTATTGTAAATTAATGTTGTCTTTGCCTACTTTTGTATTCATTGTTTGTTTGATCCGTTCTTGTATTCGTAGGCTTTCCAAAGTGTAACGTTTATTGTGTTTCATTTAGCTGTCTAGAAGAACGAACCAAACAAACAATGAATACAAAAGAAGGCAAAGACAACATTAATTTACAATATTCAATTGCTATACACTCTCACTAGTCTGTGATAAACAACTGAAACCTGAACTGTGATAATTTGCGTTCTGCCGTGATAATTTATTTATTTATTTATATTTTATTGACTACAAACTTATGTTGTGATGTCCAGTTTTTTAATTTTAGTTTTTTAAAATTATCTTATGCCGTGATGTCCAGTTTTTAATTATATAAACAACATGAAAAATACCCCTAAAAATCAATGTCAATGTGTTTTTATAAACAATTAATATTTTACTGAATAAGTAAAATATTATTTTGGGAAATAGTGCGATTATAAATTTAAAAACATGAAAAATAGTTAAATAGTAAGTTTTCTCACACACAAGCATATATATTTTCATTGTATTAATTAAATTTATTTAATTTGTCAGAATTACAAAGAAAAAAACTCCTTAAGAAGTTGGAAAAAAGTCAACGAAACGTCGAGCAGATGTTATATACACCCACATTTTAAATAATATTGTTCTATTGATGCTTTAAAAAATAAGCTGACCATAAAGTCAGTCTAAGGAAACCCCTAGTAACACCAAAAGAATTCATTAGTCAAAAATAAACTAGCAATCATGATTGTTAACTGTTTTGATGAAATATTTTGGAAGATTAACCAAGGGTATGCTTTAGACTTTTTGCTGTCCCCTTTTTACAAAAACCATAGTTGGATAATCTTCTAAAATAAGGAATATTATTTGTAAACGCGAACAAAACTTAGATTTAGATGAACCTGAGAGGGACTCTACCGATGCTCTTTTAAAGAGTTTTATTGAGGAGAAGAATGTTCCGCGAGACACAATAATTTATTTACCCTAAGATTTTACTGGTGGTCATTCAGCTGTGGGGAATCTAGTTATGATGGCATTGGCCTACATTGCCAAAACCCTTTAATTGGAAAACAAATACAGTCTGAAATTGATGATATATCTAGGAATGGTCAGAGAAAAATTTCTCTTCCAAATATGGACAGTATGCCATTTACAATGGCAACCATTTTTTAAGTTCTACGTTGTGCTTCATCTCCTATTGTACCACACGTAGCTACTG
Source organism: Panzeria rudis (assembly GCA_956483635.1). Taxonomy (NCBI): domain Eukaryota; kingdom Metazoa; phylum Arthropoda; class Insecta; order Diptera; family Tachinidae; genus Panzeria; species Panzeria rudis. The sequence goes on along the minus strand of OY101449.1, from coordinate 52,227,841 downwards.
AAGACACTGTCGCTGCATGATACAGAGTTACTGCAGGAACTGCAAATTAGACACTAGTTCTGAATACTGGAGAAATCCTGACAAATTCAATCCTCTGCGATTTCTTGAAACTGTGTATGAAAAAGAATATGAAAACAACCTTAGCGCGTGAACATGGCTTAAAACTTCTGCAGCAATTATTATCAATTCGAAACGACGAAACTCAGAAGATTCTGGCTCTGGTATACTTCTTAACCCATTATCTAAATCTCAGAATATAACCAAACCAAAGCATTGGCGTCGTCAAGAAAAATATACCTCACTTTTTGCCTCTTAGTATAGGCAAGCGAACTTGTATCGGGCAAAATCTTGTGCGAGGTTGTGGCTTTATTTTACTATCAAACATTCTTTAGCAATATGATATTAGTTCTAAAGATTTTTCAACCATAAAAATAGTGCCAGCATGTGTCGCTTAGCCTACAAAAAGTTTTCCTTTAGTTTTTAATCCGCGCGTTGTAAGACAGAGCAAAAAAGATCAAAATTAATAATTTAAAATGTGTTGGGAGCGTGTAACAGGGTTTTTTTAATTGGCCGTTGAAACTGGTCTGGATATTTTATAATCTTCATTATATCTTATTTATAGCTTTTTATAGTCACAAAGGCTCAGTCATGCATTTTAATTATTTATGTTATATATTCCAAAGCTCAGAATTTCACTTTTTTACAGGTTTCACAGTTTTATTCTCAAAACAGTATTGAAAACTAAAATTTTCAAATATAAACTGAAAACTCCCAAACTAAATGTTTTTAAAGAAAACACAATTGTGTGAACATTTAAATTTCAAAAATAGCTCTGTGTTCTACAATTTTTTACAACTTTGATGAAAAGGAATTAAAGAGTAAAGAAATTTAAATAAAAATATTTTAAAATGTATCCATGTTCGTGTTCTTATTTGTATTAAAATCAAAATAATAAAATGTTTTATTATTTCAAAAGGAAAATATACAATTTGTCAATTTACAACGGTTTATAATTTTTGCTTTAAAGCGTACATGTGCAGTTACATCTGACATAACCTCTGACTGCTCATAACAGTTGAGTTTGTACACAATTTTCATAAATATATAAAGCGCTCTATGCTTTTCAATGTGTTTTCAGCCAAACCACACTTTTGTTAAATATTGCAATTAAGATTTCTAAAATACAAATAATTTCTACTTCAATGTAATTAATATTTTAATAAAATTATCATTAAAAAATCTATTATGTTTGACTTTTGCATTTTGGATTATATCTGCCATAACTTGCATATATTTAAGATATTTCAAACCACATCTTTGTGGCGTATAAGCGAAAATTGTACTTTTTTTTAAAAGGTACTTTTTTTAAAGTAACTTTTTTAAAAGGTATTTTTTTAAAAAGGTACTTTTTTTAAAATTACTTTTTTAAAAAGTTTTTCTTAAAAAAGGTAATTTTTTAATTTTGACAGGTACTTTTTTTAAAAAGGTACATTTTAAAAAAACTTTTTTTAAAAGACACTTTTTTAAAAAGGTTTTTTTTAAAAAGGAAATTTTTTTAAAAGGTATTTAAAAACAATTTTAAAGGTACTTTTAAATAAAGTAGCTTTTTTGTAAAGGGAACTTTTTAAATAGGAACTTCTTTATTCATTTAAATCTGCTTTTTAAAAAAGTTTTTTTTTTAAAGGTATTTTTTACGTAGCTCAAAATGTTACGTAGCTCAAAATGTTTACTATTTTGTACTTTTTTTTAAGTACTTTTTTATTTCGAAAGGGAGATTTTTTCAAAAGGTACTTAAATCTTCTTAAAAATGTGGTTTTTTAAAAGGGTAATTTTTTAAAAAGGTAATTTTTTAAATTTAGTTTTTATAAAAGGTAGTTATTTAAAAAGTTAAGCTTTTTTCTGAAAATTTAGTTTTCTAAAAAAGTATCTTATTAAAAAAGTGCATTTTTAACAAAAGGGTACATTTTCTTAAAATGTACTTTCTTAAAAATGTAGTTTTATAAAAAAGTACCTTTTTAAAAAAGTAAATTTTCAAAAAAGGACGCATGTATTTACAAAATGTACGTTTTTAAAAATAGTACCTTTTTAAAAAACGTACTATTTAAATGCTACTTTTTTAAAAAGATACTTTTTTATATAGTTTCTTTAAATAGATACTTTTTAAGAAGGTAAGTTTTTTAAAAAGGTACTCTTTTTAAAAAGGTACTTTTTTAAAAAAGGTACTTTTTTAAAAAAGGTAATTTTTTAAAAAAGGTAATTTTTTAAAAAAGGTACTTTTTTAAATATCTACTTGTTTTAACAAGGTCCTTTTCAAAATAGGTACTTTTTTAATAAGGTATATTTTTAATAAAGGTACTTTGTTTTAAAAAGGTACTCTTGTAAAAAGGTAATTTTTAAAAAGGTACTTTTTTAAAAGGGTACTTTTATAAAAAGCTACTTTTTTTAAAAAGCTACTTTTTATAAAAAAGCTACTTTTTTAAAAAGCAATTTTTTTTAAAAGCTACTTTTTTTAAGAAACTGCTATTTTTGAAAAGCTACTTTTTTTTAAAAGCTACTTTTTAAAAATGTACTTTTTCTAAAAAGGTAGTTTTTTAAAAAAGGACCTTTTTCTAAAAAGGTATTTTTTTAAAAAGGTCCTTTTTTAAAAAGGTATTTTTTTTAAAAAGGTCCTTTTTTAAAAAGGTACTTTTTGAAATGAAAATTTTTAAAATGAAACATATTTTAAAAAAGTATTATTTTGAAAATTACTTATTTAAAAGCTATTTATTTAAATGTACTTTTTAAACAAGTAAACTTTTTTAAAAAAGTACCTTTTTAAAAAGATATTTATCTTAAAAAGGTATTTTTTTTAAAAATTTACTTTTTTAAAGTTATTTTTTAAAGGTGCTTTTTTGAAAAATCTACTTTTTAAAAATGTACATTTTGGAAAAGTAATTTTGAACAATGTATTTTTCTTAAAAGGCACATACTGAAAAACGACGTTTTTTTGCTTCATATTTCATTCCAGCCATTTAGAAGTTATCACCACTTTTAAGCTGCATCCTCTTAAATTTGTGCGTCTGTGGCACCGTAGCTCCCAAACGGTTAGATCGATTTTAATTTAGTTCCTTTTGTTTGAAAAGTGAGTTGATCTAAAATCTAAACTATATTTGAGAAAAATTTAAATTTAATGTTATTCATAATTAATTTTTAGTTTCTTTTTCAATTGAAAAAATTCATATTTTATTAAATTGTGTAAATTCTATGAATTTTAAAGAAGAAATAAAAGCTACTACTTTTATTGTATTTTAGTCTTATAAATATGTATGTAAAACTATGGAATGGCCGATATATCGGTATCGCTGGTATTTTTGTTGCCGATACAACGATATTTTTGTAAAATTTTTATGAGTAAACGTTAACAGTATTCAGTTTTTGCAATTGCTCAACCGTTTTCAATGCTTATTTTTGCTGAACTCAACAGTAAGAGCTTATATCCCTCGTACAGAATGCAAAGTAGAGTTTACAACTTAAAAATAAAAAATGATGGAAAAGGTGGTTAAAATTTTCTGTTGCTGCGAAAAGGATACAAAGTCCGTTAGCACAGCCCCTTCATTTAGTTGACACCCTTCAAAAACTATTAGAAAACACAACAAATTTATGGACAAAACTTAGGGGCTATTCAGATATTCCGTAACGCTCCAGAAATTTAAAACAAAACGTTACTTTTTTAAATAACTTTATGATACTAAGGGGCTAGTGTCTGATTTGGTATTGGGTCTTAATGAAAGATTTCAGGGTTTGGTAATTTACTAAACGCATTTTTTATGCACAATGCTTGATCGTCGATAAAAAGAACGATTATTTCAGTTGCAGTCTACTATGTACTTCGATATCAAAAAATCGTCTTATTGTGTTACTTATTAAGGTCATGTATCTCTATATTCCCCAATATTTATTTTTTGTGGGTTAAGCTAATCTCTATTCCTGCATTTCGTTGGTACTAATGCCAACTCATCAGTAGATCTTTAGCCATCATGATTGAAAAAATATATTAATATGTTTATACGAAAAAATCCCAATTTCTAGTACTTTTTTAATGTACAGCTTTTTGTTGAATTGCCAAGCTTTTTTAATCCCAATGTCCAGCTTTTTGCGAATATATGTAGATCTGGCATCCCTATACCCCCCATATAAATAATTTCTTAATTTCCCTATATCTGGACACCTATATTATTAGTGAATCTCTCCAAAACTCACATGCGTCACTCGAACAAATCGAACGTAGGAAACGTAAATAATGTAGCTTAACAGTCAGGTATAAAAGCATACGTAGATAACGAATAATACTCAGTTGACAAATTTTACTTTTCAAAATAACACACACAACAAGTGAATTTAATAAAATAATTTATTTTGCATTTAGTGTATTTATTAATTTCACTTTAACTGCTTGTAATCCAAGAAATAAAAATATCTAAATATAATATGTTACCTGTTGTTTGTATTGGTTTCTATTTTGTTTTACCATGTTGTGGGTCTTTATATGCATATAACTATAACTATGGACGAAAAGTGAGAATGGTAGAAAGTTTAAGTAATAAAAATAAACAGATTGTAAAAGAATACAAGCAAGCGCCTGGTCCGTTTCCTTGGCCAATAATTGGAAATTTGGAATTGTTAGCTAAGTATAAAGTTCCCTTTCAAGGATTTTCAGAGTTTTCAAAAGAATTTGGTGATATTTTTACACTGAGTCTCTGCAGGACACGCTGTTGTGTAGTTAATAACTTGGGGTTGATACGGGAAGTCATTAACTAAAATGGAAAATTCTTCGGAGGTCTTCCACATTTTTAGCGACATCATAAACTATTTGGAGGAGATTGTAATAACTGTAAATGTTTTGCTATTTTGTTCAAATGATTGTTATTCAATTTGTATTACTTTACAGCGGAAACGCCGCAATCTTGCTCGTCGTTATTGTTCGCCTAGAGCATTTTCATCATACTTTTCGAAAATGTCAAACGTGGATTGCTTTGAAATCAGTGAACTTCTGGAAAAAATAAAAGAAGTATTTCCAAGTGAGGAGTTTGAAATTAAGCCCCTAATTCAACAAGCCTGTACAAATATGCTTACGCACTACATGCGCTCTATTTATTTTGAGTATGATGATACAGAATTCCAAATAATTTTTAACTAGGGGTTTATCTTTTAAAGCATCAATAAAACAATGTTACTTATAATGTTGATGTGTATAACATCGTTGCCTTTTTTCCAACTTTTTCAGGAGTTTTTTTATAGTTCTGACAAATCAAATAAATTTAATTAACACAATGAAAATAGATATGCTTGTGTGTGTGAAAACTTACTATTTAACTATTTTTCATAGTGTTTATATAATTAAAAATTGGACATCACGGCATAAGATAATTTTGTAAAATTAAAATAAAAAATAAAAAACTGGACATCACAACATAAGTTTGTAGTCAATAAAATAAAATTAAAATAAATAAATAAATTATCACGGCAGAACACAAATTATCACAGTTCAGGTTTCAGTTATTTATCACAGACTAGTGAGAGTGTATAGCAATTGAATATTGTAAATTAATGTTGTCTTTGCCTTCTTTTGTATTCATTGTTTGTTTGGTCCGTTCTTCTAGACAGATAAATGAAACACAATAACACACTTTGGAAAGCCTACGAATACAAGAACGGATCAAACAAACAATGAATACAAAAGTAGGCAAAGACAACATTAATTTACAATATTGAATTGCTATACACTCTCACTAGTCTGTGATACAACAACTAAAACCTGAACTGTGATAATTTGTATTGTGCCGTGAGTATTTATTTATTTATTTTCATTTTATTGACTACAAACTTATGTTGTGATGTCCAGTTTTTTTATTTTAATTTTATAAAATTATCTTATGCCGTGATGTCCAGTTTTTAATTATATAAACAATTTTATAAACAACATGAAAAATACTTAAATAGCAAGTTTTCTCACACACAAGCATATATATTTTCATTGTATTAATTACATTTATTTAATTTGTCAGAATTATAAAGATAAAAGCTCCTGAATAAGTTGGAAAAAAGCCATCGAAACATCGAGCAGATGTTATATACATCCACAATTTAAATAATATTGTTTAAATGATGTTTTAAAACATAAACTGGCCATGCCTAAAGAAACCCCTAGTAATACTAAAAGAATTCAGTAGTCAAAACTAAAACTAGCAATCATGATTGTTAACTGTTTTGATGAAATATTTTGGAAGATTAACCAAGGGTATGCTTTAGACTTGTTGCCTTTCCGCTTTTTTTGGCTGTCCCCTTTTTACAAAAACCATAGTTGGATAATCTTCTAAAATAAGGAAGTTTATATTAGAACATATTATTTGTGAACGCGAACAAAACTTAGATTTAGATGAACCTGAGAGGGCCTTTACCGATGCTCTTTTAAAGAGTTTTATTGAGGAGAACAATGTTTCGCGAGACACAATAATTTGTTTACCCTAGGATTTTACTGGTGGTCATTCGGCTGTGGGGAGTCTAGTTATGATGGCATTGGGCTACATTGCCGAAACCCTTTAATTGGAAAACAAATACAGTCTGAAGTTGATGATATATCTAGGAATGGTGAGAGAGAAATTTCTCTTCATGATATGGACAGTATGCTATTTACAATGGCAACCATTTTCTAAGTTCTACGTTATGCTTCATCTCCTATTGTACCACACGTAGCTACTGAAGACACTGTTAGTGCATGATACAGAGTTGGTGCAAGAACTCTTGTGTTTATCAATAACTGCAAATTGAACACTAGTTCTGAATACTGGAGAAATCCCGACGAATTCAATCCTCTGAGATTTCTTGAAACTGTGGATGAAAAGTAATATGAAAACAACCTTAGCGCGTGAACATGGCTTAAAACTTCTGCAGCAATTATTATCGATTCGAAACGACGAAACTCCGAACGTTCTGACTCTGGTATAGAATACGATAGGGATCTCTTAGCTATAAGCTCATCACTATCCGGGTATTCACTTCTTAACCCATTATCTAAATCTCAAAATGTAATAAAACCAAAGCATTGGCGTCGTGAAGAAGTGACGACTTAAGAAAAATATAGCTCACTTTTTGCCTTTTAATATTGGGCAAAATCTTGTGCGAGGTTGTGGCTTTATTTTACTATCAAACATTCTTCAGCAATATGATATTAGCATGTGTCGCTTAGCCTACAAAAAGTTTTCCTTTAGTTTTTAATCCGCGCGTTATAAAACAGAGCAAAAAAGATCAAAATTAATAATTTAAAATGTGTTGGGACCGTGTAACAGGGATTTTTTTGAATTGGTCGTTGAAACTGGTCTGGATATTTCATAATCTTCATTATATCTTATTTATAGCTTTTTATAGTCGCAAAGGCTCAGTCATTCATTTGAATTTCAGTTTTTCACAGTTTGCACATTATTTCACAGTTTTCATCTCAAAAGAATATTGAAAAATAAAAATTTCACATATAAACTGAAAACTCCAAAGCTAAATGTTTTCAAAGAACACACTATTGTGTGAACATTTAAATTTCAAAAATAGCTCTGTGTTCTACAATTTTTTACAACTTTGATGAAAAGGAATTAAAGAGTAAAGACATTCAAATAAAAATATTTTAAAATGTATCCATGTTCGTGTTCGTATTAAAATTAAAATAATAAAATGTTTTATTATTTCAAAAGGAAAATATACATTTTTCCATTGTACATTTCTGGAACAAACAACAACAAAAATTTTGCGTTAGTATGATTTACTTTTTGACTGCTCACAATAACAGAGATTATGTAATATTTAGGAGTTAATCGAACAGAGCTAAAACTTCGAAAACTTCATTAAATTGTAATACATGTGTGGTTTCTGCGGTCTAATTTAAAATTGAAAAATCAGAATGCAAAATTATGACACAAATATAAAAACCTGTTTAAAAACATGTACAACAACAATAGCTTGATTTATCGTATGCGGCGCTTACGTGCAAGCAAAAGCCAATAAAAATAAGAGTTGGAAAATTGGAATAAAGAATCAGAAGGTGAAATTTGTTTGGCTCACCATATTAATAAAAGGAATAGGACTCATATTCTATTTCCTCATAAAATTTAGTTAAATAGCTGATGTTTCATTAATACTAGTATCCACGATCAAACGTGGTAAAAGCGAACAAAGGACGCTCATGATGACAGCGTAGCGGCTGTCGAAATTAGTAGTACTAATCCGTTCTGCTAGTCTGTTTAGATATTCTAATATTCCACTCTTAAAAATAATTTGAATTTACATTAATCAATTATTGTGAACTTAAGCCAAATAATAATAACTTCCGACTTATACACATTTTCAGTTCAAATAATAATTACGTATAAACATTTTCTCTAATGCAAAGCTAAAATGATTTTCTCATAAGAAACTAACAATTGCAGGTGGTAGCGGGTTTTTGATTTCACGTGATGATAGACATATATACATATGTGCACATACATACACATTATGTTTTTGTAATTACTATATAATCTACCCAGCGGCAAAAAGAAGTAGTAAGCAGGCCTTCTGGAAGTCCTTATTTGGCAGACACAAGGCCTCCTTGCCCCATTCCATACTCATACATATTTTACACACGATGTCCTAGCCAGCCAAGGCATTCTTTGTTCCCTTCTTCAACAGGCCTGGTAGGAGGGCTTCTTTTTTTCACTTTTATTTAAGGTTTTCGTATATGTTGTTTTGTCTTTGGAATGAGATTTTTAATGACGGCTTATTAGATTAGTTGCTATAAACGTAGTACGTGCCCAAAATGTATGTATGTATGCACAAATACACGTAATGAAAAATAACCTATGTCGTAGGGAGTAGGTAGGCCTTCCATAAGGCCTTCCTGAGAATGCAAGCGAGCATGAGTATTGGATATAAAAAAGGTCTAAGAAGGTCTTACAGAAGGCATTATAAATGAAGGTCTACAAAAGTTTGCCGCTGGGTATGTATATATATAAATGAATCTGTGTTTGTACACTTGTTTGTTTATTTGTTCCTTATAGGAAGCCAAGCGGTAGCACCGATCGTGCTGAAATTTTGGCACAGTCTTACTAACGATCGGGAAACTAATATAGGCTTATTTATTTTTTTCAATTTCGGGGGATAGGGTGCCTCTTAGGGTTGCTAGCTGGGCTGGACTTGGCTGGATTGTCTAGCTTTTTTTATGCTTGTCCAGTTTCCAGCTAAAACTAAATTTGTCCAGCTAAATAGAAACTTCCGAAAAAAATTTCCATATTATTTATTCCCAGTAAAAAAAACACTCCAAAGAAGTCATCAAAATTTAGAGTTTGCGATCAGGAAGTAGTGCAAATTTGGATAATTTCTAATGATTTTTACATAGGGTTGTCATTGCAAGAAATTCTCTTTTTCGATTCCTAATCACCGAATTGAAAGCGAAGTTAAGAAATATTTCCTTTCTGGCGTTCTGTATTAATATTTTTCTCTAGGAAAAAGAGTACAAAGTTACACATTTTCGCAACTTGTTTCTTTTTATATGAATTTAAACGCAAAACGGCGTTTTTATGTAAATTTCAGTAAATAACTTTTAATTTTTGGACGAAAATTAGTTCATAAATTTCTTAAAATAAATTGAATTTTTAAAAAGCATTGTGGGTATTTCATAAAATTATAAAGGAATTACAAATTTTTGTGTGACTAAAATAAATTTTGACTTGCTTTTCTACTAATTATCTGCATTTTTGAATATCGATTCTTTGGAAGCAATGAAAATGTAGTTCCTCAAAAAGGACTTCCAATTTTTTTTACTGGGTTACTTTACAATGTAAAGTTTACATTTATAATTACAGTATTAGTTAATACATAACAAGAACTTTTGCAAAAGTGTTGTCATTAACCCCGACCAAAAAAGTTTGTAGTGTGTATGTCTGTTCCCTCATAGAACCTAAACGACTGGATGGATTACGATTTAGTTTGATCTGTTTCAAAGCTGACTTGATCGAGTGTTCTTAAGGTACGGTCAGATTGGAGAGACATTTGCTTCAAATATGTTTGTTCATGTTTAAAAATTTTTTTTTGTAAATACATACACAATTTGTTTTGTGGTCACACTACGCACATTTATTTGAACGTTTTGTTTCTTCAAACAGCTGTCAAATAACGGCAACATTTGGCTTCGTATCTGGTTTTTGTCGTGGCAAAGCTTCACTTGTGTCCCCATTTCGTATTTAAACTAAAAATCAATTAAAAGCAATATATGCATGTACTTATTACATATGTATTTCTTTTTATACAAATTTATTAAAAAATTTCCATTATGCACATACATACCATTCTATGCACATATACATACATAATATGCAGCACCAAATAATACCCAGCAGTCCAAGTTGTTACCGACGACATTTTCATCGATGATATCTGAAGACAATCAATGATTTGTCGCGCATAAAACACATTTCGAAATAAGTTTGGTGACAAGGTGGTATACGTTGTCGTGTATAAAAAATTTTTCCAGACAAGATTATGAAAATATAAACATACATATATGCTAAGAAACCTTATTCACGACAAGATGGGAAGCAACTGTATCGAAGTTGTCGTCAGTACAGTTTTATTGACGACAACAAGAGCTGCATCGAAGTTGACGTGTGTTCTGTTTTATTGACAACAAGATGAGTACAAAAATACATCGAAGCTGTCGTGTGTACGGTTCTATTGCTGATAACAAAAGTAAGAACTGCATCGAAGTTGTCGTGTTTATGTACAAAGTTTTTTAAATACCTCGGTAGGCTAGTAGGTAGCGTGCTAGCCTATCAATGCGGAGGTTGTGGGTTCGATTCGATTATTATATTTTTAAATTTTATTATTATTCATTGACGACAACTTTAGTAGCATGTTACCAACGTTGTCGTCAAAGACATTTGTGCCCTTTATTTGAAAATGTCGTCAATAGTTGGCTTGGACTGTCGTCATATTGAAGTGTAGTCAACCAACTACTTTTAACAAGAACACGAAAAACCGCTTAAATAAAAAACGATGTGAACCGTTAATTTTAAAATAAATTTTTACAATAAATGGTAGCCTGTCTGAAACAGTGAAAAACAGAAATATAATTGCGTTGCCAAACTTAGTTCTGGAGTTACGTAGCTCAAAATTTGTACTTTCTTTTGTACTTTTTTAAAGGTATGTACTTCTTTATTTCAGAAAGAAAATTTTTTTCAAAAGGTACTGGTTTTTAAAAAAGTTCTTTTTAAAAATGTGCTTGTTTAAAATGGTAATTTTTTAAAAAGGTCGTTTTTTTAAATGCTATTTTTATTTAAGTTACTTTTTTAAGGAAGTCTTTTTAAAAATGTACCTTTTTAAAACTTTTTTAAAAAGGTACTTCTTTTAAATGGTATTTTTTTAAATGCTTTTTTTAAATGTAGTTTTTATAAAAGTTACTTTTTCTCAAAAAGTACTTTTTTAAATTTAATTTTCTAAATAAGTACTTTTTTAAAAAAGTATGTTTTTAAAAAAATTAGCTAAGAAAATTAACCTTATAAAATTGTTTTTTTTTAAAGTACCTTTTAAATTCTACTTTTTTAAAAAGTTACTTTTTTATAATAATGTCCTTTTTTAAAAGTGTACTATTTCTGAAAATGTACTTTTTTCAAATATGTAGGGTTGTAAAAAATACCTTTTTAAAAAAGTACGTTTTTAAGAAAAGGACGTTTTTGCAAAAAGTACGTTTTTAAAAAAAGTACCTTTTTAAAATATTACTTAAAAATATACTTTTTAAATTCTACTTTTTTAAAAAGGTACTTTTTTTATATGTCCTTTTTTAAAAAGGTACTTTTTTATATGTCCTTTTTTAAAAAGGTACTTAAAAAACGTTTTAAAAAGGTAGTTTTTTAAAAAGGTACTTTACTAAAAATTCACTTTTTTAAAAAGGTAATTTTTTTTAATAAAAGTACTTTTTTTTAAAAAAATGTACTTTCTTTTTAAAATAGTTCCTTTTTTAAAAAGGTACATGTTTTAAAAAGCTACTTTTTTAAAAGGGTACTTGATTAAAAAGGAAAATTTTTTTAAAAAGGTTCTTTTTTTAAAAATTTACTTTTTTTAAAAAGGTACAGTAAATTTCGCTTATAGTCCACTGCCTTATTTGCACGCTATTTGTGGACTATAACGCGAATTGTACTATATCTTGAATTTTATATAAGACAATTTTTGGCTTATATGCGAATCTCTATATAATTATTTCATTTAACAGTAGAAAAATAAAACTAACGCTTAGAAATTACTTCCTTATCTAGGTACTCTTTTTAAAAAGGTACTCTTTTTAAAATGGTACTCTTTTTAAAATGGTACTCTTTTCAAAAACCTACTTTTTAAAAAAAGGAACTTGTTTTAAAAAGGTACTTTTTTAAAAAAGGTATTTTTTTAAAAAAGGTACTTTTCTTTAAAAGTACTTTTTTAAAAAGTTTTTCTTAAAAAAGGTAATTTTTTAATTTTGACAGGTACTTTTATTTAAAAGGGTACATTAAAAAAAACTTTTTTTAAAAGACAGTTTTGAAAAGGTATTTTTTAAAAAGGAAATTTTTTTTAAAAAGGTATTAAAAAAAATTTTAAAGGTACTTTTTGGTAAAGGGGACTTTTTAAATAGGAACTTTTTAAATAGGAAGCTACTTTTTTAAATATGTACTTTTTTTAAAAAGGTCCTTTTCAAAAAATTACTTTTTTTAATAAGGTATATTATTAATAAAGCTACTTTTTTAAAAAGGTTCTCTTGTAAAAAGGTATTTTGTTTGAAAAAGGTAAAAATGGTACATGTTTAAAAATTTACTTTTTTTAAAAAGGTACTTTATTAAAAAGGTACTTTATTAAAAAGGTAAATTTTTTAAAAAGGACCTTTTTTAAAAAGGTAGTTTTTTTAAAATGGTACTTTTTTTAAAAAGGTACATTTAAAAAAAACTTTTTTTAAAAGACACTTTTTTAAAATCGTTTTTTTTAAAGGAAATTTTTTTAAAAAGGTATTTAAAAAAATTTAAAGGTACTTCATTTAAAAAGGTACTTTTTTGTAAAGAGGACTTTTTAAATAGGAACTTCTTTATTAATTTAAATCTACTTTTTTAAAAAGGTTCTTTTTTTTAAAAGGTATTTTTTACGTAGCTCAAAATGTTACATAGCTCAAAATGTTTACTTTTTTGTACTTTTTTTAGTACATTTTTATTTGAAAAAGGTGATTTTTTCAATAGGTACTTAAATCTTCTTAAAAATGTTGTTTTTTAAAAGTGTAATTTTTAAAAAAGGTAATTTTTAAATTTAGTTTTTATAAAAGGTAGTTTTTTAATAAGATACGTTTTAAAAAAAGTACGTTTAAAAAAATGCATTTTTTAAAATGACTTAAAAAGTAATTTTTGAATGCTATTTTTTAAAAAAGGTAATTAAAAAAAATACTTTATTTTATTTAAAAGGGTACTTTTTCTGAAAATGTATTTTTCTAAAAAAGTATCTTATTAAAAAAGTAAATTTTTAACAAAAGGGTACATTTTCATAAAATATACTTTTTTAAAAAATGTAGTTTTCGAAAAAAGTACCTTTTTAAAAAAGTCCATTTTTCAAAAAAAGTACGTTTTTATAATTAGTACTTTTTTAAAAAATTACTTTTTAAAAAACGTACTATTTAAATGATACTTTTTTAAAAAGATACTTTTTTTAAATGTAGTTTCTTTAAATAGATACTTTTTTTTAAGAAGGTAAGTTGTTTAAAAAGGTACTTTTTTAAACAGGTACTCTTTTAAAAAATTTACTTTTTTAAAAAGGTAATTTTTTAAAAAAGCTACTTTTTTAAATATCTACTTTTTTTAAAAAGGTCCTTTTCAAAAAAAGGTACTTTTTTAATAAGGTATATTTTTATTAAAGGTACTTTTTTTTTAAATGTACCCTTGTAAAAAGGTACTTTTCTAAAGAGGTATTTTTTAAAATGGTACTTTTTAAAAATGTACTTTTTTAAAAAGCTACTTTAATAAAAACCTACTTTTTTTAAAAAGCCACTTTTTTAAAAAGCAATTTTTTTTTGAAAAGCTACTTTTTTTAAAACTACTATTTTTAAAAAGCTACTTTTTAAAAAGGTACTTTTTCTAAAAAGGTAGTTGCTTAAAAAGGTATTTTTTCGAAAAAGGTATTTTTAAAAAAGGTCCTTATTTAAGGTCCTTATAAAAGGTACATTTTTTAAAAAAGGTACCTATTTTTAAAATGAAACATATTTTAAAAAAAGTATTATTTTAAAAGGTATTTATTTAAATGTACTTTTTAAACAAGTAAACTTTTTTAAAAAAGTACCTTTTTTAAAAAGATTTTATCTTAAAAAGGTAATTTTTTAAAAATTTGCTTTTTTAAAGTTATTTTTTAAAGGTGCTTTTTTGAAAAAGCTACTTTTTGGAAAATGTACATTTTTGAAAAGTAATTTTGAACAATGTTTTTTTCTTAAAAGGTACATACTGCAAAACGACGTTTTTGTGCTTCATATTTCATTTATTACTTTTATTATATGACAAAACATCCCAACAGCTGCTGTTTACTACCGTTTGATCTTACAAAAACTTTGCAAGAACAAATATTTGTTTTCTCAAAAAAGAGGATAATATTTGCCTGTGAGTGGTCACACTTTGTTCACATTAGGCACATTTTTGTTTGGCGGCTAATAATTTTGTTTGCCACTGATCAGCTGTTTTGCTGTTTGCCTCTAATAAATATTTTATGGTCAGACTACGATAAAGAAATATTTGTCGTTTTTCGTCAAATGTTTCCCCAATGTGACCGTACCTTTAGCTATGCTTGAAAAAAAAAGCGGTCCAGCCATTTAGAAGTTATCACCACTTTTGAGCTGCATCCTCTTGAATTTGTGTGTCTGTGTCATCGTAGCACAGTGCTGTGTCCCATAGACAAAAAGAGAAAATGAAATTTGGGTCTTCTTTTTGGATGAAATTTATATTTTTGCAATAACAACAAACTAGCTTAATTGGACAAAAAAAATTGTTTCAGAAAAAACACATTCCCGCCTATTGTGAAAGGCGACGTCGACGTCACATCAACATGACAGTAAACAATTGTCCCTTGTCTACTGATTGTCGACCACAAATGACTGCTATTGACAGTCTGTTACTATTTTCTGAAGCTTATGAAATTGTTCCAGCATGTTAATATTAATCAATTGTGGTCAACGAAGAGTAGACAAGTGAAAATTTTTCGATGTCGTGTTGATGTGACGTTGACGTCGCCTTTCACAATGGGGGGATTATATGGCCACCAGACGTCGGTAAAGTCAACAATTCTTTTTGGTAATTACAAATAAAAATCAATAATTTTTTTGGGGTTTACAAAAAAAATTTTTAAAAATCCATTTTTAAAGATATCTTTTATATTTTTTTTGCAAAAATAACTTAAATATATGTGCTATAAAATAAAGTATCGAATTTGTATAAAATACTGCAATAAATATTTACAAGAAAGCATTGAAAAACCTACTTTTTTTGTTTCGCAATTAAAAAATACCAAAAGTTTAATAGAGTAGTAAAAAAAATATGTTAATTGATTATAATAACTTCCATTTATTTTTGAAGCTACTAATACCTGTTTATAATATAATGTAGAAAAAATAACCGACTTTTTTTTACACTTTATACTTCTATCACTTATCTTTAACTTTCTTAATATTCAGTAAAATGTTCTAATTTTTTAGTGGGTAACTAAAAAGACATATAGTTCTAAATTATGGAAGATAAATATGTAATAAAGATTTAAGTGATTTATTAAAGAAGCCGGAAATGTGACTTATTTTTTAATTAAATTGTAAAAAATACCAAATTTTGATCCAATGTATTAAAAAAATATGTTAATCGATTTTAATTTTTTTCTTTTTTTTTTTGAGGATTGGGCCTTTATTTATATTAGCCATTCAACAAAAGTACCGACTTTTTGCAAAAATTTTTTCATATTACTTTTTCTGAGAGGTTATTTTTTAGAACTTTTTAATTCAATATTGTTCCAAATCCTATATATACTTTGTAAAAAACTCATTTTATAAAAATATAATTAACCAGCGTTACCTTTGCTCATAATTTCCATCATAAAAAATGATTCCGCATGTCTTTTTACAATATTGATTTTCAATGGAAATAAAAAGTTTGCTAAATTTTTAAGTTATTTGTTACGGTTGTTTCTTAATAAAAGCGAATGCGTTATTTTTAAAATATTATGGCCGTTTTAAAAAATGCTAATATGCTAACAAAATTGGTTAAAAAGAAAATAGGGGCAAAAATTAGAAATCAGTTTCAAATCCGAATAGGATTGATAATAGATCAGGAAAGTCTGTTTTGCATTTAGAGTATTAATTAATTTCACTTTAACTGCTTGTAATCCAAGAAATAAAAATATCTAAATATAATATGTTACCTGTTGTTTGTATTGGTTTCAATTTTGTTTTACCGTGTTGTGGGTCTTTATATGCACATGGTTTATAACTATGGACGAAAAGTGAGAATGGTAGAAAGTTTAAGTAATGAAAATAAACAGATTGTAAAAGAGTACAAGCAAGCGCCTGGTACGTTTCCTTGGCCAATAATTGGAAATTTGCAATTGTTAGCTAAGTATAAAGTTCCCTTTTAAAGATTTTCAGAGTTTTCAAAAGAATTTAATGATATTTTTACACTGAGTCTCTGCAGGACACGCTGTTGTGTAGTTAATAACTTGGGGTTGATACGGGAAGTCATTAACTAAAATGGAAAATTCTTCGGAGGTCTTCCACATTTTTAGCGACATCATAAACTATTTGGAGGAGATTGTAATAACTGTAAATGTTTTGCTATTTTGTTCAAATGATTGTTATTCAATTTGTATTACTTTACAGCGGAAACGCCGCAATCTTGCTTGTCGACATTGTTCGCCTAGAGCATCTTCATCATACTTTTCGAAAATGTCAAACGTGGATTGCTTTGAAATCAGAGAACTTCTGGAAAAAATAAAAGAAGTATTTCCATGTGAGGAGTTTGAAACTAAGCCCCTAATTAAACAAACCTGTACAAATATATTTACGCACTACATGAGCTCAATTCATTTTGAGTATGATGATACAGAATTCCAAAAAAACTCCTTAAGAAGTTGGAAAAAGTCAACGAAACGTCGAGCAGATGTTATATACATCCATATTTTAAATAATATTGTTCTATTGATGCTTTAAAACATAAGCTGACCATAAAGTCAGCCTAAGGAAACCCCTAGTAACACCAAAAGAATTCATTAGTCAAAAATAAACTAGCAATCATGATTGTTAACTATTTTGATGAAATATTTTGGAAGATTAACCAAGGGTATGCTTTAGACTTTTTGCTTTTCCGCTTTTTTGGCTGTCCCCTTTTTACAAAAACGTAAAAACCATAGTTGGATAATCTTCTAAAATAAGGAAGTTTATATTAGAACATATTTTTTGTGAACGCGAACAAAACTAAGATGTAGATGAACCTGAGAAGGACTTTACCGATGCTCTTTTAAAGAGTTTGATTGAAGACAAGAATGTTTCGCGAGACACAAAAATTTATATGCTCTAGGATTTTATTGGTGGTCATTCAGCTGTGGGGAATCTAGTTATGATGGCATTGGCCTACATTGTCAAAACCCTTTAATTGGAAAACAAATACAGTCTGAAGTTGATGATATATCTAGGAATGGTCAGAGAAAAATTTCTTTAAGTTCTACGTTATGATTCATCTCCTATTGTGCCACACGTAGCTACTGAAGACACTGTCGTTGCAGGATACAGAGTTACTACAGGAACTCTTGTGTTTATCAATAACTGCAAATTGAACACTAGTTCTGAATACTGGAGAAATCCCGACGAATTCAATCCTCTGCAATTTCTTGAAACTGTTGATGAAAAATAATATGAAAACAGCCTTAGCACGTGAACATGGCTTAAAACTTCTGCAGCAGTTATTATCGATTCTAAACGACGAAACTCAGAAGATTCTGACTCTGGTATAGAATACGATAGGGATCTCTTAGCAATAAGCTCATCACTATCCGGGTATTCACTTCTTAACCCATTATCTAAATCTCAAAATGTAACAAAACCAAAGCATTGGCGTCGTGAAGAAGTGACGACTTAAGAAAAATATAGCTCACTTTTTGCCTTTTAATATAGGCAAGCGCACTTGTATTGGGCAAAATCTTGTGCGAGCTTTTGGCTTTATTTTACTATCAAACATTCTTCAGCAATATGTCAACCTTAAAAATAGTGCCAACATGTATCGCTTTGCCTACAAAAACTTTTCCATTAGTTTTTAGTCCGCGCGTTATATAAAACAGAGCAAAAAAGATCAAAATTAATAATTTAAAATGTGTTGGGAGGGTGTAACAGGGATTTTTTTGAATTGGTCGTTGAAACTGGTCTGGATATTTCATAATCTTCATTATATCTTATTTATAGCTTTTTATAGTCACAAAGGCTCAGTCATGCATTTTAATTATTTATGTTATATATTCCAAAGCTCAGAATTTCACTTTTTTACAGTTTTCACAGTTTTATTCTCAAAACAGTATTGAAAACTAAAATTTTCAAATATAAACTGAAAACTCCCAAACTAAATGTTTTTAAAGAAAACACAATTGTGTGAACATTTAAATTTCAAAAATAGCTCTGTGTTCTACAATTTTTTACAACTGTGATGAAAAGGAATTAAAGAGTAAAGAAATTCAAATAAAAATATTTTAAAATGTATCCATGTTCGTGTTCGTATTTGTATTAAAATTAAAATAATAAAATGTTTTATTATTTCAAAAGGATAATATACAATTTGTCAATTTACAACGGTTTACAATTTTTGCTTTAAAGCGTACTTGTGCAATTACATCTGACATAACCTCTGACTGCTCATAACAGTTGAGTTTGTACACAATTTTCATAAATATATAAAGCGCTCTATGCTTTTCAATGTGTTTTCAGCCAAACCACACTTTTGTTAAATATTGCAATTAAGATTGCTAAAATACAAATGATTTCTACATCAATGTAATTAATATTTTTATAAAATTATCATTAAAAAAGTCTATTATGTTCGACTTTTGCATTTTGGATTATATCTGCCATAACTTGCATATATTTAAGATATTTCAAACCACATCTTAGTGGCGTATAAGCGAAAATTGTACCTTTTTTAAAAGGTATTTTTTTTAAAGGTGCTTTTTTAAAAGGAACTTTTTTTAAACAGGTACTTTTTTTAAAAAGGTACTTTTTTTTTAAAAAGGTACTTTTTTTAAAAAGGTACTTTTTTTAAAAAGGTACTTTTTTTAAAAAGGTACTTTTTTTAAAAAGGTACTCTTTTTAAAAAGGTAATTTTTTAAAAAAGATACTTGTTTTAAAAAGGTACTTTTTTAAAAAAGGTATTTTTTTAAAAAGGTAATTTTTTTTTAAAAAATTACTGTTTTAAAAAGTTTTTCTTAAAAAAGGTACTTTTTTTTATTTTGACAGGTACTTTTTTTAAAAAGGTACATTTAAAAAAAACTTTTTTAAGAAGACACTTTTTTAAAAAGGTATTTTTTAAAAAGGTATTTAAAAAAAACTGTTAGCTAAGTGGTATTCAATTTAAATAAATAAATACTTATAAATTATTTTACTTTGACTTTATAGGTTTGGCATTATGTGATTGGTCGACGCTATAGCGGAAACGCCGCAATCTTGCTCGTCGACATTGTTCGCCCAGAGCATCTTCATCATACTTTTCGAAAATGTCAAACGTAGGTTGCTTTGAAATCAGTGAACTTATGGAAAAAATAAAGGAAGAAATATTTCCAGGTGAGGAGTTTGAAAGTAAGCCCCTAATTCAGCAAACCTGTACAAATATGTCTACGCACTACATGCGTTCAATTCATTTTGAGTAGGATGATACAGAATTCCAAACGATTTTTAACTAGGCGTTTATGTTTTAAAGCTGTTTATGTTTTAAAGCATCAATAAAAGAATGTTATTTAAAATGTTGATGTGTATAACATCTGCTTGAAGTTTCGTTGCCTTTTTTCCAACTTTTTCAGGAGCTTTTTTTTATAATTCTGACAAATTAAATAAATGTAATTAACACAATGAAAATTCATATGCTTTTGTGTGTGAAAACTTACTATTTAACTATTTTTCATAGTGTTTATAAAATTGTTTATATAATTAAAAGTGGACATCACGGCATAAGATAATTTTAAAAAACTAAAATAAAAAACTGGACACAACATAAGTTTTTAATCAATAAAATTAAAATAAATAAATTATCACGGCAGAACACAAATTATCACAGTTCAGGTTTCAGTTGTTTATCACAGACTAGTGAGAGTGTATAGCAATTGAATATTGTAAATTAATATTGTCTTTGCCTTCTTTTGTATTCATTGTTTGTTTGGTCCGTTCTTGTATTCGTAGGCTTTTCAAAGTGTAACGTTTATTGTGTTTTATTTCTCTGTCTATAATTTCAATGTTTTGAAAGCATATGTTGTCTCCACTCTCTTTTACATGTTGAGATAGAGCCGTGCTTTCTCTTCCCTTCCCTTCCCTAGTAACACCAAAAGAATTCATTAGTCAAAAATAAACTAGCAATCATGATTGTTAACTGTTTTGATGAAATATTTTGGAAGATTAACCAAGGGTATGCTTTAGACTTTTTGCTTTTCCGCTTTTTTGGCTGTCCCCTTTTTACAAAAACACAAAAACCATAGTTGGATAATCTTCCAAAATAAGGAAGTTTATATTAGAACATTATTTGTGAACGCGAACAAAACTAAGATTTAGATGAAACTGAGAGGGACTTTGCCGATGCTCTTTTAAAGAGTTTGATTGAGGACAAGAATGTTTCGCGAGACACAAAAATTTATATGCTCTAGGATTTTATTGGTGGTCATTCGGCTGTGGATAATCTAGTTATGATGGCATTGGCCTACATTGCCAAAACCCTTTAATTGGAAAACAAATACAATCTGAAGTTGATGATATATCTAGCAATGGTCAGAGAAAAATTTCTCTTCATTATATGCACAGTATGCTATTTACAATGGCAACCATTTTTTAAGTTCTACGTTATGCTTCATCTCCTATTGTACCACACGTAGCTACTAAAGACACTGTCGGTGCATGATACAGAGTTACTGCAGGAACTCTTGTGTTTATCAATAACTGCAAATTGAGCACTAGTTCTGAATACTGGAAAAATCTTGACGAATTCAATCCTCTGCGATTTCTTGAAACTGTGGATGAAAAAGAATATGAAAACAACCTTAGCGCACGAACATGGCTTAAAACTTCTGCAGCAATTATTATCGATTCGAAACGACGAGTCAGAAGGTTCTGACTCTGGTATAGAATACGACAGGGATCTCTTAGCTATAAGCTCATCACTATCCGTGTGTTCACTTCTTAACCCATTATCTAAATCTCAAAATGTAACCAAACCAAAGCATTGGCGTCGTGAAGAAGTGAAACTTAAGAAAAATATACCTCACTTTTTGCCTTTTAGTATAGGCAAGCGCACTTGTATTGGGCAAAATCTTGTGCGAGCTTTTGGCTTTATTTTACTATCAAACATTCTTCAGCAATATGATATTAATAAAATAGTGCCAGCATGTGTCGCTTAGCCTACAAAAAGTTTTCCTTTAGTTTTTAATCCGCGCGTTATAAAACAGAGCAAAAAAGATCAAAATTAATAATTTAAAATGTGTTGGTAGCGTGTAACAGGGATTTTTTTAAATTGGTCGTTGAAACTGGTCTGGATATTTCATAATCTTCATTATATCTTATTTATAGCTTTTTATAGTCGCAAATGCTCAGTGATTCATTTGAATTATTTATTTATTTTATTTGGAATGATCAGAATTTCACTTTTTCACAGTTTTCACAGAATTTTACAGTTTTCATCTCAAAAGAATATTGAAAAATAAAATTTTCACATATAAACTGAAAACTCCAAAGCTAAATGTTTTCAAAGAACACACTATTGTGTGCACATTTAAATTTCAAAAATAGCTCTGTGTTCTACAATTTTTTACAACTTTGATGAAAAGGAATTAAAGAGTAAAGACATTCAAATAAAAATATTTTAAAATGTATCCATGTTCGTGTTCGTATTAAAATTAAAATAATAAAATGTTTTATTATTTCAAAAGGAAAATATACATTTTTCCATTGTACATTTCTAGAACAAACAACAACCAAAATTTTCCGTTAGTATGATTTACTTTTTGACTGCTCACAATAACAGACATTGTGTAATATTTTGGAGTTAATCGAACAGAGCTAATGCAATTTATTTTGTATTTTTCTAAAATTTCATTAGAAGTTGATATTCGGAAACTTCATTAAATTTTAAATAAAATTGTGAACAAGTAAGTTTTCATATAAGTTTTCGCCTCTGAAAATTCTTAAAAATATTCAGTCTGAATGAGCTATTAGAAATTACTATTACGAATTAATTTGGTAAAACTATACAAACGGCAAGTTTATTAAGTTAATCAATTTCTTTCTTTCCTGTAGTGCGATTCTGTAACTTTTAACAATAACAGCAGTTGTTATATTGTCAACTTCTTGGTGCTGACTTTAGCCGATATGTTTTTTAGGTGTGTGAGACATATGTAACTTCGCATGTTTGTCAAAATTATCAATTTACAACGGTTTTTATAATTTTTGCTTTAACGCGTACATGTGCAATTACATCTGACATAACCTCTGAGTTTGTACACAATTTTCATAAATATATAAAGCGCTCTATGCTTTTCAATGTGTTTTCAGCCAAACCACACTTTTGTTAATTGAAAACAGCTGATGTCATTTGCTTTATCAGATGAAAATAGAACACGCTCTAATTGAAAAATTTTCATATGACTTTGCTTCTGTAAATGTCATCTGACAATGTTTCATATGTTTCACACGGAAGAATTTACAGTGGGAAATTTGACAAGTCAGATAAAAAATATATGTCGTCTAAAGTCAGCATAAGTTGTTTGCACTGCCGATTGTACCATTCTGTGACTTCTTGTTAACAACATTCTTTAAATATGGCATCATGTGATATCTCTGAACAAATGAATTTGTGATTGCCAAACAGTATATAGAAAAATTTATACATTGATTTCTTTATTTTTGTGAAATAAATGTTGAATTAAATGTTTAAATAATAGAAATATTGTTATTTAAGTAAAAGTTTTATGTGTTTGCTTTTTGTTGTAGACAGTGATGGAAAATACAGATTTCTATATGGTACTGAATTTGAACTTCAAAAGTACTTTTTCACCTAACTGGTATTTTTAAAGAATTTAAAAAATATTTTCGGTATTCTTAATTATCATACAAAAGAACCATTCTTGACATTTGAATATATTTTTAACTTCCCGCTATCAATAATTGGAAGTCAGTGATTTCATCCCAATTTTTGAAAATCGAGTTTTCAGCAGATCTCGAGGTTTTGAAGTCATGGGAATCTATTCTGACTACATTTACGATTATGCCCGTATGGATGTATGTACGTGTGTGTGTGTATGTATGTATGTAAACCTCTCATAACTTAACGGATGGGAGCCAGATTTACGGCATTCTAAATACAACGATCTTACATAGATTTCGGTTAGGTAGATTTTTAAAATTTTCGAAAATAAAGTTTAAAAAAAAAATGTTTTTCAAATAAATTTTAAACTACTAAATCAATCGCATCCAATCAGATCTTAAACTCCAAACAAATCTAATGCTGCAAATTTTGTTAAAACCGATTGATCCATTTGATGGACGTCGTTGACGGAAAAGTTCGAAGAAAGCACACTAGTAGTATAAATATGGGCATTCTGGCACACGTGTATTTTCCCATAAGGATCACTCCTTATTGGAAAATACATGGGGATCAATCTCTATTTATGGTCCATAAGGATCAATCCAATTAGAAAAAAATATTTTAATTCTTATACATATATATTTTCCATAAGGATCAGTCCAATTAAAAAAATATTCTAATATATACATATTTTCTATGAGGAGTAATCCAATTATAAATTGAAAAGGAGAAATTCAAATGAGATATTTTTGTTCCATAACAAGTTTAATGAGATTCTCGTTTGAGTAATTTCACTAAAAACTAAAATGAGAACTGGTTTGTTCTACACAAATTTGATATAAAAGAACATTCAGAGTTTAATTTTAGTTATTGTCCTTCAAAGTTACTTGAAATCACGTTCAACAAAATGCTAAGTATACAGTTTTACATAATATTATAATTTTTTATTTAGTTATTATATATAAGTTTAAGAAATACATACAGAATTTAATTAATTTTTGCTTTCTTTTAGATCTATCAACAAATAATAAACATTTCCAAAGGAAAGAAATCAGAATATACGAAAATTGGCGATATTCCTTTAAATGAACCTTACAAAATTTTAAATTTTGAATGGAAGGTTACACAATATGGATCTAAAGTTATTGCATATTTAGAGAACAATAAGTGGTTTTATCTTCCGCAAAGAATCGTTAAATATTTAAACAGAGAGGATCCTTACTTAGCTAAAATTAATGACAAAATTTGGACAATAATTTACAAAGGATGCCAATCACCAAATGGTTCTGCAATATTCGAACTAAACTATAGCTAAATTTTTATTTGTGATAACCATTTTTATGTAGTTGTAAAATTTTTAAAACCAATAAATGTGATTAATAAAGTGAAATGAAACCCGATTATTTATTCATTTTCTTTTTTGATGTTAAACATGCGCATGCCTGCATTTTATATGTTTTAAATGAGTTATCTTGTTTATTATTTATTTTCATTTTAAGAAAAACGTAGAGGTTAACATACATGTGCAAGACACAAGGTCATATATGTGTTACAGTGTTTTATTTTATTTTTATTTTCATTTATATAAAAATTTTTAAACATGGGATATGCAAAAAATTCTTAACAAAGAAAGGAAAATTTAAGAAAATTTCCCAATGACATGCGCATGCTTGATTTGCTTATACATGTCGCAGTATGTGGGCGCATTGTGTAAATCTAATTTTTATTTGTTTTGAGAATAAGGGTTGGGAAAGAACACTCATTACAAAAATATATTTGTATTTACTACGTTTTATTACTTAAGAAAAGGATATGGAAATTTTCAAAACAAAGTAAAACATCTGTTTGTATGGAAAAAGTCTTAAGACATGCGCATGCTTGATTTTCTTATGCATCTCGCAGTATGTGGGTGCTTTGGTGAAATCTACTTTTATTTGTTTTAAGAAAAAGGGTTGGGAAAGACTACTCATTAAAAAATATATATTTGTATGATGGACAAACTAATCTTTCTGCTTAATTGTTTAAACTCACTAATTTTCAAGGTCGTAAATGTGTTACTATCTTCTATTACTTTTTTCCATTTATATGGAAATTTTAAAAATTCCTAACAAAAAAGGACAATTTAAGAAAAAGGATATGTATATTTCCAAAACAAAGTAAAACATCTGTTTATGTGAAAAAACTCTTAAGAACGAAAAACATGCGTACGCTCGCTATTATGTGTGTCGTAGTGTGTGGGCGCGTTAGTTAAATCTACTTTTAATCTGTTTTGAGAATAAGGGTTGACAAAGAAAACTCTTTAAAAAATATATTTGTATGAAGGACAAACAAATCTTTCTGCTTAATTGTTTAATTAAACTCACTAATTTTCGATGTTGTAAATATGTTACTATGTTCTATTACTTAAGAAAAAGGATATGAGGAAATCCTATCAAAGATAATTATCTGTATATGTATGTATAGTAGCGTGTGTTCAAAAAAAGTATATAATGGGGTATTTTTTTCGAACAAAATTCTAGTCTGATTATATCATTAAAAAAGCGATTCTTAAAAATTTTGTTTTCTCTGTTCAGTATATAAAATTTGAAATTTTTATGTGATAATTGATAAGTATCGTGTCAAGAAAAATATAAATTTAAATTTTTGTGTTTTAATTGTTTTATCAAAAAAAAAATTAAGTAAACCTTAAATATTCTATAGTGTTGTGTAAATTTATATATTTTGAATTCATACAGGTTAGTTACATAATTTTTAAAATAGTAAATTTGCTATATAATTAAAAAAATTGACTTGATCTAAAATCTTCTAACCTATGTTTGAAGGAAATCGATCGAAGGAATTCTAAAGATATCATCAATTTTCTTCGGACGTTTTTTTCTAATTTTTAATACATTTTTTTCTGCTCCGGTTTATTATATTTCTATAAACGTTTGTAAAAAATAAAAAAGAAATCAGAGCTAAAATGATGTCCGATTTAGAATGCAAAGAATGCAAAAGAGCTTTCCGAACTAAGGAAAATTTCAGAGAACATGAAAGAAGTCATGCTTCAAGCTCCAGCAGAAGTGTTGTAAGGCTGGTAAAAAGTGCTTTTAAAAAGAAGCTTATAACACTTGTATATGTGAACGGCAATGAAGAATGCCTCCTACCAGAGGTGTTTCTGAAGGAAGCTGAGGAGCCATTAAAGAAAGAAGTTGACTACTTCTTGAATGTTAATGGCGCTCTGAAATTTAATATGGAAATATATGGGTTATATGCTAGGCCCAAAATGAGCAACTTAGAAAATACCCCAATAGAGGTAAAGCATTTTCAAACGAAAATGAAGGAAGTTTTTAATACAGATGAATTTAATATTGAATATTCTACTAATATTCAAAGTATATTAACAAAGATGGACGAGTTTCAAGAGTGGGATAGTGGTTGGACTCTAGTTCAACTTTTAAAACTTCATCTAAACTTAAATAGATACCAACCACTAAAAGGTTCTAGCTTCATACCTCTCCCGCCTAAACTGATGTTAAAAAAAGCATGTATAAATGTACAAAACGATGATGAATTTTGTTTCGAATGGGCAATTCTATCAGCCGTATCAACTCATAAAAATGCTCAACGAACTAGTAGTTATAGGATCAACATTATTGATGAAATAATCAACATAAATGGATCATCTTTAAATTTTAGTGGGTTATGCTTCCCACTCAAAATAAAAGATATAAAAATTTTTGAGGATAATAATCCCAATATCAGTGTAAATATTTTCGGCTATGAGATGGAAAAAGATTTAGTTGTTGGCCCATATTATAAAACAAAAGGAATAAAATCTAAGCATATACAGCTCTTGTTTTTGCAGAAAAATAACGGAGTTTATATAATTTCGCACTATGTTTACATAAAAAATATTTCAAGGTAAGTGTAACGATTATGAATAAAATCATAGCAATTATATTATGAATAAAATCATAATAATTATTTTTTATTTATTTTTATGCTTATTTTATGCAGATTGATTAGATCTCAACAGACTGGGCATCATGGAAGTATTATTCTCTGTGATGACTGCTTACAAAATTTCCATAACCATCAAAACTTAGAAAAATATAGAGATCGTTGTAAAAGACAGATTGCGTATGCTCCTCAACAAGATAAGTCAATATTACAATTTAATAATTATAATAATAGTATAGATGTACCTTTTGTAATATACTCGGATTCGGAATGCATATTTGAAAATATTCAAACTTGCATTCCGCGCAGGGATATTTCATCAACAACATTAGTTGATAGACATATTCCTTATGCTATGTCGTATTATATTAAATGTAGTTTTAACGAGGATTTAAATAAGTTATGTAGCTTTAAAGGATTAGAATAGCCTAGACTCTTTATAGAGAGTTTAATTAAAGATATAAAAGATTTAAGTTATAATCATTTATCAAGGCTAAAACCAATGATTCCCCTAACTGAATTGGAAAATTTAAATTTCCTTTCCAACAATATATGTCACATTTGTTCTAAAATTATTTTAGATGAATCAAAAGTTAGGGATCATTGTCATTTGAGTGGTAAATATAGAGGACCTGCGCATAGTGCGTGTAATCTTAATTACAAAGTACCGAAATTCTTTCCAGTTCTTTTTCACAATTTTTCTGGTTATGACTGTCATTTATTTGTGAAGGAGCTAAATAATATAAATGATGGCCCAATAAATATTTTTCCGGTCAATAAAGAGCTATATATATCACTTTCTAAAACTATAACTGATGACAATATTGGTAATATTGAAATTAGATTTTTAGATTCCTATAGATTTTTACAATCAAGCTTAAATGATTTAGTTAAAAATTTAGCTAAGCAGGATTTGAAAATAGTTGAATCAATGTATGGTGGAAATGAAAGTAAATTTAATTTACTTATTAGAAAAGGTGTATTTCAGTTGTTACTCTTGTTGTCGTCAATAAAACTGTACTGACGACAACTTCGATACAGTTGCTTCCCATCTTGTCGTGAATAAGGTTTCTTATCATATATGTATGTACATATTTTCATAATCTTGTCTGGAAAAATTTTTTATACACGACAACGTATACCACCTTGTCACCAAACTTATTTCGAAATGTGTTTTATGCGCGACAAATCATTGATTGTCTTGCAGATATCATCGATGAAAATGTCGTCGGTAACAACTGGGACTGCAGGGTATTATTTGGTGCTGCATATTATGTATGTATATGTGCATAGAATGGTATGTATGTACATATTGGAAATTTTTAAATAAATTTGTATAAAAAGAAATACATAATAAGTACATGCATATATTGCTTTTAATTGATTTTTAGTTTAAATACGAAATGGGGACACAAGTGAAGCTTTGCCACGACAAAAACCAGATACGAAGCCAAATGTTGCCGTTATTTGACAGCTGTTTGGGGAAACAAAACGGTCAAATAAAGGTGCGTAGTGTGACCACAAAACAAATTGTGTATGTATTTACAAAAAAAATTGTTAAACATGAACTAACATATTTGAAGAAAATGTTTCCCCAATGTGGTGACCGTACCTTAAGAACACTCGATCAAGTCAGCTTTGAAACAGAACAACCTAAATCGTAATCCATCCAGTCGTTTAGGATCTATGAGGGAACAGACATACACACTACAAACTTTTTTGGTCGGGGGTTAATGACAACACTTTTGCAAAAGTTCTTGTTGTGTATTAAATAATACTGTAATTATAAATGTAAACTTTACATTGTAAAGTAATAAATAATATGGATACTTTTTCGAAAATTTCTATTTAGCTGGACAAGTTTAGTTTTAGCTGGAAACTGGACAAGCATAAAAAAAGCTAGACAATCCAGCCAAGTCCAGCCCAGCTGGCAACCCCAAGGGGCACCTTATCCCCCGAAATTGAAAAAAAGAAATAAGCATATTTTAGTTTCCCGATCGTTAGTAAGACTGTGGCAAAATTTCAGCACGATATATATATATATATATATGTACATAGATCTGCCTCAATAACTTATGTATTGTAAATTTATATTGAATCTCTTGTTAGAAGATGCATACAAACTTATTTGTTTTTTAAATTGGCCCCACTGTTCGATAAGAACAAATCTTTTGCACGTTACTTAGGCATCATTAACATATTACAGTTGGATTGATGAATTATTGTCGTCATGTTAGAATACACGTCACGGTATACAGAGTAAAATTACGACGTACTTTGCAATAAATTATTTAATTTTAAAATCTCAGTTTTGTATAATATGTTTTTTGGTTTTCTCGTTTGTCTTTTTTGTGCGAGAAATAAGGTAGAATTTATTCATGCAAAGATGATTGGATATCAAAAAGTACGACATTCTATTAAGTCAGTATATTTATTGCTGATCACTACACTCAACAAATCGAACGTAGGAAACGTAAATAATGTAGCTTAACAGTCAGGTATAAAAGCATACGTATAGAACGAATAATACTCAGTTAACAAATTTTACTTTTCAAAATACCACACCCCACAAGTGAATTTAATATGATAATTTATTTTGCATTTAGTGTATTTATTAATTTGATTTTAACTGTTTGTAATCCAAGAAATTATCTAAATATAATTTGGGGATTCAATCGGGTGTGTTATCTAGTCATATTGTCATAATATCTTAATATTTTACAATAGTTTTAAAACGTTGTTGTTGTGCTTCAAACAGAAAAGTCCTAATATAATAAGACTTTGTGTGCTGTGTTTATTGTGTTGTCGTAACTATACAGTAGAAATCTGAGCCGAACGACCGAGTCTTTAGTGGAGCCGGTGATAATATGTACAAGCCGGCTCTATTGTTATATGATGTATGTATGCAATATGTAAGTATTCCTGAAAATTATTCACAGTTTTATATGTTCATACATATCTACATACTTATATTTTTATAAGTTTTAAATAGGTAAAAAATAAATTAATTCAGTAAAGTGCGACTTTTTCTCGCACACGAAGGGTTCCGTACGAATACACATATATCCCTTTTCGTTTTTGCCCTTTTTTCATTTTGGCAATTTTTTCGTGTTGCTTTTTGTTTAATTTAAAGTTTTTTTCGTTGTTTTGCCGATTTTTTCGTTTTGGCGCTTTTTTCATTTTTGTGATTTTTTTTTTCGTTTTTTGGCGATTTTTCGTTTTCTGCCATTTTTTTTGCTTTTTGGCTTAAGTCAAGAATACAAACGCTGTTGAAAATGAAAATAAAAAATCATGAGGCAATAGCCCTTTTTAGAACAAAAATTTTTGCCAAATGTTTTCCCCGCTCTCTTTTGTTTCCGGAGTTACGGCGTTCAAAACTTTTATGTTGAACTGGGCATAGCTCCTACAATTCTGCACGGATATAAACGATATGTATATAATTTTAAAATGCTCTAAAATACCTTTCTACTTGTATATAAGCTTCTTAAATCCATTAGCCAATTGTGAACCAAATGCAATCTAAAAAAAATAACCCGACTTTTTACGTACAAACACCATTATCTGAAAAAGTGATTCATATAACGGTACTTAACCATGTATACAAATTTATAGAAAACTTTTCAAGCTTTAATTTGGTATATACTTTAAAGCTGTCACTTTTGAAATGCTTTTTATATTTTCAACAGCGTTGGTATTCTCAACTTGTTCCCGATTTTTTAAGTTTTGACGATATTTTGATTTTTTGGCGTATTTTTTTTTGTTTTGGGGTTTTTTTTTTGCTTTTTGACGATATTCTTAGTTTTGACGATTTTCCCGGTTTTGAGGATTTTTTCGGTTTTTAGTGATTTTTTAGTTTTAGAAATTTGTTTGGGTTTTGGCGATTTTTCGGTATTTGGCGATTTTTTCGTATTGGCGCTTTTTTTTTTGGTTTTGGCGCTTGTTTTTTGTTTCGGTTTTTTCCCATTTTTACCGATTTTTTTCGTTTTTGATAATATTTTTAGTTTTAGCCACTGTTTTAGGTTTTAATGCTTTTTTCCATTTTGACGACTTTTTCGGGTTTTGGCGTTTTTTTTTTAGTTTTTTGGCGATCTTTTTATTTTTGGTGATTTTTTGCGTTTTAGCGAATGTTTTTTTAATTTTGGTCATTTTGTCTTTAAGCGCTTTTTCTATTTTTACCATTTCGTTTTGACATTATTTTAATTTTGGAATTTTTTTTGTTTTAGCGTTTTTTTAAGTTTCAAAATTTAGCCTTTTACGGTTTCCAAGATACATCAAATTGTCATAATCAAAATTTTGTTTGTATACATTTGCTTTCTGGCGGCCACCGATCGTTTTTCCACTAGCAGCCGTCCGGAAAATTAGTCGGCGTAGTGAACAACAGCTGGTTTGCTTATGTTTATGTATTTTAACAATTTAATTTTGTATATCTAGATTTTAGTTAAGAATTTAGTGTTTAAACGATAATCAGGTAAGGTCTTATGTATTTACTTGAGTCTGTCCAATATGTAATTTTCGCACAAACCGGCTATTATTTTTGTTTTTTCGCTTGTTCTTGGCATCTTAATTCCAAATGTATATAATTGCTTTTTTTTTATCAGCTGACTCAAATTTGAAATAGCACATTAAATTATGATGGGGTGCTTACACCAGTCATATTTTTTCGTGTTATTATTTTAAGACATATGACTTTATGAGAATCGTTTGAATCTCCCAAATATGTTACCTGTTGTTTGTATTGGTTTCAATTTTGTTTTACCGTGTTGTGGGTCTTTATATGCACATGCTTCATATATATGGGCGAAAAGTGAGAATGGTAGAAAGTTTAAGTAATGCAAATAAACAGATTGTAAAAGAATACAAGCAAGCGCCTGCTCCGTTTCCTTGGCAAATAATTGGAAATTTGGAATTTTTAGCTAAATATAAACTTCCCTTTCAAATATTTTCAGAGTTTTCAAAAGAATTTGGTGATATTTTGCACTGAGTCTTGGCAGGACACGCTGTCATGGAAGTCATTAACTAAAATGGAAAATTCTTCGGAGGTCTTCCAAATTTTTTGCGATATCATAAACTATTTGCAGGAGATCGTAGAAACTGTAAGTGTTTTGCTATTTTCTTGAAATGATTGGTATTAAATTTGTATTATTTTGACTTTATAGCTTTGGCATTATGTGATTGGTCGACGTTACAGCAGAAACGCCGCAATCTTGCTCGTCGACATTGTTCGCCTAGAGCATCTTCATCATACTTTTCGAAAATGTCAAACGTGGGTTGCTTTGACATCGGTGAACTTATGGAAAAAATAAAAGAAGTATTTCCAGGTGAGAAGTTTGAAATTAAGCCCCTAATTCAAAAAACCTCTACAAATTTGTTTACGCACTACATGTCCTCAATTAGTTTTGCGTATGATGATACAGAATTCCAAATAAGTGTTGTGTTTTTCTTCCGACGGGTTTTTTTTTTTAATTTGGAACGATTTTCCGTCATCCCACGTCAAATTTGGTTTGTAAACAGTCCGGTTTCGGCTATGTGCCATCTTCAGTGTTCTATTGAATACTCTCAATAGAACACTAAAGATGGCTTATAGCCGAAACCGGTCTGTTTGCAAACCAAATTTGACGTGGGATGACGGAAAATCGTTCCAAATTCCAAATGATTTTTAACTAGGGGTTTATGTTTTAAAGCTGTTTGTGTTTTAAAGCATAAATAAAATAATGTTATTCAAAATGTTGATGTGTATAACATCCAAAACTTACATAAAACAGACTTTTACAAAAGATCATAAGCGATGACAAAACAAAAATAGAGCACAAATCCAACCACACCACGAGATATCTATTAACGCGCAAAAACCAAAATAAATAAGATGAAAATTGACAGTGTTGTTTACGAAATTAAATGTGATGGCAAAGATACAGAAAAATGCAACAAAATATGTGTGGGGACAACAAAAAGAAGACTATAAACAAGAATATCTGAACATGCAGCCGATGTTGAGAAGGAAAGAGGAAGCACGGCTCTATCTCAACATGTAAAAAAGAGTGGACACAACCTATGATTTCAAAACGTTAAAATCATGATACAATTAACAGGTACCGCAGTAGATAAGTCCCAATTCACACTATGCAAGTCTTATTGATCAGCTTCTTATTCAGCTGTGAGAACAACAGAGAAATGTGTATTCATTTCACTGTCTTTCTCACAGCTGAATAAGAATCTTATCAATAAGACTTGCGTAGCGTGAATTGGGACTTATTGTTGTAGAAAGTATTTCACTAGACTTCAAAAAACTTTGAAGGACGGGTGGAACTATCAGCGCAACTAGTTCTATAAGGAAATGTCAAATACCGTAGAGAAAGGGATCTCTTCACAGAGTTTGATGGCGGTGATGATATTATGATAGTTACATTGCTCTACTGAGTTGTCCGTTTAGGCAAGCAAGGTCAGCTGATCTACTGCGTGTACCTTTTAATTGTATCATGGTTAAAATTCTAGACAGATAAATGAAACACAATAAAAGTTACACTTTGGAAAGCCTACGAATACAAAAGAAGACAAAGACAACATTAATTTACAATATTCAATTGCTATACACTCTCACTAGTCTGTGATACAACAACTAAAACCTGAACTGTGATAATTTGTATTGTGCCGTGAGTATTTATTGATTTATTTTTATTTTATTGACTACAAACTTATGTTGTGATGTCCAGTTTTTTTATTTTAATTTTATAAAATTATCTTATGCCGTGATGTCCAGTTTTTAATTATATAAACAATTTTATAAACGACATGAAAAACAGTTAAATAGCAAGTTTTGTCACACAAAAGCATATATATTTTCATTGTATTACTTACATTTATTTAATTTGTCAGAATTACAAAGAAAAAAACTCCTTAAGAAGTGGGAAAAAAGTCAACGAAACGTCGAGCAGATATTATATACATCCACATTTTAAATAATATTGTTCTATTGATGCTTTAAAACATAAGCTGACCATAAAGTCAGCCTAAGGAAACCCCTAGTAACACCAAAAGAATTCATTAGTCAAAAATAAACTAGCAATCATGATTGTTAACTGTTTTGATGAAATATTTTGGAAGATTAACCAAGGGTATGCTTTAGACTTGTTGCCTTTCCGCGTTTTTGGCTGTCCCCTTTTTACAAAAAAACACAAAAACCATAGTTGGATGATCTTCTAAAATAAGGAAGTTTATATTAGAACATATTTTTTGTGAACGCGAACAAAATTTAGATTGAGATGAATCTGAGAGGGACTTTACCGATGCTCTTTTAAAGAGTTTGATTGAGGAGAAGAATGTTTCGCGAGACACAATAATTTATATGCTCTATGATCTTATTGGTGGTCATTCGGCTGTGGGGAATCTGGTTATGATGGCATAGGCCTACATTGCCAAACCCCTTTAATTGGAAAACAAATACATTCTGAAGTTGATGATATATCTAGCAATGGTCAGAAAAAATTTTCTCTTCATGATATGGACAGTATGTCATATACAATGGCAACCATTTTTGAAGTTCTACGTTATGCTTCATCTCCTATTGTACCACACCTAGCTACTGAAGGCACTGTCGTTGCAGGATACAGAGTTACTGCTGGAACTCTTGTGTTTATCAATAACTACAAATTAGACACTAGTTCTGAATACTGGAAAAATCCCGACGAATTCAATCCTCTGCGATTTCTTGAAACTGTGGATGAAAAATAATATGAAAACAACCTTAGCGCGTGAACATGGCTTAAAACATCTGCAGCAGTTATTATCGATTCGAAATTACGAAACTCGGAAGATTCTGGCTCTGGTATAGAATACGATAGAGATCTCTTAGCTATAAGCTCATCACTATCCGGGTGTCCACTTCTTAACCCATTATCTAAATCTCAAAATATAACCAAACCAAAGCATTGGCGTCGAGAAGAAGTGAAACTTAAGAAAAATATATACCTCACTTTTTGCCTTTTAGTATAGGCAAGCGAACTTGTATTGGGCAAAATCTTGTGCGAGGTTGTGGCTTTATTTTATTATCAAACATTCTTCAGCAATATGATATTAGTTCTAAAGATTTTTCAACCATAAAAATAGTGCCAGCATGTGTCGCTTAGCCTACAAAAAGTTTTCCTTTAGTTTTTAATCCGCGCGCTATAAAACAGAGCAAAAAAGATCAAAATTAATAATATAAAATGTGTTGGGAGCGTGTAACAGGGATTTTTTTAATTGGTCGTTGAAACTGGTCTGGATATTTCATAATCTTCATTATATCTTATTTATAGCTTTTTGTAGTCGCAAAGGCTCAGTCATTCATTTGAATTATTTATTTATTTTATATATTCCAAAGCTCAGAATTTCACTTTTTCACAGTTTTCACAGTTTTTATCTCAAAAGAATATTGAAAAATAAAATTTTCACATATAAACTGAAAACTCCAAAGCTAAATGTTTTCAAAGAAAACACAATTGTGTGAACATTTAAATTTCAAAAATAGCTCTGTGCTCTACAATTTTTTACAACTTTGATGAAAAGGAATTAAAGAGTAAAGAAATGTAAATAAAAATATTTTTAAATGTATCCATGTTCGTGTTCTTATTTGTATTAAAATAAATATAATAAAATGTTTTTTTCGAGGTTCGCAGGTATATTGAAAATGAACCAAGATGGTTCGATCTCAAAATTTTGTATGGCGAAACATGTAGATTCAATCATGATTGGGGCGTGAACCGTGAATGAGAGAGCGAACCTCGATTATTGCTGTTCGTATGAACATTGTATTAGAATAAAGTAAAAGTTTCAACGAAATTTTGGACGTACAGTAGGGGGAGGTGGTACCCCCATACAAAGTAATTATTAATTTTCCTATTTCTTCAGAACTATAATAGTGAAGCTTTCTAAATTTCATGTGGGTAGCTCTTAAAACAAATTAAAAGTTTCAACAAAATCTTGGACGTATAGTAGGGGGATGGGGGTACCCCCCAAAACAAAGTAATTATTAATTTTCCTAAATCTGGATAGCTCTTAGAACAAAGTAAAATTTCCAACTAAATCTTGGATATGAAAAAGCTTAACATTTACAAAAAAGCTTGACGCTACCTTTAACATAGTTAGAAACGTGCGAACTTTTGCGATAACTAAACCAGAAATATATACACAATCCTCCAAATCAAATAATCATCAAATAATACTTCAAAAAATTTAAAATTTATTTTAATACAAGTAGCACCTTTAATAAATCGTGGTTTTTATGGAATAACGCATTGCTGGTAGTATCAATGGTAAAGTTTAATGCACCATTAAATCAGCTTGAAAAGATCCCTTAAACGATGTATTTTTTTATATGTTGTCTTGGGAGAAAATACGAAAATATGCAAAATACTACAAAAAGAGACCTTATGTAGACACGGTCCAGCTCACGGGCGGTCATCGATAGACCCCGCAAATGTTTTGGGAAACCTCATTAAAAAGACCGATCTTTAATTTGAGAGGGGTAACAAAAACACGTTTTTTATCTTCATGCAAGTCGAGTCGCTCTAATGTACATATATACAATGTATATATATATGTACATATATCTTCCTCAATAAGTTATGTATTGTAAATTAATATTGAATCAGTTGTTAGAAGATGCCCCACTGTTCACAAGTCGATAAGAACAAATCTTTTGCATGTAATTTACGCATCATTAACATATTACAGTTGGATTGGTGGATTTTTGTCGTCATGTTAGAATACACGTCACGTTATACACAGTAAAATAATGACGTACTTTGCAATAAATTATTTAATTTTAAAATCTCAATTTTGTATAATATGTACATATTTGCCATTTTGTTTGTTGGTTTTCTCGTTTGTCTTTTTTTGCGAGCAATAAGGTAGAATTTATTCATGCAAAGATGTATTTATTAATTTGACTTTAACTGTTTGTAATCCAAGAAATAAAAATATCTAAATATAATATGTTACCTGTTGTTTGTATTGGTTTCAATTTTGTTTTAGTGTGTTGTGGGTCTTTATATGCACATGGTTTATAACTATGGACGAAAAGTGAGAATGGTAGAAAGTTTAAGTAATGAAAATAAACAGATTGTAAAAGAATACAAGCAAGCACCTGGTCCGTTTCCTTGGCCAATAATTGGAAATTTGGAATTGTTAGCTAAGTATAAAGTTCCCTTTCAAGGATTTTCAGAGTTTTCATAAGAATTTGGTGATATTTTTACACTGGCACTTTGCAGGACATGCTGTTGTGTAGTTAATAACTTGGGGTTGATACGGGAAGTCATTAACCAAAATGGAAAATTCTTCGGAGGTCTTCCACATTTTTAGCAATATCATAAACTATTTGAAGGAGATTGTAATAACTGTAAGTATTTTGCTATTTTCTTCAAATGATTGTTATTCAATTTGAATTACTTTACAGCGGAAACGCCGCAATCTTGCTCATCGTTATTGTTCGTCTAGAGCTTCTTCATCATACTTTTCGAAAATGTCAAACGTGGGTTGCTTTGAAATCAGTGAACTTATAAAAAAATAAAGGAAGAAATATTTCCAGGTGAGGAGTTTGAAAGTAAGCCCCTAATTCAGCAAACCTGTACAAATATGTTTACGCACTACATGCGTTCAATTCATTTTGAGTATGATGATACAGAATTCCAAATGATTTTTAACTAGGGGTTTATGTTTTAAAGCTGTTTATGTTTAAAGCATCAATAAAACAATGTTATTTAAAATGCTGATGTGTATAACATCGGCTTGAAGTTTCGTTGCCTTTTTTCCAACTTTTTCAGCAGCTTTTTTTATAATTCTGACAAATCAAATAAATTTAATTAACACAATGAAAATAGATATGCTTGTGTGTGAAAATTTACTATTTAACTATTGTTCATAGTGTTTATAAAATTGTTTACATAAGTAAAAATTGGACATCACGGCATAAGATAATTTTGTAAAATTAAAATAAAAAACTGGACATCACGACATAAGTTTGTAGTCAATAAAATAAAATTAAAATAAATAAATAAATTATCACGGCAGAACACAAATTATCACAGTTCAGGTTTCAGTTGTATATCACAGACTAATGAGAGTGTATAGCAATTCAATGTTGTAAATTAATGTTGTCTTTGCCTACTTTTGTATTCATTGTTTATTTGGTCCGTTCTTGTATTCGTAGGCTTTTCAAAGTATAACGTTTATTGTGTTTTCTTTCTCTGTCTATAATTTTAATGTTTTGAAAGCATATGTTGTGTCCACTCTCTTTTACATGTTGAGATAGAGCCGTGCTCTCTCTTTCCTGCTCAATATCGGCTGCATGTTCAGATATTCTTGTTTCTAGTCTTCTTTTTGTTGTCCCCACGTATATTTTGTTGCATTTTTCTGTATCGTTGCCATCACATTTAATTTCGTAGACAACACTGTCAATTTTCATCTTATTTATTTTGGTTTTTTGCGCGTGAATATATATCTAGTGGTGTGGTTAGATTTGTGTGCTAAAAAGAGGATATGATTTTTCACAGTATACCATATATACCAAAACTTACAGAAAGCAGACTTTTACAAAAGATCATAAGCGATGACAAAACAAAAAGAGCGCACAATTCCAACCACACCACTAGACATCTATTCACGCCCAAAAAACCAAATAAATAAGATGAAAATTGTCATTGTTGTTTATGAAATTAAATGTGAATGCAACGATATAGAAAAATGCAACAAAATATTATAAGTGGAGACAACAAAAAGAAAACTAGAATCAAGAATATCTGAACATACTGTAGATGTTGAGAAGGGAAGAGAAAGCACGGCTCTATCTTAACATGTAAAAGAGAGTGGACACAACATATGCTTTCAAAACATTAAAATTATAGACAGAGAAATAAAACACAATAAACGTTACACTTTGAAAAGCCTACAATATTGCATTGCTATATACTCTCACTAGTCTGTGATACAACAACTAAAACCTGAACTGTGATAATTTGTATTGTGCCGTGAGTATTTATTTATATTTTATTGACTAAAAACTTATGTTGTGTAGTCCAGCTTTTTTATTTTAATTTTATAAAATTATCTTATGCCGTGATGTTAAGTTTTTAATTATATAAACAATTTTATAAACAACATGAAAAATAGTTAAATAGCAAGTTTTCTCACAAACAAGCATATATATTTTCATTGTATTAATTACATTTATTTAATTTTTCAGAATTATAAAGAAAAAAGCTCCTGAATAAGTTCGAAAAAAGCCAACGAAACATCGAGCAGATGTTATATACATCCACATTTTAAATAATATTGTTTTATTGATGTTTTAAAACATAAGCTGGCCATGCCTAAAGAAACCCCTAGTAATACTAAAAGAATTCATTAGTCAAAACTAAAACTAGCAATCATGATTGTTAACTGTTTTGATGAAATATTTTGGAAGATTAACCAAGGGTATGCCTTAGACTTTTTGCTTTTCCGCTTTTTTGGCTGTCCCCTTTTTACAAAAACACAAAAACCATAGTTGGATAATCTTCTAAAATAAGGAAGTTTATATTAGAACATATTATTTGTGAACGCGAACAAAACTAAGATTTAGATGAACCTGAGAGGGACTTTACTGATGCTCTTTTAAAGAGTTTGATTGAGGACAAGAATGTTTCGCGAGACACAAAAATGTATATGCTCTAGGATTTTATTGGTGGTCATTCGGCTGTGGGGTATCTAGTTATGATGGCATTGGCCTACATTGCCAAAACCCTTTAATTGGAAAACAAATACAATCTGAAGTTGATGATATATCTAGCAATGGTCAGAGAAAAATTTCTCTTCATTATATGCACAGTATGCTATTTACAATGGCAACCATTTTTTAAGTTCTACGTTATGCTTCATCTCCTATTGTACCACACGTAGCTACTAAAGACACTGTCGGTGCATGATACAGAGTTACTGCAGGAACTCTTGTGTTTATCAATAACTGCAAATTGAGCACTAGTTCTGAATACTGGAAAAATCCCGTAGAATTCAATCCTCTGCGATTTCTTGAAACTGTGGATGAAATATGAAAACAACCTTAGCGCGTGAAAATGTCTTAAAACTTCTGCAGCAGTTATTGTCGATTCGAAACGACGAAACTCAGAAGATGCTGACTCTGGTATAGAATACGATAGGGATGTTTTAGCTATAAGCACATCACTATCAGGGTGTTCACTTCTTAACCCATTATCTAAATCTCAAAATATATCAAACCAAAGCATTGGCGTCGTGAAGAAGTGAGACTTAAGAAAAATATAACTCACTTTTTGCCTTTTAGTATAGGCAAGCGAACTTGTATTGGGCAAAATCATGTGCGAGGCTGTGGCTTTATTTTACTATCAAACATTCTTCAGCAATATGATATTAGTTCTAAAGATTTTTCAACCATAAAAATAGTGCCCGCATGTGTCGCTTTGCCTAAAAAAACTTTTCCAATAGTTTTCAATCCGCGCGTTATAAAACAGAACAAAAATCAAAATTAATAATTTAAAATATGTTGGAAGTGTGTAACAGGGATTTTTACAATTAATCGTTGAAACTGGTCTGGATATTTCATAATCTTACTTATAGCTTTTTATAGTCGCAAAGCCTCAGTCATTCATTTGAATTATTTATTTATTTTATATATTCCAAAGCGCAGAATTTCACTTTTTCGCAGTTTTCACAGAATTTCACAGTTTTCATCTCAAAAGAATATTGAAAAATAAAATTTTCACATATAAACTGAAGACTCCAAAACTAAATGTTTTCAAAGAAATCACAATTGTGTGAACATTTAAATTTCAAAAATAGCTCTGTGTTCTACAATTTTTTACAACTTTGATGAAAAGGAATTAAAGAGTAAAGAAATTTAAATAAAAATATTTTAATTTAAAATAAAAATTTAAATAAAAATATTTTTATATTTTTTTGAAAGCTACTTTTTTTTTTTAAAACTACTATTTTTAAAAAGCTTCTTTCTAAAAAGGTACTTTTTCTATAAAGGTAGTTTTTTAAAAAGATACTTTTTCTAAAAAGGTATTTTTTTAAATAGGTCCTTTTTTAAAAAGGTACTGTTTTTTAAAAAAGTTCTTTTTATTAAATGCAACTTTTTTAAATGGTATTTTTTAAATGCTTTCTTTATGTAGTTTTTCTAAAAGTTACTTTTTCTCAAAAAGTACTTTTTTAAATTTATTTTTCTAAATAAGTACATTTTTAAAAAAGTATGTTTTTAAAAAAACTAGTTAAAAAAAATAACCTTATAAAAAATTATTTATTTAAAAAGTACCTTTTAAATGCTATTTTTTTAAAAAGTTACTTTTTTTTAATAATGTCCTTTTTTAAAAGAATACTTTTTCTGAAAATGTACTTTTTTAAAATATGTACTGCTCTAAAAAAATACCTTTTTAAAAAAGTACGTTTTTAAGAAAAGGACTTTTTGCAAAAAGTACGATTTTAAAAACAGTAACTTTTTAAAAAATCACATAAAAAATACTTTTTAAATTCTACTTTTTTTAAAAAGGTACTTTTTTATATGTCCTTTTTTTATAAAGGTACTCAAAAAACCTATTTAAAAGAGAGTTTTTTAAAAAGGTACTTTACTAAAAATGCACTTTTTTAAAAAGGTAATTTTTTTAAAAAGGTACTTTTTTAAACAAATGTACTTTCTTTTTAAAATGGTTCCTTTTTTAAACA
Source organism: Panzeria rudis (assembly GCA_956483635.1). Classification (NCBI taxonomy): domain Eukaryota; kingdom Metazoa; phylum Arthropoda; class Insecta; order Diptera; family Tachinidae; genus Panzeria; species Panzeria rudis. The sequence continues at coordinate 52,185,848 of OY101449.1, read as the reverse complement.
GGTACATGTTTTAAAAAGCTAGTTTTTAAAAAGGTACTTTATTAAAAAAGTAAATTTTTTAAAAAGGTTCTTTTTTAAAAAGGTACTTTTTTTTAAAAAGGTACAGTAAAATTCGCTTATAGTCCACTGCCTCATTTGCACGCTATTTGTGAACTATAACGCGAATTGTACTATATCTTGAATTTTATATAAGCCAATTTTCGGCTTATATGCGAATCTCTATATAATTATTTCTTTTAACAGTAGAAAAATAAAACTAACGCTTAGAAATTACTTCCTTATCTACTCAATTCATAAATATTGCAATTAAGATTGCTAAAATACAAATAATTTCTACTTCAATGTAATTAATATTTTTATAAAATTATCATTAAAAAATCTATTATGTTATATTTGAATTTTGGATTATATCTGCCATAACTTGAATATATTTAAGATATTTCAAATCACATCTTGTTGGCGTATAAGCGAAAATGGACTATAGAGCTAATGGACTATATAAAAAATATTTTGCAGGTATTTATTTTGGAATATATCGCAAATTCTACTATAAACGGTGTGGCTTATAAATGAATTATACTGTCCTTTTTTTAAAAAGGTACTTTTTTTAAAAAAGTATTTTTTTTAAAAATGTACTTTTTTTTAAAAAGGTACTCTTTTTGGAATGGTACTCTTTTTAAAATGCTACTTTTTTAAGAAAGGTACTTTATTTAAAAAGGTACTTTTTTAAAAAGTACTTTTTTAAAAAGTTTTTCTTAAAAAATGCACTTTTTTATTTTGACAGGTACTTTTTTTAAAAAGGTACATTTAAAAAAAACTTTTTTTAAAAGACAACTTTAAAAAGGTATTTTTTAAAAAGGAAATTTTTTTAAAAAAGGTATTTAAAAAAAGAAAAAATTAAAGGTACTTTATTTAAAAAGGCACTTTTTTGTAAAGGACACTTTTTAAATAGGAACTTCTTTATTAATTTAAATCTACTTTTTCAAAAAGGTTCTTTTTTTTAAAAGGTATTTTTTACGTAGCTCAAAATGTTACGTAGCTCAAAATATTTTTTTTTTACTTCTTTTAAAGTACTTTTTTATTTCAAAAAGGAGATTTTTTCAAAAGGTACTCAAATCTTCTTAAAAATTTGGTTTCTTAAAAGGGTAATTTTTTAAAAAGGTCTTTTTCTTAAATTTAGTTTTTATAAAAGGTAGTTTTTTATAAAGTTACGTTTAAACAAAAATACGTTTAAAAAAATGCCTTTTTAAAAAATTACTTAAATAGTAATTTTTGAATGCTATTTTTTAAAAAGGCAAATTTTTTAAAAATTACTTTATTTTAAAAGGGTACTTTTTGTCAAAATGTAGTTTTCTAAAAAAGTATCTTATTAAAAAGTACATTTTTAACAAACAGGGTACATTTTCTTAAAATGAACTTTTTTAAAAAATGTAGTTTTCTAAAAAAGTACCTTTTTAAAAAAGTACGTTTTTTTAAAAAAATGACATTTTTACAAAAAGTACGTTTTTAAAAATAGTTGCTTTTTAAAAAATTACTTTTTAAAAAACGTACTATTTTGTTTAAATGCTACTTTTTTAAAAATATACTTTTTTAAATGTAGTTTCTTTAAAAATATACTTTTTTAAAAGGAACTTTTTTTAAAAAAATTTATTGTTTAAAAAGGTAATTTTTTAAAAAAGCTACTTTTTTAAATATCTACTTTTTTTAAAAAGGTCCTTTTCAATAAAGGTGCTTTTTTTAAAAAAGGTACTCTTGTAAATAGGTACTTTTTTAAAATGGTATTTTTTAAAAAGGTACTTTTTAAAAAGGTTTTTTTAAAGGTACTTAAATAAAAAGCTACTTTTTTTAAAAAGGTACTTTTTTTAAAAGCTATTTTTTTCAAAAGGTACTTTTTTTTAAAAACTACTATTTTTAAAAAGCTACTTTTTTTAAAAAGTTACTTTTTTTAAAAAGCAACTTTTTAAAAAGGTACTTTTTCTAAAAAGGTATTTTTTTAAAGAGGTACTTTTTAAAAAAAAGGTACTTTCTTTATAAAATGGTTCCTTTTTTAAAACGGTACATGTTTTAAAAAGGCACTTTTTTTAAAAGGTACTTTATTATTTTTTAAAAAGGTTTTTTAAACAGATACTTTTTTTAAAAAGGTATGTACTTTTTTTAAAAAGGTCATTTTTTCAAAAAGGTACTTTTTTTTAAAAAGGCACTATTTTTAAAAAGGTACTATTTTTAAAAATATTCTCTTTTTAAATGGTACTCTTTTTAAAAAGCTACTTTTTTTAAAAAAGGTACTTCTTTTAAAAAGGTACTTTTTTAAAAAAGGTATTTTTTTAAAAAGGTACTGTTTTTAAAAAGTACTTTTTTAAAAAGTTTTTCTTAAAAAGGGTACTTTTTTATATTGACAGGTACTTTTTTTAAAAAGGTACATTTAAAAAAAACTTTTTTAAAAGACATTTTGTTTAAAAAGGACATTTTGTTTAAAAAAAATTTAAAGGTACTTTATTAAAAAAGGTAGTTTTTTGTAAAGCGGACTTTTTAAATAGGAATTTCTTTATTAATTTAAATCTACTTTTTTAAAAAGGTTTTTTTTGAAAATTTATTTTTACGTAGGTCAAAATGTTACGTAGCTCAAAATTTTTACTTTTTTGTACTTTTTTTTAAAAGTACTTTTTTATTTCAAGAAGGAGATTTTTTCAAAAGGTACTTAAATCTTCTTAAAAATGTGGTTTTTAAAAGGGTAATTTTTTAAAAAGGTAATTTTTAAATTTAGTTTTTATAAAAGGTAGTTTTTTATAAAGTTACGTTTAAAAAAAATGCCTTTTTAAAAAATTACTTAAAAAGTAATTTTTGAATGCTATTTTTTAATAAAGGTAATTTTTTGAAAAATACTTTATTTTGAAATGTAGTTATTTTCTGAAAATGTAGTTTTCTAAAAAAGTATCTTATTAAAAAAGTACATTTTTAACAAAAGGGTAAATTTTTTTGAAATGTACTTTTTTAAAAAATGTAGTTTTCTAAAAATGTACCTTTTTAAAAAAGTACGTTTTGAAAAAAAGGACGTATGTACAAAAAGTACGTTTTTAAAAATAGTTCCTTGTGATAATTTGTATTGTGCCGTGAGTATTTATTTATTTATTTTTATTTTATTGACTACAAACTTATGTTGTGATGTCCAGTTTTTTTATTTTAATTTTATAAAATTATCTTATGCCGTGATGTTAAGTTTTTAATTATATAAAAAATTTTATAAACAACATGAAAAATAGTTAAATAGCAAGTTTTCTCACAAACAAGCATATATATTTTCATTGTATTAATTACATTTATTTAATTTTTCAGAATTATAAAGAAAAAAGCTCCTGAATAAGTTCGAAAAAAGCCAACGAAACATCGAGCAGATGTTATATACATCCACATTTTAAATAATATTGTTTTATTGATGTTTTAAAACATAAGCTGGCCATGCCTAAAGAAACCCCTAGTAATACTAAAAGAATTCATTAGTCAAAACTAAAACTAGCAATCATGATTGTTAACTGTTTTGATGAAATATTTTGGAAGATTAACCAAGGGTATGCTTTAGACTTTTTGCTTTTCCGCTTTTTTGGCTGTCCCCTTTTTACAAAAACACAAAAACCATAGTTGGATAATCTTCTAAAATAAGGAAGTTTATATTAGAACATATTATTTGTGAACGCGAACAAAACTAAGATTTAGATGAACCTGAGAGGGACTTTACCGATGCTCTTTTAAACAGTTTGATTGAGGACAAGAATGTTTCGCGAGACACAAAAATTTATATGCTCTAGGATTTTATTGATGGTCATTCGGCTGTGCAGAATCTTTTTATGATGGCATTGGCCTACATTGCCAAAACCCTTTAATTGGAAAACAAATACAGTCTAAAGTTGATGATATATCTAGGAATGGTCAGAGAAAAATTTCTCTTCATGATATGGACAGTATGCCATTTATAATGGCAAGCATTTTTTAAGTTGTACGTTATGCTTCATCTCCTATTGTACCACACGTAGCTACTAAAGACAATGTTGTTGCAGGATACAGAGTTACTGCAGGAACTCTTGTGTTTATCAATAACTGCAAATTGAACACTAGTTCTGAATACTGGAGAAATCCTGACGAATTCAATCCTCTGCGATTTCTTGAAACTGTGGATGAAAAATAATATGAAAACAACCTTAGCGCGTGAACATGGTTAAAAACTTCTGCAGCAATTATTATCAATTCGAAACGACGAAACTCAGAAGGTTCTGACTCTGGTATAGAATACGATAGGGATCTCTTAGCTATAAGCTCATCACTATCCGGGTATTCACTTCTTAACCCATTATCTAAATCTCAAAATGTAATAAAACCAAAGCATTGGCGTCGTGAAGAAGTGACGACTTCAGAAAAATATAGCTCACTTTTTGCCTTTTAATATAGGCAAGCGCACTTGTATTGGGCAAAATCTTGCGCGAGGTTTTGGCTTTATTTTACTATCAAACATTCTTCAGCAATATGTCAACCTTAAAAATAGTGCCAACATGTATCGCTTTGCCTACAAAAACTTTTCCATTAGTTTTTAGTCCGCGCGTGAACACGGCTTAAAACATCTGCAGCAGTTATTATCGATTATAAACGACGAAACTCAGAAGGTTATGGCTCTGGTATAGAATACGATAGGGATCTCTTAGCTATAACCTCATCACTATCCGGATATTCACTTCCTAACCCATTATCTAAATCTCAAAATGTAACCAAACCAAAGCATTGGCGTCGTGAAAAAGTGACGACTTAAAAAAAAATATACTTCACTTTTTGCCTTTTAGTATAGGCAAGCGAACTTGTATTGGGCAAAATCTTGTGCGAGGTTGTGGCTTTATTTTACTATCAAACATTCTTCATCAATATGATATTAGTTCTAAAGATTTTTCAACCATAGAAATAGTGCCAGTATGTGTCGCCTAGCCTACAAAAAGTTTTCCTTTAGTTTTTAATCCGCGCGCTATAAAACAGAGCAAAAAAGATCAAAATTAATAATTTAAAATGTGTTGGGAGCGTGTAACAGGGATTTTTTAATTGGTCGTTGAAACTGGTCTGGATATTTCATAATCTTCATTATATCTTATTTATAGCTTTTAATAGTCGCAAAGGCTCAGTCATTCATTTGAATTATTCATTTGAATTTCACTTTTTCACAGTTTTCACAGAATTTCACAGTTTTCATCTCAAAAGAATATTGAAAAATAAAATTTTCACATATAAACTGAAAACTCCAAAGCTAAATGTTTTCAAAGAACAAACACACTATTGTGTGAACATTTAAATTTCAAAAATAGCTCTGTGTTCTACAATTTTTTACAACTTTGATAAAAAGGAATTAAAGAGTAAAGAAATTTATATAAAAATATTTTAAAATGTATCCATGTTCGTGTTCGTATTTGTATTAAAATCAAAATAATAAAATGTTTTATTGTGAATCCAAATTGATTATTAGGCTAATTTTCGTAACGTTATTATTTCAAAAAGAAAATATACATAATGGACCAGGACTAGTTCCAAACTACCCCAAACGTATGCATTAGACGTGGTCCATTTAACATTGCGATATTGTAGGACTGGACCACGTGGTCCAGCTTTGCATTACATCGGACTACCCCCAAAACTAGACCATGTAACTACTCCATGGAGCACCTACAGTGGTTAGTTTTGAAACTACTCTATGTCACTACTCCATGGTTCACAAACAAAAAACTAGTTTTCATATTCACTTTGTAGTCTACGTAAATGATTTTCCCTCTGCTTTAATAAGTCTCCTTTTATGATAGGAGCTACACTGCCTTTTTGATTTCTTATATATACAAATAAACTTTTGAGCCATCAGGCTACCATATTGCTGGTAATTGATGATATTTATGATATAACATTCTTGGCAACACTACATTTTGTGCTAAAACACGAACATTTGTTTGAAAGTGGTCCATAGCTGCATTACACAGGACCATGTTGTAACTAGTCCATATCAGCTAAAATGGACCATATAGACCAATAATTTTTGCAGGGAATGAATTTGTGATATTCAAACAGTGTACAGAAAAATTTATTCATTGATTTCTTTATTTTTGTGAAATTAATGTTGAATTAAATGTTTAAATAATAGAAATATTTTGAATTTAACGTAAAATTTTTACATGTTTGCTTTTTGTTGTAGAACAATAACTTTAATTGTTGGCGTAAAATACTTGCTACTGCGGAACAGCTGACTCATTGTTTATTCATTAACAATAGAAAAATTGTTGTCGTATTTAACCGACAGCAAATATTGTTAAAAAGTTACTGAGTAGGAAAATCGAGAACTTGCTTGTTAAATCTTTTCGCGAGGCTTAGTCATTATTTATACTATTTTTAGTTATGACCGAAAAGCACTATTTGTTCACCTAGAAACTTTATTTAATGTATGCGAAATTACAAGCTACTATTTTTATTTCATAGAGAATTCCGTTTATATAAATTTTTAAGTTTGATTCCGAAATTAGAACATTAAGTTTTAAATTGTTTAAACATTTTCTTTAATGCAAAGCTAAAATGCTTTTCTCATAACTTGAGGTCTACACGTAACATAATATGTAAGATGAGATTGTCAAATTCAATCTCAGAGAGAATTATGTTGCGTGTAGACTTCAAATTAGTGTTATATCAATGTTATAAGAATTTTTATGAGAGCGTTGTTATAAGAATTCTTATAACAACAATATTATGAGATGAACTGTCAAAAAACACATGTACATGAAAATAAAATAGTGTGCATGTGTAAGTGCTTATTAAAATAAATAAAAAAGCGATGTTTTTGATAAAATTTCTGTGTCAAATATATGAATAAATGTGTTTAATTGATTTATAAATTTAAATTTGTGTGAAAAATTAAAAATAAAATAACTAATTATGCAAAAGTAGTACATGTTAACTCGATGAGCATTTGCATAAAATGAAATCTTATCGGAAAAGTAAAATTACGTCTTCCCCTAGTATGAGATTAAGAGAAAATTCCACATTTTGTTTTTAGTATTCTGCCGACGTTTTTTCTCATGTTATCTCAAAGTTAATGTCTCGTGAATACGCTGCGTTAATAACTAACAATTGCAGGTAGTTACGGCTTTTTGATTTCACGTGATGATAGACATATGTATGTGCACATACATACACATGTTTTTGGAATTACTATATAATCTATATATGTATATAAAAATGAATCTGTGTTTGTACACTTGTTTGTTTATTTGTTCCTTATAGGAAGCAAAACGGTAGCACCGATCGTGCTGAAATTTTGCACAGTCTTACTAACGATCGGGAAACTAAAATAGGCTTTTTTTCAATTTCGGGGGATAGGGCGCCCCTTAGGGTTGCCAGCTTTGCTGGATTGTCCAGCTTTTTTGATGCTTGTCCAGTTTCCAGCTAAAACTAAATTTGTCCAGCTAAATAGAAATTTTCGAAAAAATATCCATATTATTTATTACTTTACATTTATAATTACAGTATTAGTTAATACGCATCAAGAACTTTTGCAAGTGTTGTCATTAACCCCAGACCAAAAAAGTTTGTAGTGTGTGTGTGTCTGTTCCCTCATAGAGCCTAAACGACTGGATGGATTACGATTTAGTTTGTTCTGTTTCAAAGCTGACTTGATCTAGTGTTCTTAAGGTACGGTCACATTGGGGAAACATTTTCTTCAAATATGTTTGTTCATGTTTAACAATTTTTTTTAAATACATACACAATTTGTTTTGTGGTCACACTACGCACATTTATTTGACCGTTTTGTTTCTTCAAACAGCTGTCAAATAACGGCAGGTACTAACATGGGAAAACATAGTGACGACAAGATGGGAAGCAACTGTATCGAAGTTGTCGTCAGTACAGTTTTATTGACGACAACAAGAGTAACAACTGCATCGAAGTTGTCGTGAGTTCTGTTTTATTGACAACAAGATGAGTAAAAAATACATCGAAGCTGTCGTGTGTACGGTTCTATTGCTGACAACAAAAGTAACAACTGTATCTAAGTTGTCGTACATCCATTTATGTAGATTAAAGAGTTTAAGTTGCTCACAAAACGTGTTTATGTACAAAGTTTTTTAAATACCTCGGTAGGCTAGTAGTTAGCGTGGTAGCCTATCACTGCGGAGGTTGTGGGTTCGATTCGATTATTAAATTTTATTATTATTCATTGACGACAACTTTAGTAGCATGTTATCAACGTTGTCGTCAACGACATTTGTGCCCTTTATTAGAAAATGTCGTCAATAGTTGGCTTGGACTGTCGTCATATTGAAGTGTAGTCAACCAACTACTTTTAACAAGAGCTCGAAAAACCGCTTAAATAAAAAACGATGTGAACCGTTAATTTTAAAATTAATTTTTACAATAAATGGTAGCCTGTCTGAAACAGTGAAAAACAGAAATATAATTGCGTTGCCAAGCTTAGTTCTGGAGTTACGTAGCTCAAAATTTGTACTTTCTTTTGTACTTTTTTAAAGGTATGTACTTATTTATTTCAGAAAGAAAATTTTTTTCAAAAGGTACTGGTTTTTAAAAAAGTTCTTTTTAAAAATGTGCTTTTTTAAAATGGTAATTTTTTAAAAAGGTCCTTTTTTTAAATGCTATTTTTATTTAAAAAGGTACTTTATTTTAAGTTACTTTTTTAAGGAAGTCTTTTTAAAAATGTACCTTCTTAAAACTTTTTTAAAAAGGTACTTTTATTAAATGCTACTTTTTTTAAATAGTATTTTTTAAAAGTTTTTTTTAATGTAGTTTTTATAAAAGTTACTTTTTCTCAAAAAGTACTTTTTTTAGTTTAATTTTCTAGATAATTACATTTTTAAAAAAGTATGTTTTTAAAAAAATTAGTTTAAAAAAATTAACTTTATAAAAAATTATGTTTTAAAAAGTAATTTTTTTTTAATAATGTCCTTTTTTAAAAGAGTACTTTTTCTGAAAATGTTCTTTTTTAAAATATGTAGTGTTGTAAAAAATACCTTTTTAAAAAAGTACGTTTTTAAGAAAAGTACCTTTTTAAAAAATTACTTAAAAAAATACTTTTTAAATTCTACTTTTTTAAAAAGGTACTTTTTTTATATGTCCTTTTTTAAAAAGGTACTTAAAAAACGTTTTAAAAAGGTAGTTTTTTAAAAAGATACTTTACTAAAAATTCACTTTTTTAAAAAAGTATTTTTTTTAAAAAAGGTACTTTTTTAAAAAATAAAGTACTTTCTTTTTAAAATGGTTCCTTTTTTAAAAAGGTACATGTTTTAAAAAGCTACTTTTTTAAAAAGGTACTTTATTAAAAAGGTACATTTTTTTCAAAAGGTTCTTTTTTAAAAAGATACTTTTTTTTAAAAAGGTACAGTAAAGTTCGCTTATAGTCTACTGCCTCATTTGCACGCTATTTGTGGACTATAACGCGAATTGTACTATATCTTGAATTTTATATAAGCCAATTTTTGGCTATATGCGAATCTCTATATAATTATTTCTTTTAACAGTAGAAAAATAAAACTAACGCTTAGAAATTACTTCCTTATCTACTCAATTCATAAATATTGCAATTAAGAATGCTAAAATACAAATAATTTCTACTTCAATGTAATTAATATTTTTATAAAATTATCATTAAAAACTCTATTATGTTTGACTTTTGCATTTTGGATTATATCTGCCATAATATATTTAAGATATTTCAAACCACATCTTGGTGGCGTATAAGCGAAAATGGACTATAGAGCTAATGGACTACATAAAAAATATTTTGCAGGTATTTTAATAACAGATGACAGAAAAATTAACATTTTGGAATATATCGCAAATTCTACCATAAGCGGTTGTGGCTTATAAACGAATTATACTGTACTTTTTTTTAAAAAGTAGTTTCTTTTTAAAAGGTACTTTTTTAAAAAAGGGACTTTTTTTAAAAAGGTACTTTTCTTAAGAAGGTACTTTTTTAAAAAGGTACTCTTTTTAAAAAGGTGCTCTTTTTAAAATGGTACTCTTTTAAAAAACCTACTTTTTAAAATAAGGAACTTGTTTTAAAAAGGTACTTTTTTAAAAAAGGTATTTTTTTAAAAGGTACTTTTTTTAAAAGTACTTTTTTAAAAAGTTTTCTTAAAAAAGGTAATTTTTTTATTTTGACAGGTACTTTTTTAAAAAGGTACATTTAAAAAAAACTTTTTTAAAGACAGTTTTAAAAAGGTATTTTTTAAAAAGGAAATTTTTTTAAAAAGGTATAAAAAGAAATTTTAAAGGTACTTTTTTGTAAAGGGGACTTTTTAAATAGGAACTTCTTTATTAATTTAAATCTACTTTTTTTAAAAAGTTCTTTTTTTGAAAGGGTATTTTTTACGTAGCTCAAAATTTTAACTTTTTTGTACTTTTTTAAATTTTCTTAAAAATGTGGTTTTTTAAAAGGGTAATTTTTTTAGAAGGTCATTTTTTAAATTTAGTTTTTATAAAAGATAGTTTTTAAAAAGTTACGTTTTAAAATAAAAGTACGTTTAAAAAAAGTGCCTTTTTAAAAAATGACTTTTTTTGAATGCAATTTTTTAAAAAAATGTAATTTTTTTTTAAATACTTTATTTTAAAATGGTACTTTTTCTGAAAATGTAGTTTTCTAAAAAAGTTTCTGATTAAAAAAGTACATTTTTAACAAAAGGGTACGTTTTCTTAAAATGAACTTTTTAAAAAAATGTAGTTTTCCAAAAAAGTAACTTTTTAAAAAAGTACATTACAAAAAGTACGTTTTTAAAAATTGAACCTTTTTAAAAAATTACTCTTTAAAAAACGTACTATTTAAGTGCTACTTTTTTAAAAGGATACTTTTTTAAATGTAGTTTCTTTAAATAGATACTTTTTTTAGGATGGTAAGTTGTTTAAAAAGGTACTTTTTTTAAAAAGGTACTCTTTTTAAAAAGGTGATTTTTTTAAAAAGGTATTTTTTTAAAAAAGCTACTTTTTTAAATATGTACTTTTTTTAAAAAGGTCCTTTTCAAAGAATTACTTTTTTAATAAGGTATATTATTAATAAAGGTACTTTTTTAAAAAGATACTCTTGTAAAAAGGTATTTTTTTGAAAAAGGTACTCTTGTGAAAAGGTACTTTTTTAGAAAGGTATTTTGTAAAAAGGTACTTTTTTTAAAAAAGGTACTTTTATAAAAAGCTACTTTTATAAAAAGCTACTTTTTTTAAAAGCTACTTTGTTTAAAAAGCTTTTTTTACGCTACTTTTTTTTTAAACTGCTACTTTTAAAAAGATACTTTTTAAAAAGGTACTTTTTCTATAAAGGTAGTTTTTTAAAACGATACTTTTTTTATAAAGTCATTTTTTTAAAAAGGTCCTTTTTTAAAAAGGTACTGTTTTTTAAAAAAGTTCTTTTTATTAAATGCTACTTTTATTAAATGGTATTTTTTTAAATGCTTTTTTTTAAATGAAGTTTTTATAAAAGTTACTTTTTCTCAAAAAGTACTTTTTTAAATTTAATTTTCTAAATAAGTACATCTTTAAAAAAGTATGTTTTCAAAAAATTAGTTTAAAAAAAATTAACCTTATAAAAAATTGTTTTTTTTAAAAAAGCATTGAAAAGGTTCAATGCTATTTTTTTAAAAAGTTACTTTTTTTAATAATGTCCTTTTTTAAAAGAGTAGTTTTTCTGAAAATGTACTTTTTTAAAATATGTAGTGCTCTAAAAAATACCTCTTTAAAAAAGCACGTTTTTAAGAAAAGGATGTTTTCGAAAAAAGTACGTTTTTAAAAACAGTACCTTTTTAAAAAATTACTTAAAAAAATAGGTTTTAAATTCTACTTTTATTAAAAAGGTGCTTTTTTATAAAAAACATTTTAAAAAGGTAGTTTTTTAAAAAGTTACTTTACTAAAAATGCACTTTTTTTAAAAACGTAATTTTTTAAAAAGGTACTTTTTTTTTAAAAAAGGTACTTTCATTTTATAATGGTTCCTTTTTTAAAAAGGTACATGTTTTAAAAATGAACTTTTTTTAAAAAGGTACTTTATTAAAAAGATACATTTTTTAAGAAGGATCTTTTTTAAAAAGGTACTTTTTTAAAATGGTACTTTTTTAAAAAGATACTTTTTTAAAAAGGTACTTTTTTTAAAAAGGTATTTTTTTAAAAAGGTACTTTTTTAAAAAGGTACTTTTTTTAAAAAGGTACTTTTTTTTAAAAAGGTACTCTTTTTAAAATGGTACTCTTTTTAAAGGTACTTTTTTAAAAAAGGTATTTTTTTAAAGGTACTTTTTTAAAAAGGTACTTTTTTAAAAAGGTACTTATTTAAAAAGGTACTTTTTTAAAAAGGTACTTATTTAAAAAGTTTTTCTTAAAAAAGGTACTTTTTTATTTTGACAGGTACTTTTTTCAAAAAGGTACATTTAAAAAAAACTTTTTTTAAAAGACACTTTTTTAAAATCGTTTTTTTAAAGGACATTTTTTTAAAAAGGTATTTAAAAAAAATTTAAAGGTACTTTATTTAAAAAGGTACTTTTTTGTAAAGGGTACTTTTTAAATAGGAACTTCTTCATTAATTTAAATCTACTTTTTTCAAAATATTCTTTTTTTTAAGGTATTTTTAACGTAGCTCAAAATGTTTACTTTTTTGTACTTTTTTTTAAGTACATATTTACTTGAAAAAGGAGATTTTTTCAATAGGTACTAAAATCTTCTTAAAAATTTGGTTTTTTAAAAGGGTAATTTTTTAAAAAAGGTAATTTTTTAAATTTAGTTTTTATAAAAGGTAGTTTTTTAAAAAGATACGTTTTAAAAAAAAGTACGTTTAAAAAAATGCCTTTTTAAAAAATGACTTAAAAAGTAATTTTTGAATGCTATTTTTTAAAAAAGGTAATTTAAAAAAAATTTATTTAAAAAGGGTTCTTTTTGTGAAAATGTAGTTATCTAAAAAAGTATCTTATTAAAAAAGTAAATTTTTAACAAAAGGGTACATTTTCATAAAATGTACTTTTTGAAAAAATGTAGTTTTCTAAAAAAGTACCTTTTTAAAAAAGTACATTTTTCAAAAAAGTACGTTTTTATAATTAGTACTTTTTTAAAAAATTTCTTTTTAAAAAACCTACTATTTAAATGCTACTTTTTTAAAAAGATACTTTTTTTAAATGTAGTTTCTTTAAATAGATACTTTTTTTTAAGAAGGTAAGTTGTTTAAAAAGGTACTCTTTTTAAAAATGTACTTTTTTTAAAAAGGTAATTTTTTAAAAAAGCTACATTTTTAAATATCTACTTTTTTTAAAAAGGTCCTTTTGAAAAAAAGGTACTTTTTTAATAAAGGTACTTTTTTAAAAAGGTATTTTTTAAAATGGTACTTTTTAAAAAGGTACTTTTTTTAAAAAGCTACTTTTATAAAAACCTACTTTTTTTAAAAAGCTACTTTTTTAAAAAGCAATTTTTTTTTGAAAGGCTACTTTTTTTTAAAAACTACTATTTTTAAAAAGCTACTTTTTTAAAAAGCTACTTTTTAAAAAGGTACTTTTTCTAAAAAGGTAGTTTTTAAAAAATTACTTTTTCTAAAAAGGTATTTTTAAAAAAGGTCCTTATTTAAGGTCCTTATAAAAGGTACTTTTTTTAAAAAAGGTACCTATTTTTAAAATGAAACATATTTTAAAAAAGTATTATTTTAAAAATTACTTTTTTAAAAGGTATTTATTTAAATGTACTTTTAAACAAGTAAAGTTTTTTTAAAAAGTACCTTTTTTAAAAAGATTTTTATCTTAAAAAGGTAATTTTTTAAAAATTTACTTTTTTAAAGTTATTTTTTAAAGGTGCTTGTTTGAAAAAGCTACTTTTTGGAAAATGTACATTTTTGAAAAGTAATTTTGAACAATGTTTTTTTCTTAAAAGGTACATACTGCAAAACGACGTTTTTGTGCTTCATATTTCATTTATTACTTTTATTATATGACAAAACATCCCAACAGCTGCTGTTTACTACCGTTTGATCTTACAAAAACTTTGCAAGAACAAATATTTGTTTTCTCAAAAAAGAGGATAATATTTGCCTGTGAGTGGTCACACTTTGTTCACATTAGACACATTTTTGTTTGGCGGCTAATAATTTTGTTTGCCACTGATCAGCTGTTTTGCTGTTTGGCTCTAATAAATATTTTATGGTCAGACTACGATAAAGAAATATTTGTCGTTTTTCGTCAAATGTTTCCCCAATGTGACCGTACCTTTAGCTATGCTTGAAAAAAAAGCGGTCCAGCCATTTAGAAGTTATCACCACTTTTGAGCTGCATCCTCTTGAATTTGTGTGTCTGTGTCACCGTAGCACAGTGCTGTGTCCCATAGACAAAAAGAGAAAATGAAATTTGGGTCTTCTTTTTGGATGAAATTTATATTTTTGCAATAACAACAAACTAGCTTAATTGGACAAAAAAAATTGTTTCAGAAAAAACACATTCCCGCCTATTGTGAAAGGCGACGTCGACGTCACATCAACATTACAGTAAACAATTGTCCCTTGTCTACTGATTGTCGACCACAAATGACTGCTATTGACAGTCTGTTACTATTTTCTGAAGCTTATGAAATTGTTCCAGCATGTTAATATTAATCAATTGTGGTCAACGAAGAGTAGACAAGTGAAAATTGTTCGATGTCGTGTTGATGTGACGTTGACGTCGCCTTTCACAATGGGGGGATTATATGGCCACCAGACGTCGGTAAAGTCAACAATTCTTTTTGGTAATTACAAATAAAAATCAATAATTTTTTTGGGGTTTACAAAAAAAAATTTTAAAAATCCATTTTTAAAGATATCTTTTATATTTTTTTTGCAAAAATAACTTAAATATATGTGCTATAAAATAAAGTATCGCATTTGTATAAAATACTGCAATAAATATTTACAAGAAAGCATTGAAAAACCTACTTTTTTTGTTTCGCAATTAAAAAATACCAAAAGTTTAATAGAGTAGTAAAAAAAATATGTTAATTGATTATAATAACTTCCATTTATTTTTGAAGCTACTAATACCTGTTTATAATATAATGTAGAAAAAATAACCGACTTTTTTTTACACTTTATACTTTTATCACTTATGAAGATATCTTTAACTTTCTTAATATTAAGTAAAATATTCTAATTTTTTAGTAGGTGACTAAAAAGACATATGTAATAAAGATTTAAGTGATTTATTAAAGAAGCCTGAAATGTGACTTATTTTTTATTTAAATTGTAAAAATACCAAATTTTGATCCAATGTATTAAAAAAATATGTTAATCGATTTTAATTTTTTTTCTTTTTTTTTGAGGATTGGACCTTTATTTATATTAGCCACTCAACAAAAGTACCGACTTTTTGCTAAAAATCTTATAAAATTACGTTTTCTGAAAGGTTATTTTTTAGAACTTTTTAATTCAATATTGTTCCAAATCCTATATATACTTTGTAAAAAACTCATTTTATAAAAATATAATTAACCAGCGTTACCTTTGCTCATAATTTCCATCATAAAAAATGATTCCGCATGTCTTTTTACAATATTGATTTTCAATGGAAATAAAAAGTTTGCTAAATTTTTAAGTTATTTGTTACGGTTGTTTCTTAATAAAAGCGAATGCGTTATTTTTAAAATATTATGGCCGTTTTAAAAAATGCTAATATGCTAACAAAATTGGTTAAAAAGAAAATAGGGGCAAAAATTAGAAATCAGTTTCAAATCCGAATAGGATTGATAATAGATCAGGAAAGTCTGTTTTGCATTTAGAGTATTAATTAATTTCACTTTAACTGCTTGTAATCCAAGAAATAAAAATATCTAAATATAATATGTTACCTGTTGTTTGTATTGGTTTCAATTTTGTTTTACCGTGTTGTGGGTCTTTATATGCACATGGTTTATAACTATGGACGAAAAGTGAGAATGGTAGAAAGTTTAAGTAATGAAAATAAACAGATTGTAAAAGAGTACAAGCAAGCGCCTGGTACGTTTCCTTGGCCAATAATTGGAAATTTGCAATTGTTAGCTAAGTATAAAGTTCCCTTTTAAAGATTTTCAGAGTTTTCAAAAGAATTTAATGATATTTTTACACTGAGTCTCTGCAGGACACGCTGTTGTGTAGTTAATAACTTGGGGTTGATACGGGAAGTCATTAACTAAAATGGAAAATTCTTCGGAGGTCTTCCACATTTTTAGCGACATCATAAACTATTTGGAGGAGATTGTAATAACTGTAAATGTTTTGCTATTTTGTTCAAATGATTGTTATTCAATTTGTATTACTTTACAGCGGAAACGCCGCAATCTTGCTTGTCGACATTGTTCGCCTAGAGCATCTTCATCATACTTTTCGAAAATGTCAAACGTGGATTGCTTTGAAATCAGAGAACTTCTGGAAAAAATAAAAGAAGTATTTCCATGTGAGGAGTTTGAAACTAAGCCCCTAATTAAACAAACCTGTACAAATATATTTACGCACTACATGAGCTCAATTCATTTTGAGTATGATGATACAGAATTCCAAAAAAACTCCTTAAGAAGTTGGAAAAAGTCAACGAAACGTCGAGCAGATGTTATATACATCCATATTTTAAATAATATTGTTCTATTGATGCTTTAAAACATAAGCTGACCATAAAGTCAGCCTAAGGAAACCCCTAGTAACACCAAAAGAATTCATTAGTCAAAAATAAACTAGCAATCATGATTGTTAACTATTTTGATGAAATATTTTGGAAGATTAACCAAGGGTATGCTTTAGACTTTTTGCTTTTCCGCTTTTTTGGCTGTCCCCTTTTTACAAAAACGTAAAAACCATAGTTGGATAATCTTCTAAAATAAGGAAGTTTATATTAGAACATATTTTTTGTGAACGCGAACAAAACTAAGATGTAGATGAACCTGAGAAGGACTTTACCGATGCTCTTTTAAAGAGTTTGATTGAAGACAAGAATGTTTCGCGAGACACAAAAATTTATATGCTCTAGGATTTTATTGGTGGTCATTCAGCTGTGGGGAATCTAGTTATGATGGCATTGGCCTACATTGTCAAAACCCTTTAATTGGAAAACAAATACAGTCTGAAGTTGATGATATATCTAGGAATGGTCAGAGAAAAATTTCTTTAAGTTCTACGTTATGATTCATCTCCTATTGTGCCACACGTAGCTACTGAAGACACTGTCGTTGCAGGATACAGAGTTACTACAGGAACTCTTGTGTTTATCAATAACTGCAAATTGAACACTAGTTCTGAATACTGGAGAAATCCCGACGAATTCAATCCTCTGCAATTTCTTGAAACTGTTGATGAAAAATAATATGAAAACAGCCTTAGCACGTGAACATGGCTTAAAACTTCTGCAGCAGTTATTATCGATTCTAAACGACGAAACTCAGAAGATTCTGACTCTGGTATAGAATACGATAGGGATCTCTTAGCAATAAGCTCATCACTATCCGGGTATTCACTTCTTAACCCATTATCTAAATCTCAAAATGTAACAAAACCAAAGCATTGGCGTCGTGAAGAAGTGACGACTTAAGAAAAATATAGCTCACTTTTTGCCTTTTAATATAGGCAAGCGCACTTGTATTGGGCAAAATCTTGTGCGAGCTTTTGGCTTTATTTTACTATCAAACATTCTTCAGCAATATGTCAACCTTAAAAATAGTGCCAACATGTATCGCTTTGCCTACAAAAACTTTTCCATTAGTTTTTAGTCCGCGCGTTATATAAAACAGAGCAAAAAAGATCAAAATTAATAATTTAAAATGTGTTGGGAGGGTGTAACAGGGATTTTTTTGAATTGGTCGTTGAAACTGGTCTGGATATTTCATAATCTTCATTATATCTTATTTATAGCTTTTTATAGTCACAAAGGCTCAGTCATGCATTTTAATTATTTATGTTATATATTCCAAAGCTCAGAATTTCACTTTTTTACAGTTTTCACAGTTTTATTCTCAAAACAGTATTGAAAACTAAAATTTTCAAATATAAACTGAAAACTCCCAAACTAAATGTTTTTAAAGAAAACACAATTGTGTGAACATTTAAATTTCAAAAATAGCTCTGTGTTCTACAATTTTTTACAACTGTGATGAAAAGGAATTAAAGAGTAAAGAAATTCAAATAAAAATATTTTAAAATGTATCCATGTTCGTGTTCGTATTTGTATTAAAATCAAAATAATAAAATGTTTTATTATTTCAAAAGGATAATATACAATTTGTCAATTTACAACGGTTTACAATTTTTGCTTTAAAGCGTACTTGTGCAATTACATCTGACATAACCTCTGACTGCTCATAACAGTTGAGTTTGTACACAATTTTCATAAATATATAAAGCGCTCTATGCTTTTCAATGTGTTTTCAGCCAAACCACACTTTTGTTAAATATTGCAATTAAGATTGCTAAAATACAAATGATTTCTACATCAATGTAATTAATATTTTTATAAAATTATCATTAAAAAAGTCTATTATGTTCGACTTTTGCATTTTGGATTATATCTGCCATAACTTGCATATATTTAAGATATTTCAAACCACATCTTAGTGGCGTATAAGCGAAAATTGTACCTTTTTTAAAAGGTATTTTTTTTAAAGGTGCTTTTTTAAAAGGAACTTTTTTTAAACAGGTACTTTTTTTAAAAAGGTACTTTTTTTTTAAAAAGGTACTTTTTTTAAAAAGGTACTTTTTTTAAAAAGGTACTTTTTTTAAAAAGGTACTTTTTTTAAAAAGGTACTCTTTTTAAAAAGGTAATTTTTTAAAAAAGATACTTGTTTTAAAAAGGTACTTTTTTAAAAAAGGTATTTTTTTAAAAAGGTAATTTTTTTTTAAAAAATTACTGTTTTAAAAAGTTTTTCTTAAAAAAGGTACTTTTTTTTATTTTGACAGGTACTTTTTTTAAAAAGGTACATTTAAAAAAAACTTTTTTAAGAAGACACTTTTTTAAAAAGGTATTTTTTAAAAAGGTATTTAAAAATATTTTTTAAAGGTACTTTATTTAAAAAGGTACTTTTTTGTAAAGGGAACTTTTAAAATAGGAACTTCATTATTAATTTAAATCTACTTTTTTAAAAAGGTATTTTTTACGTAGCTCAAAATGTTAACTTTTTTGTACTTTTTTTAAAACGTACTTTTTTATTTCAAAAAGGAGATTTTTTCAAAAGGTACTTAAATCTTCTTAAAAATTTGGTTTTTTAAAAGGTAGTTTTTTGAAAAGTTACGTTTTAAAAAAAAGTACGTTAAAAAAATGCCTTTTTAAAATATTACTTAAAAAGTAATTTTTCAATGCTATTTTTTAAAAAAGGTAATTTTTTAAAAAAATACTTTATTTTAAAAGGGTGCTTTTTCTGAAAATGTAGTTTTCTAAAAAAGTATCTTATTAAAAAAGTAAATTTTTAACAAAAGGGTAAATTTTCTTAAAATGTACTTTTTTAAAAAATGTAGTTTTCTAAAAAAGTACCTTTTTAAAAAAGTACATGTTTAAAAAAAGTACGTATTTACAAAAACTACGTTTTTATTTACGTTTTTACTTTTGAAAAAACTTACTACTTAAGTGCTACTTTTTTAAAAAGATACTCTTTTTAAATGCAGTTTCTTTAAATAGATACTTTTTTAAAGAAGGTAAGTTTTTTAAAAAGGTACTTCTTTTTAAAAAGATACTCTTTTTAAAAAGTTACTTTTTTTAAAAAGGTAATTTTTTAAAAAAGCTACTTTTTTAAATACCAACTTTTTTTAAAAAGGTCCTTTTCAAAAAGGTAATTTTTTAATAAGGTATATTTTTAATAAAGGTACTTTTTTCAAAAAGGTACTCTTGTAAAAAGGTACTTCTTTAAAAAGGTATTTTTTAAAAAGGTACTTTTTTTAAAAAGGTACTTTTATAAAAAGGTCCTTTTTTTAAAAAGCTAATTTTTTTTAAAAGCAATTTTTATAATTTTTGCTTTCACGCGTACATGTGCAATTACATCTGACATAACCTCTGAGTGCTCATAATAGTTGAGTTTGTACATAATTTTCATAAATATATAAAGAGCTCTATGCTTTTTAATGTTTTTTCAGCCAAACCACTTTTTGTTGATTCAAAACAGCTCATAGCTTTGTCAGATGAAAATAGAGCACGCTCTAATTGAAAAATTTTTATATGACTTTGCTTCTGTAAATGTCATCTGAAAATGTTTCATATGTTTCACACGGCATGTATAACTTTTACAGTGGGAAATTTGACAAGTCAGATGTAAAATACATGTCGTCTCAAGTCAGCAAGAGTTTTTTTCACTCCCGATTGTACCATTCTGTGACTTCTTGTTAACAACATTGTTTAAATATTGCATCATCTAATATAAAGCGCCATTTACTTTAAGTAATTCTCGTTAAAATTTTGCTTTATGAAAGCTAGTAAAAATTAAATTAAAAGAAATTTCCGCGACATTTAGTATTGCGATATTTAGTTCGTTCGATAATGAAAACGCGTTGCGAGAATACTACGTTATACGAGGGTAGCGATACAAATAAAATTATTGTGTATTTTAAAGATAGAATGCTTAAACAAATTTTGAACAATTACAAAAAAAAAACCAGGCTGACATACATATATAAAGATGTATGTACATTAAAGCGACTCTCAGAAATTTGTTACCATTCTCTTATTAAAGATCGGTCTTTTTAATGAGGTTTCCTAAAATATTTGCGTGGTCCAGCTATGAACGCCCGTGAGCTAGAACGTGTCTAAAAAAGATATTTTTGTAGTTTTTTGCGTATTTTCTCCCAAGACAACATATAAAAAAATACATCGTTTAAAAGATCTTTTCAAGCTGCATCCAATGAACTTTACCATTCATGCGATCTGCAATGTGTTATTCCATAAAACCACGATTTTTAAGCATTTTTATTAAAGGTGTAACTTATATTCAAATAAATTTTACTCATTTTTTGAGGCATTGATGCTTAACGGATTTACCTCTTAGAAACGTGCGAACTTTTGCGGGAACTAAACCAGAAATATATACACAACCCCTTAAATCAAATAATCATCAAATAATACTTTAAAAAAAGTAAAATTTATTTTAATACAAGTATCACCTTTAATAAAACGCTTAAAAATCGTGGTTTTTATGGAATAACGCATTGCTGATAGTATCAATGGTAAAGTTTAATGCACCATTGGATCAGCATGAAAAGATCCCTTAAACGATGTATGTTTTTATATGTTGTCTTGGGAGAAAATACGAAAATATGCAAAATACTACAAAAACAGACCTTATCTAGACACGTTCCAGCTCACGGGCGGTCATCGATAGACCCCGCAAATGTTTTTGGAAAACCTCATTAAAAAACCGATCTCTAATTTGAGAGGGGTAACAAAAACAAGTTTTTTTTATCTTCATACAAGTCGAGTCGCTCTAATGTACATATCTATATACAATGTATATATATATATATATATATATATATATATATATATATATATATATATATATATATATATATATATATATATATATATATATATATATATATATATATATATATATATATATATATATATATATATATATATATATATATATATATATATATATATATATATATATATATATATATATATATATATATATATATATATATATATATATATATATATATATATATATATATATATATATATATATATATATATATATATATATATATATATATATATATATATATATATATATATATATATATATATATATATATATATATATATATATATATATATATATATATATATATATATATATATATATATATATATATATATATATATATATATATATATATATATATATATATATATATATATATATATATATATATATATATATATATATATATATATATATATATATATATATATATATATATATATATATATATATATATATATATATATATATATATATATATGTACATAGATCTGCCTCAATAACTTATGTATTGTAAATTTATATTGAATCTCTTGTTATTGAGGCAGATCTATGTACATATATATATATATATATATATATATATATATATATATATATATATATATATATATATATATATATATATATATATATATATATATATATATATATATATATATATATATATATATATATATATATATATATTTATATATATATATATATATATATATATATGTATGTATATATATATATATATATATATATATATATATATATATATATATATATATATATATATATATATATATATATATATATATATATATATATATATATATATATATATATATATATATATATATATATATATATATATATATATATATATATATATATATATATATATATATATATATATATATATATATATATATATATATATATATATATATATATATATATATATATATATATATATATATATATATATATATATATATATATATATATATATATATATATATATATATATATATATATATATATATATATATATATATATATATATATATATATATATATATATATATATATATATATATATATATATATATATACATAGATCTGCCTCAATAACTTATGTATTGTAAATTTATATTGAATCTCTTGTTAGAAGATGCATACAAACTTATTTGTTTTTTAAATTGGCGCCACTGTTCGATAAGAACAAATCTTTTGCACGTTACTTAGGCATCATTAACATATTACAGTTGGATTGATGGATTATTGTCGTCATGTTAGAATACACGTCGCGTTACACACAGTAAAATTACGACGTACTTTGCAATAAATTATTTAATTTTAAAATCGCAGTTTTGTATAATATGTACATATTTGCCGTTTTGTTTTTTGGTTTTCTCGTTTGTCTTTTTTGTGCGAGAAATAAGGTAGAATTTATTCATGCAAAGATGATTGGATATCAAAAAGTACAAGATTCTATTAAGTCAGTATATTTTTTGCTTATCACCACACTCGAAAAAATCGAACGTAGGAAACGTAAATAATGTAGCTTAACTGTCAGGTATAAAAGCATACGTATAGAACGAATAATACTCAGTTAACAAATTTTACTTTTCAAAATAACACACGCAACAAGTGAATTTAATATAATAATTTATTTTGCATTTAGTGTATTTATTAATTTGATTTTAACTGCTTGTAATCCAAGAAATAAAAATATCTAAATATAATTTGGGGATTCAATCGGGTGTGTTATCTAGTCATATTGTCATAAAGTGTTAATATTTTACAATAGTTTTAAAACGTTTGTGTTGTGCTTCAAACAGAAAAGTCCTAATATAATAAGACTTTGTGTGCTGTGTTTATTGTGTTGTCATAACTATACAGTAGAAATCTGAGCCGAACGACCGAGTCTTTAGTGGAGCCGGTGATAATATGTACAAGCCGGCGCTATTGTTATATGATGTATGTATGCAATATGTAAGTATTCCTGAAAATTGTTCACAGTTTTATATGTTCATACATATCTACATACTTATATTCTTATAAGTTTTAAATAGGTAAAAAAATAAATAAATTCAGTAGAGTGCGACTTTTTCTCGCACACGAAGGGTTCTGTACGAATACACATATATCCCTTTTCGTTTTTGCCCTTTTTTCATTTTGGCAATTTTTTCGTGTTGCTTTTTTGTTTAATTTTAAATTTTTTTTCGTTGTTTTGCCGATTTTTTTCGTTTTGGCGCTTTTTTCATTTTTGGGATTTGTTTTGGTTTTTTGGCGATTTTTCGTTTTCTGCATTTTTTTTTTTGCTTTTTGGCTTAAGTGAAGAATACAAACGCTGTTGAAAATGAAAATAAAAAAGCATGAGGCAATAGCCCTTTTTAGAACAAAAATGTTTGCCAAATGTTTTTGCCCGCTCTCTTTTGCTTCCGGAGTTACGGCGTTCAAAAGTTTTATGTTGAACTGGGCATAACTCCTACAATTCTGCACGGATATAAACGATATGTATATAATTTTAAAATGCTCTAAAATACCTTTCTACTTGTGTATAAGCTTCTTAAATCCATTAGCCCATTGTGGACCAAATGCAATCTAAAAAGAATTAACCCGACTTTTTACGTAAAAACACCATTATCTCAAAAAGTGATTCATATAACGGTACTTAACCATGTATACAAATTTATAGAAAACTTTTCAAGCTTTAATTTGGTATATACTTTAAATATGTCACTTTTGAAATGCTTTTTATATTTTCAACAGCGTTGGTATTCTCAACTTGTTCCCGATTTTTTTAATTTTTACGATTTTTTGATTTTTTGGCGTATTTTTTTTTGTTTTGAGGTTTTTTTTGCTTTTTGACGATATTCTTAGCTTTGACGATTTTCCCGCTTTTGAGGATTTTTTCGGTTTTTGGTGATTTTTTAGTTTTAGAGATTTTGTTTGGGTTTTGGCGATTTTTCGGTGTTTGGCGATTTTGTTTTTTGTTTCGTTTTTTTTCCATTTTTAGCGATTTTTTTCGTTTTTGATGATATTTTTAGTTTTAGCCACTGTTTTAGGTGTTAATGCTTTTTTCCATTTTGACGACTTTTTCGGGTTTTGGCGTTTTTTTAGTTTTTTGGCGATCTTTTTATTTTTGGTGATTTTTGCGTTTTAGCGATTTTTTTTTAATTTTAGTCATTTTTCTTTAAGCGCTTTTGCCATTTTGACCACTTCGTTTTGACATTATTTTAATTTTGCAATTTTTTTGTTTTAGCGTTTTTTTATGTTTAAAAATTTAGCCTTTTACGGTTTCCAAGATACATCACATTGTCATAATCAAAATTTTGTTTGTATACTTTTGGTTTCTCGCGGCCACCGATCGTTTTTCCACTAGCAGCCGTCCGGAAAATTAGTCGGCTTAGTGAACAACAGCTGGTTTGCTTATGTTTATGTATTTTAACAATTAAATTTTGTATATCTAGATTTTAGTTAAGAATTTATTGTTTAAGGTAAGGTCTTATGTATTTACTTGAGTCTGTATTTACTTAGGTCTGCCATTACAACGTCCAATATGTAATTTTCGCACAAACCGGCTATTATTTTTGTTTTTTCGCTTGTTCTTGGCATCTTAATTCCAAATGTATATAATTGCTTTTTTTTAATCAGCTGACTCAAATTTGAAATAGCACACTAAATTATGATGGGGTGCTTACACCAGTCATATTTTTTCGTGTTATTATTTTAAGACATATGACTTTATGACAATCGTTTGAATCTCCCAAATATGTTACCTGTTGTTTGTATTGGTTTCAATTTTGTTTTACCGTGTTGTGGGTCTTTATATGCACATGCTTCATATATATGGACGAAAAGTGAGAATGGTAGAAAGTTTAAGTAATGCAAATAAACAGATTGTAAACGAATACAAGCAAGCGCCTGCTCCGTTTCCTTGGCAAATAATTGGAAACTTGGAATTGTTAGCTAAGTATAAACTTCCCTTTCAAAGATTTTCAGAGTTTTCAAAAGAATTTGATGATATTTTTACACTGAGTCTTGGCAGGACACGCTGTTGTGTAGTTAATAGTTTGGAGCTGATACGGGAAGTCATTAACTAAAATGGAAAATTCTTCGGAGGTCTTCCACATTTTTAGCGATATCATAAACTATTTAGAGGAGATTGTAATAACTGTAAGTGTTTTGCTATTTTCTTCAAATGATTGGTATTCAATTTAAATAAATAAATACTTATAAATTATTTTACTTTGACTTTATAGGTTTGGCATTATGTGATTGGTCGACGCTATAGCGGAAACTCCGCAATCTTGTTCGTCGACATTGTTCGCCTAGAGCATCTTCATCATACTTTTCGAAAATGTCAAACGTGGGTGGCTTTGAAATCAGTGAACTTATGGAAAAAATAAAGGAAGAAATATTTCCTGGTGAGGAGTTTGAAAGTAAGCCCCTAATTCAGCAAAGCTGTACAAATATGTTTTCGCACTACATGCGTTCACATGATGACACAGAATTCCAAATGATTTTTAACTAGGGGTTTTCATTATCCTACATTCATAGTCAAATAACATGATCCTGAAGATGAACTAAAATGGTTCGAAATATATAGATAATGGAAAGCTAAACACGTTTTTTATTTAAGAAGAATCCTTAGAAGCAATACAAAACTAAGAAATATAGGGGTTTATGTTTTAAAGCTGTTTATGTTTTAAAGCATCAATAAAACAATGTTATTTAAAATGTTGATGTGTATAACATCTGCTTGAACTTTCGTTGCCTTTTTTCCAACTTCTTCAGGAGTTTTTTTATAATCCTGACAAATTAAATAACTGTAATTAACACAATGAAAATTGATATGCTTGTGTGTGTGAAAATTAACTATTTTTCATAGTGTTTATAAAATTGTTTATATAATTAAAAATTGGACATCACGGCATACGATAATTTTGTAAAATTAAAATAAAAAATAAAAAACTGGACATCACAACATAAGTTTGTAGTCAATAAAATAAAATTAAAATAAATAAATAAATTATCACGGCAGAACACAAATTATCACAGTTCAGGTTTTAGTTGTTTATCACTTCAATGTTGTAAATTAATGTTGTCTTTGCCTACTTTTGTATTCATTGTTTGTTTGGTCCGTTCTTGTATTCGTAGGCTTTTCAAAGTGTAACGTTTATTATGTTTTATTTCTCTGTCTATAATTTTAATGTTTCGAAAGCATATGTCGTGTCCACTCTTGTAACCACACCACTAGATATCTATTCACGGGAAAAAAACAAATAAATAAGATGAGAATTGACAGTGCTGTCTACGAAATTAAATGTGATGGCAACGATACAGAAAAATGCAACAAATTATACGTGGGGACAACAAAAAGAAGACTAGAAACAAGAATATCTGAACATGCAGCCGATGTTGAGAAGGAAAGAGAAAGCACGGCTCTATCTCAACATGTAAAAGAGAGTGGACACACCATATGCTTTCGAAACATTAAAATTATAGACAGAGAAATAAAACACTATAAACGTTACACTTTGAAAAGCCTACGAATACAAGAACGGACCAAACAAACAATGAATACAAAAGAAGACAAAGACAACATTAATTTACAATATTCAATTGATATACACTCTCACTAGTCTGTGAAAAACAACTGAAACCTGAACTGTGATAATTTGCGTTCTGCCGTGATAATTTATTTATTTATTTTTATTATATTGACTACAAACTTATGTTGAGATGTCCAGTTTTTTAATTTAAGTTTTTTAAAATTATCTTATGCCGTGATGTCCAGTTTTTAATTATATAAACAACATGAAAAATACCCCTAATACCCCTTAGTAATCAATGTCAATGTGTTTTTATAAACAATTAATATTCTACTGAATAAGTAAAATATTAATTTTTGGGAAATAGTGCGATTATAAATTTAAAAAACATGAAAAATAGTTAAATAGTAAGTTTTCTCATACACAAGCATATATATTTTCATTGTATTAATTACATTTATATAATTTGTCAGAATTACAAAGCAAAAAACTCCTTAAGAAGTTGGAAAAAAGTCAACGAAACGTCGAGCAGATATTATATACATCCACAATTTAAATAATATTGTTCTATTGATGCTTTAAAACATAAGCTGACCATAAAGTCAGCCTAAGGAAACCCCTAGTAACACCAAAAGAATTCATTAGTCAAAAATAAAATAGCAATCATGATTGTTGACTGTTTTGATGAAATATTTTGGAAGATTAACCAAGGGTATGCTTTAGACTTTTTGCTTTTCCGCTTTTTTGGCTGTCCCCTTTTTACAAAAACACAAAAACCATAGTTGGACAATCTTCTAAAATAAGGAAGTTTATATTAGAACATATTATTTGTGAACGCGAACAAAACTAAGATTTAGATGAACCTGAGAGGGACTTTGCCGATGCTCTTTTAAAGAGTTTGATTGAGGACAGTAATGTTTCGCGAGACACAAAAATTTATATGCTCTAGGATTTTATTGGTGGTCATTCGGCTGTGGGGAATCTAGTTATGATGGCATTGGCCTACATTGCCAAACCCCTTTAATTGGAAAACAAATACAGTCTGAAGTTGGTGATATATCTAGGAATGGTCAGAGAAAAATTTCTCTTCATGATATGGACAGTATGCCATTTACAATGGCAACCATTTTTTAAGTTCTACGTTATGCTTCATCTCCTATTGTACCACACGTAGCTACTGAAGACACTGTTAGTGCATGATACAGAGTTGGTGCAAGAACTCTTGTGTTTATCAATAACTGCAAATTGAACACTAGTTCTGAATACTGGAGAAATCCCGACGAATTCAAGCCTCTGCGATTTCTTGAAACTGTGGATAAAAAATAATATGAAAACAGCCTTAGCACGTGAACATGGCTTAAAACTTCTGCAGCAGTTATTATCGATTCTAAACGACGAAACTCAGAAGATTCTGACTCTGGTATAGAATACGATAGGGATCTCTTAGCTATAAGCCCATCACTATCCGGGTATTCACTTCTTAACCCATTATCTAAATCTCAAAATGTAACCAAACCAAAGCATTGGCGTCGTGAAGAAGTGACGACTTAAGAAAAATATACTTTACTTATTCCCTTTTAGTATAGGCAAGCGAACTTGTATTGGGCAAAATCTTGTGCGAGGTTGTGGCTTTATTTTACTATCAAACATTCTTCAGCAATATGATATTAGCATGTGTCGCTTAGCCTACAAAAAGTTTTCCTTTAGTTTTTAATCCGCGCGTTATAAAACAGAGCAAAAAAGATCAAAATTAATAATTTAAAATGTGTTGGGACCGTGTAACAGGGATTTTTTAATTGGTCGTTGAAACTGGTCTGGATATTTCATAATCTTCATTATATCTTATTTATAGCTTTTTATAGTCGCAAAGGCTCAGTCATTCATTTGAATTTCACTTTTTCACAGTTTGCACAGAATTTCACAGTTTTCATCTCAAAAGAATATTGAAAAATAAAAATTTCACATATAAACTGAAAACTCCAAAGCTAAATGTTTTCAAAGAACACACTATTGTGTGAACATTTAAATTTCAAAAATAGCTCTGTGTTCTACAATTTTTTACAACTTTGATGAAAAGGAATTAAAGAGTAAAGACATTCAAATAAAAATATTTTAAAATGTATCCATGTTCGTGTTCGTATTTGTATTAAAATTAAAATAATAAAATGTTTTATTATTTCAAAAGGAAAATATACATTTTTCCATTGTACATTTCTGGAACAAACAACAACAAAAATTTTGCGTTAGTATGATTTACTTTTTGACTGCTCACAATAACAGAGATTATGTAATATTTAGGAGTTAATCGAACAGAGCTAAAACTTCGAAAACTTCATTAAATTGTAATACATGTGTGGTTTCTGCGGTCTAATTTAAAATTGAAAAATCAGAATGCAAAATTATGACACAAATATAAAAACCTCTTTAAAAACATGTACAACAACAATAGCTTGATTTATCGTATGCGGCGCTTACGTGCAAGCAAAAGCCAATCAAAATAAGAGTTGGAAAATTGGAATAAAGAATCAGAAGGTGAAATTTGTTCGGCTCACCATATTAATAAAAGGAATAGGACTCATATTCTATTTCCTCATAAAATTTAGTTAAATAGCTGATGTTTCATTAATACTAGTATCCACGATCAAACGTGGTAAAAGCGAACAAAGGACGCTGATGATGACAGCGTAGCGGCTGTCGAAATTAGTAGTACTAATCCGTTCTGCTAGTCTGTTTAGATATTCTAATATTCCACTCTTAAAAATAATTTGAATTTACATTAATCAATTATTGTGAACTTAAGCCAAATAATAATAACTTCCGACTTATACACATTTTCAGTTCAAATAATAATTACGTATAAACATTTTCTCTAATGCAAAGCTAAAATGATTTTCTCATAAGAAACTAATAATTGCAGGTAGTAGCGGGTTTTTGATTTCACGTGATGATAGACATATATACATATGTGGACATACATACACATTATGTTTTTGTAATTACTATATAATCTACCCAGCGGCAAAAAGAAGTAGTAAGCAGGCCTTCTGGAAGTCCTTATTTGGCAGACACAAGGCCTCCTTGCCCCATTCCATACTCATACATATTTTACACACGATGTCCTAGCCAGCCAAGGCATTCTTTGTTCCCTTCTTCAACAGGCCTGGTAGGAGGGCTTCTTTTTTTCACTTTTATTTAAGGTTTTCGTATATGTTGTTTTGTCTTTGGAATGAGATTTTTAATGACGGCTTATTAGATTAGTTGCTATAAACGTAGTACGTGCCCAAAATGTATGTATGTATGCACAAATACACGTAATGAAAAATAACCTATGTCGTAGGGAGTAGGTAGGCCTTCCATAAGGCCTTCCTGAGAATGCAAGCGTGCATGAGTATTGGATATAAAAAAGGTCTAAGAAGGTCTTACAGAAGGCATTATAAATGAAGGTCTACAAAAGTTTGCCGCTGGGTATGTATATATATAAATGAATCTGTGTTTGTACACTTGTTTGTTTATTTGTTCCTTATAGGAAGCCAAGCGGTAGCACCGATCGTGCTGAAATTTTGGCACAGTCTTACTAACGATCGCGAAACTAATATAGGCTTATTTATTTTTTTCAATTTCGGGGGATAGGGTGCCTCTTAGGGTTGCTAGCTGGGCTGGACTTGGCTGGATTGTCTAGCTTTTTTTATGCTTGTCCAGTTTCCAGCTAAAACTAAATTTGTCCAGCTAAATAGAAACTTTCGAAAAAAATTTCCATATTATTTATTCCCAGTAAAAAAAACACTCCAAAGAAGTCATCAAAATTTAGAGTTTGCGATCAGGAAGTAGTGCAAATTTGGATAATTTCTAATGATTTTTACATAGGGTTGTCATTGCAAGAAGTTATCTTTTTCGATTCCTAATCACCGAATTGAAAGCGAAGTTAAGAAATATTTCCTTTCTGGCGTTCTGTATTAATATTTTTCTCTAGGAAAAAGAGTACAAAGTTACACATTTTCGCAACTTGTTTCTTTTTATATGAATTTAAACGCAAAACGGCGTTTTTATGTAAATTTCAGTAAATAACTTTTAATTTTTAGACGAAAATTAGTTCATAAATTTCTTAAAATAAATTGAATTTTTAAAAAGCATTGTGGGTATTTCATAAAATTATAAAGGAATTACAAATTTTTGTGTGACTAAAATAAATTTTGACTTGCTTTTCTACTAATTATCTGCATTTTTGAATATCGATTCTTTGGAAGCAATGAAAATGTAGTTCCTCAAAAAGGACTTCCAATTTTTTTTACTGGGTTACTTTACATTGTAAAGTTTACATTTATAATTACAGTATTAGTTAATACATAACAAGAACTTTTGCAAAAGTGTTGTCATTAACCCCGACCAAAAAAGTTTGTAGTGTGTATGTCTGTTCCCTCATAGAACCTAAACGACTGGATGGATTACGATTTAGTTTGATCTGTTTCAAAGCTGACTTGATCGAGTGTTCTTAAGGTACGGTCAGATTGGAGAGACATTTGCTTCAAATATGTTTGTTCATGTTTAACAATTTTTTTTTGTAAATACATACACAATTTGTTTTGTGGTCACACTACGCACATTTATTTGAACTTTTTGTTTCTTCAAACAGCTGTCAAATAACGGCAACATTTGGCTTCGTATCTGGTTTTTGTCGTGGCAAAGCTTCACTTGTGTCCCCATTTCGTATTTAAACTAAAAATCAATTAAAAGCAATATATGCATGTACTTATTATGTATTTCTTTTTATACAAATTTATTAAAAAATTTCCATTATGCACATACATACCATTCTATGCACATATACATACATAATATGCAGCACCAAATAATACCCAGCAGTCCAAGTTGTTACCGACGACATTTTCATCGATGATATCTGAAGACAATCAATGATTTGTCGCGCATAAAACACATTTCGAAATAAGTTTGGTGACAAGGTGGTATACGTTGTCGTGTATAAAAAATTTTTCCAGACAAGATTATGAAAATATAAACATACATATATGCTAAGAAACCTTATTCACGACAAGATGGGAAGCAACTGTATCGAAGTTGTCGTCAGTACAGTTTTATTGACGACAACAAGAGCTGCATCGAAGTTGGCGTGTGTTCTGTTTTATTGACAACAAGATGAGTACAAAAATACATCGAAGCTGTCGTGTGTACGGTTCTATTGCTGATAACAAAAGTAAGAACTGCATCGAAGTTGTCGTGTTTATGTACAAAGTTTTTTAAATACCTCGGTAGGCTAGTAGGTAGCGTGCTAGCCTATCAATGCGGAGGTTGTGGGTTCGATTCGATTATTATATTTTTAAATTTTATTATTATTCATTGACGACAACTTTAGTAGCATGTTACCAACGTTGTCGTCAAAGACATTTGTGCCCTTTATTTGAAAATGTCGTCAATAGTTGGCTTGGACTGTCGTCATATTGAAGTGTAGTCAACCAACTACTTTTAACAAGAACACGAAAAACCGCTTAAATAAAAAACGATGTGAACCGTTAATTTTAAAATAAATTTTTACAATAAATGGTAGCCTGTCTGAAACAGTGAAAAACAGAAATATAATTGCGTTGCCAAACTTAGTTCTGGAGTTACGTAGCTCAAAATTTGTACTTTCTTTTGTACTTTTTTAAAGGTATGTACTTCTTTATTTCAGAAAGAAAATTTTTTTCAAAAGGTACTGGTTTTTAAAAAAGTTCTTTTTAAAAATGTGCTTGTTTAAAATGGTAATTTTTTAAAAAGGTCGTTTTTTTAAATGCTATTTTTATTTAAGTTACTTTTTTAAGGAAGTCTTTTTAAAAATGTACCTTTTTAAAACTTTTTTAAAAAGGTACTTCTTTTAAATGGTATTTTTTTAAATGCTTTTTTTAAATGTAGTTTTTATAAAAGTTACTTTTTCTCAAAAAGTACTTTTTTAAATTTAATTTTCTAAATAAGTACTTTTTTAAAAAAGTATGTTTTTAAAAAAATTAGCTAAGAAAATTAACCTTATAAAATTGTTTTTTTTAAAGTACCTTTTAAATTCTACTTTTTTAAAAAGTTACTTTTTTATAATAATGTCCTTTTTTAAAAGTGTACTATTTCTGAAAATGTACTTTTTTCAAATATGTAGGGTTGTAAAAAATACCTTTTTAAAAAAGTACGTTTTTTATTTGCACGCTATTTGTGGACTATAACGCGAATTGTACTATATCTTGGATTTTATATAAGCCAATTTTTGGCTTATATGCGAATCTCTATATAATTATTTCATTTAACAGTAGAAAAATAAAACTAACGCTTAGAAATTACTTCCTTATCTAGGTACTCTTTTTAAAAAGGTACTCTTTTTAAAATGGTACTCTTTTTAAAATGGTACTCTTTTCAAAAACCTACTTTTTAAAAAAAGGAACTTGTTTTAAAAAGGTACTTTTTTAAAAAAGGTATTTTTTTTAAAAAAGGTACTTTTCTTTAAACGTACTTTTTTAAAAAGTTTTTCTTAAAAAAGGTAATTTTTTAATTTTGACAGGTACTTTTATTTAAAAGGGTACATTAAAAAAAACTTTTTTTAAAAGACAGTTTTGAAAAGGTATTTTTTAAAAAGGAAATTTTTTTTAAAAAGGTATTAAAAAAAATTTTAAAGGTACTTTTTGGTAAAGGGGACTTTTTAAATAGGAACTTTTTAAATAGGAAGCTACTTTTTTAAATATGTACTTTTTTTAAAAAGGTCCTTTTAAAAAAATTACTTTTTTTAATAAGGTATATTATTAATAAAGCTACTTTTTTAAAAAGGTTCTCTTGTAAAAAGGTATTTTGTTTGAAAAAGGTAAAAATGGTACATGTTTAAAAATTTACTTTTTTTAAAAAGGTACTTTATTAAAAAGGTACTTTATTAAAAAGGTAAATTTTTTAAAAAGGACCTTTTTTAAAAAGGTAGTTTTTTTAAAATGGTACTTTTTTTAAAAAGGTACTTTTTTTAAAAAGGTACTTTTTTTAAAAAGGTACTTTTTTTAAAAAGGTACTTTTTTTAAAAAGGTATTTTTTTCAAAAAGGTTTTTTTTAAATGGTACTCGTTTTAAAGGTACTTTTTTAAAAAAGTTTTTTTTTTTAAAGGTACTTTTTTAAAAAGGTACGTTTTTAAAAAGTTTTTCTTAAAAAAGGTACTTTTTATTTTGACAGGAACTTTTTTCAAAAAAGTACATTTAAAAAAAACTTTTTTTAAAAGACACTTTTTTAAAATCGTTTTTTTTAAAGGAAATTTTTTTAAAAAGGTATTTAAAAAAATTTAAAGGTACTTCATTTAAAAAGGTACTTTTTTGTAAAGAGGACTTTTTAAATAGGAACTTCTTTATTAATTTAAATCTACTTTTTTAAAAAGGTTCTTTTTTTTAAAAGGTATTTTTTACGTAGCTCAAAATGTTACATAGCTCAAAATGTTTACTTTTTTGTACTTTTTTTAGTACATTTTTATTTGAAAAAGGTGATTTTTTCAATAGGTACTTAAATCTTCTTAAAAATGTTGTTTTTTAAAAGTGTAATTTTTAAAAAAGGTAATTTTTAAATTTAGTTTTTATAAAAGGTAGTTTTTTAATAAGATACGTTTTAAAAAAAGTACGTTTAAAAAAATGCATTTTTTAAAATGACTTAAAAAGTAATTTTTGAATGCTATTTTTTAAAAAAGGTAATTAAAAAAAATACTTTATTTTATTTAAAAGGGTACTTTTTCTGAAAATGTATTTTTCTAAAAAAGTATCTTATTAAAAAAGTAAATTTTTAACAAAAGGGTACATTTTCATAAAATATACTTTTTTAAAAAATGTAGTTTTCTAAAAAAGTACCTTTTTAAAAAAGTCCATTTTTCAAAAAAAGTACTTTTTTAAAAAATTACTTTTTAAAAAACGTACTATTTAAATGATACTTTTTTAAAAAGATACTTTTTTTAAATGTAGTTTCTTTAAATAGATACTTTTTTTAAGAAGGTAAGTTGTTTAAAAAGGTACTTTTTTAAACAGGTACTCTTTTAAAAAATTTACTTTTTTAAAAAGGTAATTTTTTAAAAAAGCTACTTTTTTAAATATCTACTTTTTTTAAAAAGGTCCTTTTCAAAAAAAGGTACTTTTTTAATAAGGTATATTTTTATTAAAGGTACTTTTTTTTTAATGTACCCTTGTAAAAAGGTACTTTTCTAAAGAGGTATTTTTTAAAATGGTACTTTTTAAAAATGTACTTTTTTTAAAAAGCTACTTTAATAAAAACCTACTTTTTTTAAAAAGCCACTTTTTTAAAAAGCTATTTTTTTTGAAAAGCTACTTTTTTTAAAACTACTATTTTTAAAAAGCTACTTTTTAAAAAGGTACTTTTTCTAAAAAGGTAGTTGCTTAAAAAGGTATTTTTTCGAAAAAGGTATTTTTAAAAAAGGTCCTTATTTAAGGTCCTTATAAAAGGTACATTTTTTAAAAAAGGTACCTATTTTTAAAATGAAACATATTTTAAAAAAAGTATTATTTTAAAAGGTATTTATTTAAATGTACTTTTTAAACAAGTAAACTTTTTTAAAAAAGTACCTTTTTTAAAAAGATTTTTATCTTAAAAAGGTAATTTTTTAAAAATTTACTTTTTTAAAGTTATTTTTTAAAGGTGCTTGTTTGAAAAAGCTACTTTTTGGAAAATGTACATTTTTGAAAAGTAATTTTGAACAATGTTTTTTTCTTAAAAGGTACATACTGCAAAACGACGTTTTTGTGCTTCATATTTCATTTATTACTTTTATTATATGACAAAACATCCCAACAGCTGCTGTTTACTACCGTTTGATCTTACAAAAACTTTGCAAGAACAAATATTTGTTTTCTCAAAAAAGAGGATAATATTTGCCTGTGAGTGGTCACACTTTGTTCACATTAGGCACATTTTTGTTTGGCGGCTAATAATTTTGTTTGCCACTGATCAGCTGTTTTGCTGTTTGGCTCTAATAAATATTTTATGGTCAGACTACGATAAAGAAATATTTGTCGTTTTTCGTCAAATGTTTCCCCAATGTGACCGTACCTTTAGCTATGCTTGAAAAAAAAGCGGTCCAGCCATTTAGAAGTTATCACCACTTTTGAGCTGCATCCTCTTGAATTTGTGTGTCTGTGTCATCGTAGCACAGTGCTGTGTCCCATAGACAAAAAGAGAAAATGAAATTTGGGTCTTCTTTTTGGATGAAATTTATATTTTTGCAATAACAACAAACTAGCTTAATTGGACAAAAAAAATTGTTTCAGAAAAAACACATTCCCGCCTATTGTGAAAGGCGACGTCGACGTCACATCAACATTACAGTAAACAATTGTCCCTTGTCTACTGATTGTCGACCACAAATGACTGCTATTGACAGTCTGTTACTATTTTCTGAAGCTTATGAAATTGTTCCAGCATGTTAATATTAATCAATTGTGGTCAACGAAGAGTAGACAAGTGAAAATTGTTCGATGTCGTGTTGATGTGACGTTGACGTCGCCTTTCACAATGGGGGGATTATATGGCCACCAGACGTCGGTAAAGTCAACAATTCTTTTTGGTAATTACAAATAAAAATCAATAATTTTTTTGGGGTTTACAAAAAAAATTTTTAAAAATCCATTTTTAAAGATATCTTTTATATTTTTTTTGCAAAAATAACTTAAATATATGTGCTATAAAATAAAGTATCGAATTTGTATAAAATACTGCAATAAATATTTACAAGAAAGCATTGAAAAACCTACTTTTTTTGTTTCGCAATTAAAAAATACCAAAAGTTTAATAGAGTAGTAAAAAAAATATGTTAATTGATTATAATAACTTCCATTTATTTTTGAAGCTACTAATACCTGTTTATAATATAATGTAGAAAAAATAACCGACTTTTTTTTACACTTTATACTTTTATCACTTATGAAGATATCTTTAACTTTCTTAATATTAAGTAAAATATTCTAATTTTTTAGTAGGTGACTAAAAAGACATATGTAATAAAGATTTAAGTGATTTATTAAAGAAGCCTGAAATGTGACTTATTTTTTATTTAAATTGTAAAAATACCAAATTTTGATCCAATGTATTAAAAAAATATGTTAATCGATTTTAATTTTTTTTCTTTTTTTTTGAGGATTGGACCTTTATTTATATTAGCCACTCAACAAAAGTACCGACTTTTTGCTAAAAATCTTATAAAATTACGTTTTCTGAAAGGTTATTTTTTAGAACTTTTTAATTCAATATTGTTCCAAATCCTATATATACTTTGTAAAAAACTCATTTTATAAAAATATAATTAACCAGCGTTACCTTTGCTCATAATTTCCATCATAAAAAATGATTCCGCATGTCTTTTTACAATATTGATTTTCAATGGAAATAAAAAGTTTGCTAAATTTTTAAGTTATTTGTTACGGTTGTTTCTTAATAAAAGCGAATGCGTTATTTTTAAAATATTATGGCCGTTTTAAAAAATGCTAATATGCTAACAAAATTGGTTAAAAAGAAAATAGGGGCAAAAATTAGAAATCAGTTTCAAATCCGAATAGGATTGATAATAGATCAGGAAAGTCTGTTTTGCATTTAGAGTATTAATTAATTTCACTTTAACTGCTTGTAATCCAAGAAATAAAAATATCTAAATATAATATGTTACCTGTTGTTTGTATTGGTTTCAATTTTGTTTTACCGTGTTGTGGGTCTTTATATGCACATGGTTTATAACTATGGACGAAAAGTGAGAATGGTAGAAAGTTTAAGTAATGAAAATAAACAGATTGTAAAAGAGTACAAGCAAGCGCCTGGTACGTTTCCTTGGCCAATAATTGGAAATTTGCAATTGTTAGCTAAGTATAAAGTTCCCTTTTAAAGATTTTCAGAGTTTTCAAAAGAATTTAATGATATTTTTACACTGAGTCTCTGCAGGACACGCTGTTGTGTAGTTAATAACTTGGGGTTGATACGGGAAGTCATTAACTAAAATGGAAAATTCTTCGGAGGTCTTCCACATTTTTAGCGACATCATAAACTATTTGGAGGAGATTGTAATAACTGTAAATGTTTTGCTATTTTGTTCAAATGATTGTTATTCAATTTGTATTACTTTACAGCGGAAACGCCGCAATCTTGCTCGTCGACATTGTTCGCCTAGAGCATCTTCATCATACTTTTCGAAAATGTCAAACGTGGATTGCTTTGAAATCAGAGAACTTCTGGAAAAAATAAAAGAAGTATTTCCAGGTGAGGAGTTTGAAACTAAGCCCCTAATTAAACAAACCTGTACAAATATATTTACGCACTACATGAGCTCAATTCATTTTGAGTATGATGATACAGAATTCCAAAAAACTCTTAAGAAGTTGGAAAAAAGTCAACGAAACGTCGAGCAGATGTTATATACATCCACATTTTAAATAATATTGTTCTATTGATGCTTTAAAACATAAGCTGACCATAAAGTCAGCCTAAGGAAACCCCTAGTAACACCAAAAGAATTCATTAGTCAAAAATAAACTAGCAATCATGATTGTTAACTATTTTGATGAAATATTTTGGAAGATTAACCAAGGGTATGCTTTAGACTTTTTGCTTTTCCGCTTTTTTGGCTGTCCCCTTTTTACAAAAACGTAAAAACCATAGTTGGATAATCTTCTAAAATAAGGAAGTTTATATTAGAACATATTTTTTGTGAACGCGAACAAAACTAAGATGTAGATGAACCTGAGAAGGACTTTACCGATGCTCTTTTAAAGAGTTTGATTGAAGACAAGAATGTTTCGCGAGACACAAAAATTTATATGCTCTAGGATTTTATTGGTGGTCATTCAGCTGTGGGGAATCTAGTTATGATGGCATTGGCCTACATTGTCAAAACCCTTTAATTGGAAAACAAATACAGTCTGAAGTTGATGATATATCTAGGAATGGTCAGAGAAAAATTTCTTTAAGTTCTACGTTATGATTCATCTCCTATTGTGCCACACGTAGCTACTGAAGACACTGTCGTTGCAGGATACAGAGTTACTACAGGAACTCTTGTGTTTATCAATAACTGCAAATTGAACACTAGTTCTGAATACTGGAGAAATCCCGACGAATTCAATCCTCTGCAATTTCTTGAAACTGTTGATGAAAAATAATATGAAAACAGCCTTAGCACGTGAACATGGCTTAAAACTTCTGCAGCAGTTATTATCGATTCTAAACGACGAAACTCAGAAGATTCTGACTCTGGTATAGAATACGATAGGGATCTCTTAGGTATAAGCTCATCACTATCCGGGTATTCACTTCTTAACGCATTATCTAAATCTCAAAATGTAACAAAACCAAAGCATTGGCGTCGTGAAGAAGTGACGACTTAAGAAAAATATAGCTCACTTTTTGCCTTTTAATATAGGCAAGCGCACTTGTATTGGGCAAAATCTTGTGCGAGCTTTTGGCTTTATTTTACTATCAAACATTCTTCAGCAATATGTCAACCTTAAAAATAGTGCCAACATGTATCGCTTTGCCTACAAAAACTTTTCCATTAGTTTTTAGTCCGCGCGTTATATAAAACAGAGCAAAAAAGATCAAAATTAATAATTTAAAATGTGTTGGGAGGGTGTAACAGGGATTTTTTTTGAATTGGTCGTTGAAACTGGTCTGGATATTTCATAATCTTCATTATATCTTATTTATAGCTTTTTATAGTCACAAAGGCTCAGTCATGCATTTTAATTATTTATGTTATATATTCCAAAGCTCAGAATTTCACTTTTTTACAGTTTTCACAGTTTTATTCTCAAAACAGTATTGAAAACTAAAATTTTCAAATATAAACTGAAAACTCCCAAACTAAATGTTTTTAAAGAAAACACAATTGTGTGAACATTTAAATTTCAAAAATAGCTCTGTGTTCTACAATTTTTTACAACTGTGATGAAAAGGAATTAAAGAGTAAAGAAATTCAAATAAAAGTATTTTAAAATGTATCCATGTTCGTGTTCGTATTTGTATTAAAATTAAAATAATAAAATGTTTTATTATTTCAAAAGGATAATATACAATTTGTCAATTTACAACGGTTTACAATTTTTGCTTTAAAGCGTACATGTGCAATTACATCTGACATAACCTCTGAGTGCTCATAACAGTTGAGTTTGTACACA
This sequence comes from Panzeria rudis, assembly GCA_956483635.1. Taxonomy (NCBI): domain Eukaryota; kingdom Metazoa; phylum Arthropoda; class Insecta; order Diptera; family Tachinidae; genus Panzeria; species Panzeria rudis. The sequence goes on along the minus strand of OY101449.1, from coordinate 52,145,644 downwards.
ATTTTCATAAATATATAAAGCGCTCTATGCTTTTCAATGTGTTTTCAGCCAAACCACACTTTTGTTGAATATTGCAATTAAGATTGCTAAAATACAAATAATTTCTATTTTAATGTAATTAATATTTTTATAAAATTATCATTAAAAAATCTATTATGTTTAACTTTTGCATTTTGGATTATATCTGCCATAACTTGCATATATTTAAGATATTTCAAACCACATCTTAGTGGCGTATAAGCGAAAATGGTACTTTTTTTTAAAAGGTACTTTTTTTTAAAGTAACTTTTTTAAAAGTTATTTTTTTAAAAAGGTACTTTTTCTAAAATTACTTTTTTAAAAAGTTTTTCTTAAAAAAGGTAATTTTTTTATTTTGACAGGTACTTTTTTTAAAAAGGTACATTTTAAAAAACTTTTTTTAAAAGACACTTTTTTAAAAAGGTTTTTTTTTAAAAGGAAATTTTTTTAAAAAGGTATTTAAAAAAATTTTTAAAGGTACTTTATTTAAAAAGGTACTTTTTTGTAAAGGGAACTTTTTAAATAGGAACTTCTTTATTCATTTAAATCTACTTTTTTAAAAAGTTTCTTTTTTTGAAAAGGTATTTTTTACGTAGCTCAAAATGTTACGTAGCTCAAAATGTGTACTATTTTGTACTTTTTTTTAAGTACTTTTTTATTTCGAAAGGGAGATTTTTTCAAAAGGTACTTAAATCTTCTTAAAAATGTGGTTTTTTAAAAGGGTAATTTTTTAAAAAGGTAATTTTTTAAATTTAGTTTTTATAAAAGGTAGTTATTTAAAAAGTTACGTTTTTTTCTGAAAATTTAGTTTTCTAAAAAAGTATCTTACTAAAAAAGTGCATTTTTAACAAAAGGGTACATTTTCTTAAAATGTACTTTCTTAAAAATGTAGTTGTATAAAAAAGTACCTTTTTAAAAAAGTAAATTTTCAAAAAAGGACGTATGTATTTACAAAATGTACGTTTTTAAAAATAGTACCTTTTTAAAAACGTACTATTTAAATGCTACTTTTTTAAAAAGATACTTTTTTATGTAGTTTCTTTAAATAGATACTTTTTTTAAGAAGATAAGTTTTTTAAAAAGGTACTCTTTTTAAAAAGGTACTTTTTTAAAAAAGAGAATTTTTTAAAAAAGGTAATTTTTAAAAAAAGGTACTTTTTTAAATATTTACTTGTTTTAACAAGGTCCTTTTCAAAATAGGTACTTTTTTAATAAGGTATATTTTTAATAAAGGTACTTTTTTTTTAAAAAGGTACTCTTGTAAAAAGGTATTTTTTAAAAAGGTAATTTTTAAAAGGGTACTTTTTTAAAAGGGTACTTTTATAAAAAGGTACTTTTTTTAAAAAGCTACTTTTTATAAAAAGCTACTTTTTTAAAAAGCAATTTTTTTAAAAGCTACTTTTTTAAAGAAACTACTATTTTTAAAAAGCTACTTTTTTTTAAAAGCTACTTTTTAAAAAGGTACTTTTTCTAAAAAGGTGTTTTTTTTAAAAAAGGTCCTTTTTCAAAAAGGTACTTTTTTAAATGAAAATTTTTAAAATGAAACATATTTTAAAAAAGTATTATTTTAAAAATTACTTCTTTAAAAAGTATTTATTTAAATGTATTTTTTAAAAAAGTAAACTTTTTTAAAAAAGTACCTTTTTAAAAAGATATTTATCTTAAAAATGTAATTTTTTAAAAATTTACTTTTTTAAAGTTATTTTTTAAAGGTGCTTTTTTGAAAAATCTACTTTTTGAAAATATACATTTTGGAAAAGTAATTTTGAACAATGTATTTTTCTTAAAAGATACATACTGAAAAACGACGTTTTTTTTGCTTCATATTTCATTCCAGCCATTTAGAAGTTATCACCACTTTTAAGCTGCATCCTCTTGAATTTGTCTGTCTGTGGCACCGTAGCTCCCAAACGGTTAGATCGATTTTAATTTAGTTCCTTTTGTTTGAAAAGTGAGTTGATCTAAAATCTAAACTATATTTGAGAAAAATTTAAATTTAACGTTATTCATAATTAATTTTTAGTTTCTTTTTCAATTGAAAAAATTCAAATTTTATTAAATTGTGTAAATTCTATGAATTTTAAAGAAGAATTAAAAGCTACTACTTTTATTGTATTTTAGTCTTATAAATATGTATGTAAAACTATGGAATGGCCATATATCGGTATCGCTGGTATTTTTGTTGCCGATACAACGATATTTTTGTAAAATTTTTATGAGTAAACGTTAACAGTATTCAGTTTTTGCAATTGCTCAACCGTTTCCAATGCTTATTTTTGCTGAACTCAACAGTAAGAGCTTAATCCCTCGTACAGAATGCAAAGTAGAGTTTACAACTTAAAAATAAAAAATGATGAAAAGGGGGTTAAAATATTCTGTTGCTGCGAAAAGGATACAAAGTCCGTTAGCATAGCCCTTTCATTTAGTTGACACCCTTCAAAAACTATTAGAAAACACAACAAATTCATGGACAAAACTTAGGGGCTGTTCAGATATTCCGTAACGCTCCAGAAATTTAAAACAAAACGTTACTTTTTTAAATAACCTTATGCAATATGTGAATACCAAGTCAGACAATAAGGGGCTAGTGTCTGATTTGGTATTGGGTCTTAATGAAAGATTTCAGGGTTTGGTAATATACTAAACGCATTTTTTATGCACAATGCTTGATCGTCGATAAAAAGAACGATTATTTCAGTTGCAGTCTACTATGTACTTCGATATCAAAAAATCGTCTTATTGTGTTACTTATTAAGGTCATGTATCTCTATATTCCGCAATATTTATTTTTTGTGGGTTAAGCTAATCTCTATTCCTGCATTTCGTTGGTACTAATGCCAACTCATCAGTAGATCTTTAACCATCATGATTGATAAATGTATTAATATGTTTATACGAAAAATTCCCAATTTCTAGTACTTTTTTTAATGTACAGCTTTTTGTTGCATTGTTAAGGTTTTTTAACCCCAATGTCCAGCTTTTTGCGAATATAGATCTGGCATCCCTATACCCCCATATAAATAATTTCTTAATTTCCCTATATCTGGACACCTATATTATTAGTGAATCTCTCCAAAACTGACGTGGGTCACCTCAAGTCAAATAAAAAATTTTGCAGGAATTGGTAGGGGAGGGGGTACCCCCCATACAAAGTAATTATTAATTTTCCTATATCTTCAGAACTGTAATAGCGAAGTGCCTTAATTTGATGTGGGTAGCTTTTAGAACAAAGTAAAAGTTGCAACAAAATCTTGATTGTGTAGTATGGGGGAGGGGGTACCCCACAGTGAAGCTGTCTGAATTTGATGTTGGTAGCTCTTATACCAAGTTCATACGGGAATATGAACTACTTGGTTCGCTCTCTGAATCGCGATTGCGAAACTTGGTGTTCAACCGATTGTACTTGTTTCATCTTGCATGCAAATCACTCTACACTTTAAAATACGTTTCAGTATTTCTTTTCATTTTTGTTTAAATGTATACTTATATGTATGTAAATTTATGTTCTTCTTTTTATTTGTTCAATGTTTTTATTTAGTTTTTTCACACATTAATTTTTTGATTTTTCTTTGTTTACATTTTTTCACAGCTAGTTCAGATAAATTAGCGATAATTTGATATCAAAATTGGAGATGATAGTAAATTTTCGAGGTTCGCAGGTATATTGAAAATGAACCAAGATGGTTCGCTCTCAAAATGTTGTATGGCGAAACATGTAGATTCAATCATGATTGGGGGCGTGAACCGTGAATGAGAGAGCGAACCTCGATGAACATGGTATTAGAATAAAGTAAAAGTTTCAACGAAATTTTGGACGTAAAGTAGGGGGAGGGCGTACCCCCATACAAAGTAATTATTAATTTTCCTATATCTTCAGAACTATAATGGTGAAGCTCTCTAAATTTGATGTGGGTAGCTCATAGAACAAATTAAAAGTTTCAACAAAATCTTGGACGTATAGTAGGGGGATGGGGGTACCCCCCAAAACAAAGTAATTATTAATTTTCCTATATGTGTATAGCTCTTAGAACAAAGTAAAATTTCCAACAAAATCTTGGATGTGAAAAAGTTTAACATTTAGAAAGAAAGCTTGACGCTACCTTTAACATAGTTAGAAACGTGCGAACTTTTGCGAGAACTAAATCAGAAATATATACACAATCCTCCAAATCAAATAATCATCAAATAATACTTAAAAAAATGTAACATTTATTTTAATACAAGTAACACCTTTAATAAAACGCTTAAAAATCGTGGTTTTTATGGAATAACGCATTGCTGATAGTATCAATGGTAGAGTTTAATGCACCATTATATCAGCTTGAAAAGATCCCTGTATTTTTTTATATGTATTTTTTTACATGTTGTCTTGGGAGAAAATACGAAAATATGCAAAATATTACAAAAACAAACCTTATGTACAGCTCACGGGCGATCATCGATAGACCCCGCAAATGTTTTGGGAAACCTCATTAAAAGACCGATCTTTAGTTTGAGAGGGGTAACAAAAACACGTTTTTTTATCTTCATGCAAATCGAGTCGCTCTAGTGTACATATATACAATGTATATATGTACATAGATCTTCCTCAATAAGTTATGTATTGTAAATTAATATTGAATCAGTTGTTAGAAGATGCCCCACTGTTCACAAGTCGATAAGAACAAATCTTTTGCATGTAATTTAGGCATCATTAACATATTACAGTTGGATTGATGGATTATTGTCGTCATGTTAGAATACACGTCACGTTATTCATAGTAAAATAACGACGTACTTTGTAATAAATTATTTAATTTTAAAATCTCAATTTTGTATAATATGTACATATTTGCCATTTTGTTTTTTGGTTTTCTCGTTTGTCTTTTTTGTGCGAGAAATAAGGTAGAATTTATTCATGCAAAGATGATTGGATATCAAAAAGCACAGGGTTTTATTAAGTCAGTATATGTTTTGCTGATCACTACACTCGAACAAATCGAACGTAGGAAACGTAAATAATGTAGCTTAACAGTCAGGTATAAAAGCATACGTATAGAACGAATAATACTCAGTTAACAAATTTTACTTTTCACACACGCAACAAGTGAATTTAATAAAATAATTTATTTTGCATTTAGTGTATTTATTAATTTGACTTTAACTGCTTGTAATCCAAGAAATAAAAATATCTAAATATAATATGTTACCTGTAGTTTGTATTGGTTTCAATTTTGTTTTAGTGTGTTGTGGGTCTTTATATGCAAATGGTTTATAACTATGGACGAAAAGTGAGAATGGTAGAAAGTTTAAGTAATGAAAATAAACAGATTGTAAAAGAATACAAGCAAGCACCTGGTCCGTTTCCTTGGCCAATAATTGGATATTTGGAATTGTTAGCTAAGTATAAACTTCCCTTTCAAGGATTTTCGGAGTTTTCAAAAGGATTTGGTGATATTTTTACACTGAGTCTTGGCAGGACACGCTGTTGTGTAGTTAATAAATTGGGGTTGATACGGGAAGACATTAACTAAAATGGAAAATTCTTCGGAGGTCTTCCACATTTTTAGCGATATCATAAACTATTTAGAGGAGATTGTAATAACTGTAAGTGTTTTGCTATTTTCTTCAAATGATTGGTATTCAATTTAAATAAATAAATACTTATAAATTATTTTTCTTTGGCTTTATAGGTTTGGCATTATGTGATTGGTCGACGCTATAGCGGAAGCTCCGCAATCTTGCTCGTCGACATTGTTCGCATAGAGCATCTTCATCATACTTTTCGAAAATGTCAAACGTGGGTTGCTTTGAAATCAGTGAACTAATGGAAAAAATAAAGGAAGAAATATTTCCTGGTGAGGAGTTTGAAAGTAAGCCCCTAATTCAGCAAAGCTGTACAAATATGTTTTCGCACTACATGCGTTCACATGATGACACAGAATTCCAAATGATTTTTAACTAGGGGTTTTCATTATCCTACATTCATAGTCAAATAACATGATCCTGAAGATGAACTAAAATGGTTCGAAATATATAGATAATGGAAAGCTAAACACGTTTTTTATTTAAGAAGAATCCTTAGAAGCAATACAAAACTAAGAAATATAGGGGTTTATGTTTTAAAGCTGTTTATGTTTTAAAGCATCAATAAAACAATGTTATTTAAAATGTTGATGTGTATAACATCTGCTTGAAGTTTCGTTGCTTTTTTCCAACTTTTTCAGGAGCTTTTTTTATAATTCTGACAAATTAAATAAATTTAATTAACGCAATGAAAATAGATATGCTTGTGTGTGTGAAAACTTACTATTTAACTATTTTTCATAGTGTTTATAAAATTGTTTATATAATTAAAAATTGGACATCACGGCATAAGATAAATAATTGTAAAATTAAAATAAAAATAAAAAACTGGACATCACAACATAAGTTAATAGTCAATAAAATAAAATTTAAATAAATAAATAAATTATCACGGCAGAACACAAATTATCACAGTTCAGGTTTTAGTTGCTTATCACAGACTAGTGAGAGTGTATAGCAATTCAATATTGTAAATTAATGTTGTCTTTGCCTTCTTTCATATTCATTGTTTGTTTGGTCCGTTCTTGTATTCGTAGGCTTTTCAAAGTGTAACGTTAATTGTGTTTTATTTCTCTGTCTATAATTTTAATGTTTTGAAAGCATATGTTGTATCCACTCTCTTTTACATGTTGAGATAGAGCCGTGCTTTCTCTTCCCTTCTCAACATCTACAGTATGTTCAGATATTCTGGATTCTAGTTTTCTTTTTGTTGTCTCCACTTACAATATTTCCTTGCATTTTTCTGTATCGTTGCACTCATTTCGTAAACAACACTGTCAATTTTCATCTTATTTATTTTGGTTTTTTGCGCGTGAATAGATGTCTAGTGGTGTGCTTGGATTTGCGCGCTATTTTTGTTTTGTCGTCGCTTATGATCTTTTGTAAAAGTCTGCTTTCTGTAAGTTTTGGTATATATGGTATACTGTGAAAAATCATATCCTCTTTTTAGCACACAAATCTAACCACACCACTAGATATATATTCACGCGCAAAAAACCAAAATAAATAAGATCAAAATTGACAGTGTTGTGTACGAAATTAGATGTGATGGCAACGATACAGAAAAATGCAAGAAAATATACGTGGATACAACAAAAAGAAGACTAGAAACAAGAATATCTGAACATGCAGCCGATATTGAGTAGGAAAGAGAGAGCACGGCTCTATCTCAACATGTAAAAGAGAGTGGACACAACATATGCTTTCAAAACATTAAAATTATAGACAGAGAAATAAAACACAATAAACGTTACATTTTGAAAAGCCTACGAATACAAGAACGGACCAAACAAACAATGAATACACAAGTAGCAAAGACAACATTAATTTACAATATTGAATTGCTATACACTCTCACTAATCTGTGATACAATAAATAAAACCTGAACTGTGATAATTTGTATTGTGCCGTGAGTATTTATTTATTTATTTTTATTTTATTGACTACAAACATATGTTGTGTTGTCCAGTTTTTTAAATTTAATTTTATAAAATTATCTTATGCCGTGATGTCCAGTTTTTAATTATATAAACAATTTTATAAACAACATGAAAAATAGTTAGCAAGCATATATATTTTCATTGTATTAATTACATTTATTTCATTTGTCAGAATTGTAAAGAAAAAAGCTCCTGAATAAGTTGGAAAAAAGCCAACGAAACATCAAACAGATGTTATATACATCCACATTTTAAATAATATTGTTTTATTGATGTTTTAAAACAAACCGGCCATGCCTAAAGAAACCCCTAGTAATACTAAAAGAATTCATTAGTCAAAAATAAAACTAGCAATCATGATTTTTAACTATTTTGATGAAATATTTTGGAAGATTAACCAAGGCTATGCTTTAGACTTGTTGCCTTTCCGCTTTTTTTGGCTGTCCCCTTTTTACAAAAACACAAAAACCATAGTTGGATAATCTTCTAAAATAAGGAAGTTTATATTAGAACATATTATTTGTGAACGCGAACAAAACTAAGATTTAGATGAACCTGAGATTGACTTTACCGATGCTCTTTTAAAGAGTTTGATTGAGGACAAGAATGTTTCGCGAGACACAAAAATTTATATGCTCTAGGATTTTATTGGTGGTCATTCGGCTGTGGGGAATCTTTTTATGATGGCATTGGCCTACATTGCCAAAACCCTTTAATTGGAAAACAAATACAGTCTAAAGTTGATGATATATCTAGCAATGGTCAGAGAAAATTTTCTCTTCGTGATATGCACAGTATGCTATTTACAATGGCAACCATTTTTTAAGTTCTACGTTATGCTTCATCTCCTATTGTACCACACGTAGCTACTAAAGACACTGTCGGTGCATGATACAGAGTTACTGCAGGAACTCTTGTGTTTATCAATAACTGCAAATTGAGCACTAGTTCTGAATACTGGAAAAATCCCGACGAATTCAATCCTCTGCAATATCTTGAAACTGTGTATGAAAAAGAATATGAAAACAACCTTAGCGCGCGAACATGGCTTAAAACTTCTGCAGCAATTATTATCGATTCGAAACCACGAATCTCAGAAGCTTCTGACTCTGGTATACAATACGATAGGGATCTTTTAGCTATAAGCTTATCACTATCCGGGTGTTCACTTCTTAACACATTATCTAAATCTCAAAATATAACCAAACCAAAGCATTGGCGCCGTGAAGAAGTGAAACTTAAGAAAAATATACCTCACTTTTTGCCTTTTAGTATAGGCAAGCGAACTTGTATTGGGCAAAATCATGTGCGAGGCTGTGGCTTTATTTTACTATCAAACATTCTTCAGTAATATGATATTAGTTCTAAAGATTTTTCAACCATAAAAATAGTGCCAGCATGTGTCGCTTTGCCTACAAAAACTTTTCCATTAGTTTTCAATCCGCGCGTTATAAAACAGAGCAAAAAAGATCAAAACTAATAATTTAAAATGAGTTGGGAGCGGTAACAGGGATTTTTTTGATTGGTCGTTGAAACTGGTCTGGATATTTCATAATCTGGATATTTCATCATCTCAAAAGAATATTGAAAAATAAAATTTTCACATATAAACTAAAGACTCCAAAACTAAATGTTTTCAAAGAAATCACAATTGTGTAAACATTTAAATTTCAAAAATAGCTCTGTGTTCTACAATTTTTTACAACTTTGATGAAAAGGAATTAAAGAGTAAAGAAATTTAAATAAAAATATTTTAATTTAAATTAAAAATTTAAATAAAAATATTTTTATATATTTTTGAAAGCTACTTTTTTTTTAAAAAACTACTATTTTTAAAAAGCTATTTTCTAAAAAGGTACTTTTTCTATACAGGTAGTTTTTTAAAAAGATACTTTTTCTAAAAAGGTATTTTTTTAAAAAGGTCCTTTTTTAAAAAGGTACTATTTTTTAAAAAGTTCTTTTTATTAAATGCTACTTTTTTAAATGGTATTTTTTTAAATGCTTTCTTTATGTAGTTTTTCTAAAAGTTACTTTTTCTCAAAAAGTACTTTTTTTTAATTTAATTTTCTAAATAAGTACATTTTTAAAAAAGTATGTTTTTAAAAAAATTAGTTTAAAAAAATTAACCTTATAAAAAATTATTTTTTTTAAAAAGTACCTTTTAAATGCTATTTTTTTACAAAGTTACTTTTTTTAATAATGTCCTTTTTTAAAAGAATACTTTTTCTGAAAGTGTACTTTTTTAAAATATGTAGTGCTCTAAAAAATACATTTTTAAAAAAGTACGTTTTTAAGAAAAGGACTTTTTGTAAAAAGTACGATTTTAAAAACAGCAACTGTTTAAAAAATTACCTAAAAAATACTTTTTAAATTCTACTTTTTTTAAAAAGGTACTTTTTTATGTCCTTTTTTATAAAGGTACTTAAAAAACGTTTTAAAAAGGTAGTTTTTTAAAAGGGTAATTTACTAAAAATGCACTTTTTTTAAAAAGGTAATTATTTTGAAAAGGAACTTATTTAAAAAAAAGTACTTTCTTTTTAAAATGGTTCCTTTTTTAAAAAGGTACATGTTTTAAAAAGGTACTTTTTTTTAAAAAGGTACTTTATTAAAAAGGTAAATTTTTTAAAAAGGTTCTTTTTTAAAAAGATACTTTTTTTAAAAAGGTACAGTAAAATTCGCTTATAGCCCACTGCCTTATTTGCACGCTATTTGTCGACTACAACGCAAATTGGACTATATCTTGATTTTATATAAGCCAATTTTCGGCTTATATGCGAATCTCTATATAATTATTTCTTTTAACAGTAGAAAAATAAAACTAACGCTTAGAAATTACTTCCTTATCTACTCAATTCATAAATATTGCAATTAAGATTGCTAAAATACAAATAATTTCTACTTCAATGTAATTAATATTTTTATAAAATTATCATTAAAAAATCTATTATGTTTGACTTTTGAATTTTGGATTATATCTGCCCTAACTTGCATATATTTAAGATATTTCAAACCACATCTTGGTGGCGTATAAGCGAAAATGGACTATAGAGCTAATGGACTATATAAAAAATATTTTGCAGGTATTTATTTTGGAATATATCGCAAATTCTACTATAAACGGTGTGGCTTATAAATGAATTATACTGTACTTTTTTTAAAAAGGTACTTTTTTTAAAAAAGTACTTTTTTTAAATAGGTACTTTTTCTTAAAAAGGTACTCTTTTTAAAAAGGTACTCTTTTTGGAATGGTACTCTTTGTAAAAAGCTACTTTTTTTAAAAAAAGGTACTTGTTTTTAAAAGGTACTTTTTTAAAAAGTACTTTTTTAAAAAGTTTTTCTTAAAAAATGTACTTTTTTATTTTGACAGGTACTTTTTTTAAAAAGTACATTTAAAAAAAAAATTTTTTTTAAAGACACCTTTAAAAAGGTATTTTTTAACAAGGAAATTTTTTTTAAAAAGGTATTTAAAAAAATAAAAAATTAAAGGTACTTTATTTAAAAAGGCACTTTTTTGTAAAGGAGACTTTTTAAATAGGAACTTCTTTATTAATTTAAATCTACTTTTTGAAAAAGGTTCTTTTTTTAAAAAGGTATTTTTTACGTAGCTCAAAATGTTACGTAGCTCAAAATGTTTTTTTGTACTTCCTTTAATGTACTTTTTTATCTCAAAAAGGGGATTTTTTCAGGAGGTACTTAAATCTTCTTAAAAAAAGGGTAATTTTTTAAAAAGGTCTTTTTCTTAAATTTAGTTTTTATAAAAGGTAGTTTTTTATAAAGTTACGTTTAAACAAAAATACGTTTAAAAAAATGCCTTTTTAAAAAATTACTTAAAAAGTAATTTTTGAATGCTATTTTTTAAAAAGGTAATTTTTTTAAAAAATACTTTATTTTAAAAGGGTACTTTTTCTGAAAATTTAGTTTTCTAAAAAAGTATCTTATTAAAAAGTACATTTTTAACAAAAGGGTACATTTTCTTAAAATGTACTTTTTTAAAAAATGTAGTTTTCTAAAAAAGTACCTTTTTAAAAAAGTACGTTTTTTTAAAAAAAGGACGTATTTTCAAAAAGTACGTTTTTAAAAATAGTTCCTTTTTAAAAAATTACTTTTTAAGAAACGTACTATTTTAAAAAGGTACTTTTTTTAAAAAGGTACTCTTTTTAAAAAGGTACTTTTTTTAAAAAGGTAATTTTTTAAAAAAGCTACTTTTTTAAAAAGGTCCTTTTCAAAAAAGGTACTTTTTTAATAAGGTATATTTTTAATAAAAGTACTTTTTTTAAAAAGGAACTCTTGTAAAAAGGTTTTTTTAAAGGTTTTTTTTAAAAGGTGCTATTATAAAAAGCTACTTTTTTTAAAAAGCAACTTTTTTTAAAAAGCAACTTTTTTTAAAAAACCATTTTTTTAAAAGCAACTTTTTTTAAAAAACTACTATTTTTAAAAACCTACTTTTTTTAAAAAGCTATTTTTTAAAATGGTACTTTTTCTAAGAAGGTAATTTTTTAAAAAGGTACTTTTTCTAAAAAGGTATTTTTTAAAAAGGTACTTTTTTTTAAAAAAGGTACCTATGTTTAAAATGAAACATATATTAAAATAGTATTTTTTTTAAAATTACTTTTTGAAAAGGTATTTATTTAAATGTACTTTTTAAGCAAGTAAACTTTTTTAAGAAATTACCTTTTTTTAAAAGATATTTATCTTAAAAAGGTAATTTTTTAAAAATTAGCTTTTTTAAAGTTATTTTTTAAAGGTGCTTTTTTAAAAAAGCTACCCCAGCAAAAATATCCGTCTACCGGAAGCAAGTTTGTAAGGGAGAGTTTCGGTACTCTCCCTTACCAACCTGCTTCGGTAATACATGATTTTTGTATGGGATGTCCCACTTGGTAGGTCTGGAGGCATGAGCTTCTTACTGCGCATCCTAGATGTATTAACCTGATGTCTTTTTTATATGTATATAATTAAAAAATGTTTTTCTCTTTATATCACAATTTTACCACACTTGGATTAATTTTTTATTTGCCATTATTTTATGTTGTTTTTATATTTATTTATGTATTAAATGGTGCAAATACAATTGGAAATTATATTACACTACAATTTACTTTTTGTTCGCGTATTGAATCAGGAATCGATCCCACGATCTCTGCATGGTAGAGATATCAAAAAGTACAAGATTTTATGAGTGCAGCATATTTTTTGCTGATCACTACAGTCGAACAAGTCGAACGTTGGAAACGTAAATAATGTGGCTTAACAGACAGGTATAAAAGCATACGTAGATAACGAATAATACTCAGTTAATAAATTTTACTTTTAAAAATAACACACGCAACAAGTGAATTTAATAAAATAACTTATTTTGCATTTAATGTATTTATTAATTTCACTTTAACTGCTTGTAATCCAAGAAATAAAAATATCTAAATATAATATGTTACCTGTAGTTTGTATTAGTTTCAATTTTGTTTTAGTGTGTTGTGGGTCCTTATATGCACATGGTTTATAACTATGGACGAAAAGTGAGAATGGTAGAAAGCTTAAGTAATGAAAATAAACAGATTGTAAAAGAATACAAGCAAGCGCCTGGTCCGTTTCCTTGGCCAATAATTCGAAATTTGAAATTGTTAGCTAAGTATAAAGTTCCCTTTCAAGGATTTACAGAGTTTTCAAAAGAATTTGGTGATATTTTTACACTGAGTCTCTGCAGGACACGCTGTTGTGTAGTTAATAACTTGGGGTTGATACGGGAAGTCATTAACTAAAATGGAAAATTCTTCGAAGGTCTTCCACATTTTAGCGATATCATGAACTATTTGGAGGAGATTGTAATAACTGTAAGTGTTTTGCTATTTTCTTCAAATGATTGGTATTCAATTTGTATTACTTTTACTTATAAATTATTTTACTTTGACTTTATAGCTTTGGAATTGTGTGATTGGCCGACGTTACAGCAGAAACGCCGCAATCTTCCTCATCGACATTGTTTGCCTAGAGCATCTTCATCATACTTTTCGAAAATGTCAAACGTGGGTTGCTTTGAAATCAGTGAACTTATAAAAAAAATAAAGGAAGAAATATTTCCAGGTGAGGAGTTTGAAAATAAGCCCCTAATTCAGCAAACCTGTACAAATATGTTTACGCACTACATGCGTTCAATTCATTTTGAGTATGAGGACACAGAATTCCAAATGATTTTTAATTAGGGGTTTATCTTTTAAAGCTGTTTATGTTTTAAAGCATCAATAAAACAATGATATTTAAAATTTTGATGTGTATAACATCTTCTTGAAGTTTCGTTGCCTTTTTTCCAACTTTTTCAGGAGCTTTTTTTTATAATTCTGACAAACCAAATAAATTTAATTAACACAATGAAAATAGATATGCTTGTGTGTGTGAAAACTTACTATTTAACTATTTTTCATAGAGTTTATAAAATTGTTTATATAATTAAAAATTGGACATCACGGCATAAGACAATTTTGTAAAATTAAAATAAAAAATAAAAAACTGGACATCACAACATAAGTTTGTAGTCAATAAAATAAAATTAAAATAAATAAATAAATTATCACGGCAGAACACAAATTATCACAGTTCAGGTTTCAGTTGTTTATCACAGACTAGTGAGAGTGTATAGCAATTGAATATTGTAAATTAATGTTGTCTTTGCCTTCTTTTGTATTCAACTGAAACCTGAACTGTGATAATTTGTGTTCTGCCGTGATAATTTATTTATTTATTTTAATTTTATTTTATTGACTACAAACTTATGTTGTGATGTCCAGTTTTTTTATTTGAATTTTATAAAATTATCTTATACCGTGATATCCAGTTATTAATTATATAAACAACATGAAAAATACCCCTTAGTAATCAATGTCAATGTGTTTTTATAAACAATTAATATTCTACTGAACAAGTAAAATATTAATTTTGGGAAATAGTGCGATTATAAATTTAAAAAACATGAAAAATAGTTAAATAGCCAGTTTTCTCACACACAAGCATATATATTTTCATTGCATTAATTACATTTATTTAATTTGTCAGAATTACAAAGAAAAAACTCCTTAAGAAGTTGGAAAAAAGTCAACGAAACGTCGAGCAGATGTTATATACATCCACTTTTTAAATAATATTGTTTTATTGATGCTTTAAAACATAAACTGACCATGCCTAAGGACACCCCTAGTAATACTAAAAGAACTCATTAGTCAAAAATAAAACTAGCAATCATGATTTTTAACTATTTTGATGAAATATTTTGGAAGATTAACCAAGGCTATGCTTTAGACTTGTTGCCTTTCTGCTTTTTTGGCTGTCCCCTTTTTACAAAAACACAAAAACCATAGTTGGATAATCTTCTAAAATAAGGAAGTTTATAATAGAACATATTATTTGTGAACGCGAACAAAACTAAGATTTAGATGAACCTGAGAGGGACTTTGCCCATGCTCTTTTAAAGAGTTTGATTGAGGACAAGAATGTTTCGCAAGACACAAAAATTTATATGCTCTAGGATTTTATTCGTGGTCATTCGGCTGTGGGGAATCTTTTTATGATGGCATTGGCCTACATTGCCAAAACCCTTTAATTGGAAAACAAATACAGTCTAAAGTTGATGATATATCTAGGAATGGTCAGAGAAAAATTTCTCTTCATGACATGGACAGTATGCCATTTACAATGGCAAGCAATTTTTAAGTTATACGTTATGCTTCATCTCCTATTGTACCACACGTAGCTACTGAAGACACTGTCGGTGCATGATACAGAGTTACTGCAGGAACTCTTGTGTTTATCAATAACTGCAAATTGAACACTAGTTCTGAATACTGGAGAAATCCTGACGAATTCAATCCTCTGCGATTTCTTGAAACTGTTGATGAAAAATAATATGAAAACAGCCTTAGCGCGCGAACATGGCTTAAAACTTCTGCAGCAATTATTATCAATTCGAAACCACGAATCTCAGAAGATTCTGACTCTGGTATAGAATACGATAGGGATCTCTTAGCAATAAGCTCATCACTATCCGGGTATTCACTTCTTAACCCATTATCTAAATCTCAAAATGTAACAAAACCAAAGCATTGGCGTCGTGAAGAAGTGAGACTTAAGAAAAATATAGCTCACTTTTTGCCTTTTAATATAGGCAAGCGCACTTGTATGCCGACAAAAACTTTTCCATTAGTTTTCAATCCGCGCGTTATAAAACAGAGCAAAAAAGATCAAAACTAATAATTTAAAATGTGTTGGGAGCGTGTAACAGGGATTTTTTTTAATTGGTCGTTGAAACTGGTCTGGATATTTCATAATCTGGATATTTCATCATCTCAAAAGAATATTGAAAAAATAAGATTTTCACATATAAACTGAAGACTCCAAAACTAAATGTTTTCAAAGAAATCACAATTGTGTGAACATTTAAATTTCAAAAATAGCTCTGTGTTCTATAATTTTTTACAACTTTGATGAAAAGGAATTAAAGAGTAAAGAAATTTAAATGAAAATATTTTAAAATGTATCCATGTTCGTGTTCGTATTTGTATTAAAATCAAAATAATAAAATGTTTTATTGTTTCAAAAGGAAAATATACAATTTGTCAATTTACAACGGTTTATAATTTTTGCTTTAAAGCGTACATGTGCAATTACATCTGACATAACCTCTGAGTGCTCATAACAGTTGAGTTTGTACACAATTTTCACAAATATATAAAGCGCTCTATGCTTTTCAATGTCTTTTCAGCCAAACCACACTTTTGTTAAATATTGCAATTAAGATTGCTAAAATACAAATAATTTCTACTTCAATGTAATTAATATTTTTATAAAATTATCATTAAAAAATCTATTACGTTTGACTTTTGCATTTTGGATTATATCTGCCATAATATATTTAAGATATTTCAAACAACATCTTGTTGGCGTATAAGCGAAAATGGACTATAGAGCTAATGGACTACATAAAAAATATTTTGCAGGTATTTTACTTACAGATGACAGAAAAATTAACATTTTGGAATATATCGCAAATTCTACCATAAGCGGTGTGGCTTATAAACGAATTATACTGTACTTTTTTTAAAAAGGTACTTTTATTTTAAAAGATACTTTTTTTAAAAAGGTATTTTTTTACAGGTACTTGTTTTTAAATAGGGACTTTTTTTAAAAAGGTACTTTTTTTAAGAAGGTACTCTTTTTAAAATGGTACTCTTTTCAAAAACCTACTTTTTTAAAAAAGGAACTTGTTTTAAAAAGTTAGTTTTTTAAAAAAGGTTTTTTTTTGAAGGTACTTTTATTTACAAGTAATTTTTTAAAAAGTTTTTCTTAAAAAAGGTAATTTTTTTATTTTGACAGGTACTTTTTTTAAAAAGGTACATTAAAAAAAATTTTTTTTAAAAGACAGTTTTAAAAAGATGTTTTTTAAAAAGAAAATTTTTTTTAAAAAGGTATTAAAAAAAAATTTTAAAGGTACTTTTTTGTAAAGGGGACTTTTTAAATAGGAACTTCTTTATTAATTTAAATCTACTTTTTTTAAAAAGGTTCTTTTTTTGAAAAGGTGTTTTTTACGTAGCTCAAAATGTTTACTTTTTTGTACTTTTTTAAATTTTCTGAAAAATTGGTTTTTTAAAAGGGTAATTTTTTTAAAAGGTCATTTTTTAAATTTAGTTTTTATAAGATAGTTTTTTTAAAAAGTTACGTTTAAAAAAAAAGTACGTTTAAAAAAATGCCATTTTAAAAAATGAGTTTTTTTAAATGCAATTTTTTAAAAAAGGTAATTTGTTTTAAAAATACTTTATTTTAAAAGGGTACTTTTTCTGAAAATGTAGTTTTCTAAAAAAGTATCTTATTAAAAAATACATTTTTAACAAAAGGGTACATTTTCTTAAAATGTACTTTTTTAAAAAATGTAGTTTTCTAAAAAAGTAAATTTTTAAAAAATGTAGTTTTCTAAAAAAGTAACTTTTTAAAAAAGTATATTTTAAAAAAAGGACGTATTGACAAAAAGTACGTTTGTAAAAATAGTACCTTTTTAAAAAATTACTTTTTAAAAAACGTACTATTTAAGTGCTACTTTTTTAAACGGATACTTTTTTAAATGAAGTTTCTTTAAATAGATACTTTTTTAAAGAAGGTAAGTTGCTTAAAAAGGTACTCTTTTTAAAAAGGTACTTTTTTTAAAAAGGTAATTTTTTAAAAAAGCTACTTTTTTTAAATATGTACTTTTTTTAAAAAGGTTCTTTTCAAAAAATTACTTTTTTAATAAGGTATATTATTAATAAAGGTACTTTTTAAAAAAGGTACTCTTGTAAAAGGGTATTTTTTTTAAAAGGTATTCTTGTAAAATGGTACTTTTTTAGAAAGGTATTTTGTAAAAAGGTACTTTTTTTAAAAAGCTACTTTTTTTAAAAAGCTTTTTTTAAGCTACTTTTTTTTAAACTGCTATTTTTAAAAAGCTACTTTTTAAAAAGGTATTTTTTCTATAAAGGTAGTTTTTTAAAACGATACTTTTTCTAAAAAGGTATTTTTCTAAAAGGTACTGTTTTTTAAAAAAGTTCTTTTTTTTTAAATGCTACTTTTTTTAAATGCTTTTTTTAAAAAAAGTTTTTATAAAAGTTACTTTTTTTCAAAAAGTACTTTTTTAAATTTAATTTTCTAAATAAGTAAATTTTTAAAAAAGTATTTTTTGAAAAAATTAGTTTAGAAAATATTAACCTTATAAAAAAATTTTTTTTTTAAAGTACCTTTTCAATGCTATTTTTTAAAATGTTACTTTTTTTTAATAATGTCCTTTTTTAAAAGAGTAGTTTTTCTGAAAATGTACTTTTTTAAAATATGTAGTGCTCTAAAAAATACCTTTTTAAAAAAGCACGTTTTTAAGAAAAGGATGTTTTCGAAAAAAGTAAGTTTTTAAAAACAGTACAGTTTTAAAAAAATACTTAAAAAAATAGATTTTAAATTCTACTTTTTTTAAAAAGGTGCTTTTTTATAAAGGTGCTTAAAAAAACATTTTAAAAATGTAGTTTTTTAAAAAGGTACTTTACTAAAAATGCACTTTTTTTAAAAAGGTACTTTTTTTACATAGGTACATGTTTTTTACAAAGGTACATGTTTTAAAAATGTACTTTTTTTAAAAAGGTACTTTATTAAAAAGGTACATTTTTTAAAAAGGATCTTATTTAAAAAGGTACTTTTTTTAAAAAGGAACTTTTTTTAAAATGGTACTTTTTTTAAAAAGGTACTCTTTTTAAAAAGGTACTTTTTTAAAAAGGTACTTTTTTTAAAAAGGTACTTTTTTTAAAAAAGGTACTTTTTTTAAAAAGGTACTCTTTTTAAAATGGTACTCTTTTTAAAATGGTACACTTTTTAAAGGTACTTTTTTAAAAAAGGTATTTTTTTAAAAAGGTACTTTTTTCAAAAAAGTACATTTTAATAAAACTTTTTTTAAAAGACACTTTTTTAGAATCGTTTTTTTTTTCAAAGGATATTTTTTTTAAAAAGGTATTTAAAAAAATTTAATGGTACTTTATTTAAAAAGGTACTTTTTTGTAAAGGGGACTTTTTAAATAGGAACTTTTTTATTAATATAAATCTACTTTTTTAAAAAGGTTCTTTTTTTGAAAAGGTAGTTTTTACGAAGCTCAAAACGTTACGTAGCTCAAAATGTTTACTTTTTTGTGCGTTTTTTTAAAGTACATTTTTATTTGAAAAAGGAGATTTTTTCAATAGGTACTTCAATCTTCTTAAAAATTTGGTTTTTTAAAAGGGTAAATTTTTAAAGAGGTAATTTTTTAAATTTAGTTTTTATAAAAGGTAGTTTTTTAAAAAGATACGTTTTAAAAAAAAGTACGTTTAAAAAATGCCTTTTTAAAAAATGACTTAAAAAGTAATTTTTGAATGCTATTTTTTAAAAAAGGTAATTAAAAAAAAACTTTATTTTAAAAGGGTACTTTTTCTGAAAATGTAGTTTTCTAAAAAAGTATCTTATTAAAAAAGTAAATTTTTAACAAAAGGGTACATTTTCATAAAATGTACTTTTTGAAAAAATGTAGTTTTCTAAAAAAGTACCTCTTTAAAAAAGTACATTTTTCAAAAAAGTACGTTTTTATAATTAGTACTTTTTTAAAAAATTACTTTTTAAAAACGTACTATTTAAATACTACTTTTTTAAAAAGATACTTTTTTTAAATGTAGTTTCTTTAAATATATACTTTTTTTAAGAAGGTAAATTGTTTAAAAAGGTACTTTTTTTTAAAAAGCTACTGTTTTTAAAAATGTACTTTTTTTAAAAAGGTAATTTTTTAAAAAATCTGCTTTTTTAAATATTTACTTTTTTTAAAAAGGGCCTTTTCAAAATAAAGGTATTTTTTAATAAGGTATATTTTTAATAAAGGTCCTTTTTTTAAAAATGTACCCTTGTAAAACGTACTTTTCTAAAGAGGTATTTTTTAAAATGGTACTTTTTAAAAAAGTACTTTTTTTAAAAAGCTACTTTTATAAAAACCTACTTTTTTTAAAAAGCTACTTTTTTTAAAAAGCTACTTTTTAAAAAAGCAAATTTTTTTTTTTGAAAAGCTACTTTTTTTAAAAACTACTATTTTTAAAAAGCTACTTTTTTTCAAAAGCTACTTTTTAAAAAGGTACTTTTTCTAAAAAGGTAGTTTCTGAAAAAGGTATTTTTTCGAAAAAGGTATTTTTAAAAAAGGTCCTTATTTAAGGTCCTTATAAAAGGTACTTTTTTTAAAAAAGGTACCTATTTTTAAAATGAAACATATTTTAAAAAAGTATTATATTAAAAATTACTTTTTTAAAAGGTATTTATTTAAATGTACTTTTTAAACAAGTAAACTTTTTTAAAAAAGTACCTTTTTTTAAAAGACTTTATCTTAAAAAGGTAATTTTTTAAAAATTTACTTTTTTAAAGTTATTTTTTAAAGGTGCTTTTTTGAAAAAGCTACTTTTTGGAAAATGTACATTTTTGAAAAGTAATTTTGAACAATGTTTTTTTCTTAAAAGGTACATACTGCAAAACGACGTTTTTGTGCTTCATATTTCATTTATTACTTTTATTATATGACAAAACATCCCAACAGCTGCTGTTTACTACCGTTTGATCTTACAAAAACTTTGCAAGAACAAATATTTGTTTTCTCAAAAAAGAGGATAATATTTGCCTGTGAGTGGTCACACTTTGTTCACATTAGACACATTTTTGTTTGGCGGCTAATAATTTTGTTTGCCACTGATCAGCTGTTTTGCTGTTTGCCTCTAATAAATATTTTATGGTCAGACTACGATAAAGAAATATTTGTCGTTTTTCGTCAACTGTTTCCCCAATGTGACCGTACCTTTAGCTATGTTTGAAAAAAAGGCGGTCCAGCCATTTAGAAGTTATCACCACTTTTGAGCTGCATCCTCTTGAATTTGTGTGTCTGTGTCACCGTAGCACAGTGCTGTGTCCCATAGACAAAAAGAGAAAATGAAATTTGGGTCTTCTTTTTGGATGAAATTTTATTTTTGAAGCTCTATACCTGTTTATAATATAATGTAGAAAAAATAACCGACTTTTTTTTACACTTTATACTTTTATCACTTATGAAGATATCTTTAACTTTCTTAATATTCAGTAAAATGTTCTAATTTTTTAGTGACATAGTTCTAAATTATGGAATATAAATATGTAATAAAGATTTAAGTGATTTATTAAAGAAGCCTGAAATGTGACTTATTTTTTATTTAAATTGTAAAAAATACCACATTTTGATCCAATGTATTAAAAAAATATGTTAATCGATTTTAATTTTTTTTTCTTTTCTTTTGAAGATTGAACCTTTATTTATATTAGCCACTCAACAAAAGTACCGACTTTTTGCTAAAAATCTTATAAAATTACGTTTTCTGAGAGGTTATTTTTTATAACTTTTTAATTCAATATTGTTCCAAATCCCATATATACTTTGTAAAAAACTCATTTTATAAAAATATAATTAACCAGCGTTACCTTTGCTTATAATTTCCATCATAAAAAATGATTCCGCATGTCTTTTTACAATATGATTTTCAATGGAAATAAAGTTTGCTAAATTTTTAAGCTATTTGTTACGTTTGTTTCTTAATAAAAGCGAATGCGTTATTTTTAAAATATTATGGCCGTTTTAAAAAATGCTAATATGCTAACAAAATTGGTTAAAAAGAAAATAGGGGCAAAAATTAGAAATCGGTTTCAAATCCGAATAGGATTGATAATAGATCAGGAAAATCTGTTTTGCATTTAGTGTATTTATTAATTTGATTTTAACTGTTTGTAATCCAAGAAACAAAAATATCTAAATATAATATGTTACCTGTTGTTTGTATTGGTTTCAATTTTGTTTTACCGTGTTGTGGGTCTTTATATGCACATGGTTTATAACTATGGACGAAAAGTGAGAATGGTAGAAAGTTTAAGTAATGAAAATAAACAGATTGTAAAAGAGTACAAGCAAGCGCCTGGTACGTTTCCTTGGCCAATAATTGGAAATTTGGAATTGTTAGCTAAGTATAAAGTTCCCTTTCAAGGATTTTCGGAGTTTTCAAAAGGATTTGGTGATATTTTTACACTGAGTCTTGGCAGGACACGCTGTTGTGTAGTTAATAACTTGCGGTTGATACGGGAAGTCTTTAACTAAAATGGAAACTTCTTCGGAGGTCTTCCACATTTTTAGCGATATCATACACTATTTAGAGAAGATCGTAATAACTGTAAGTGTTTTGCTATTTTCTTCAAATGATTGGTATTCAATTCGTATTACTTTTACTTATAAATTATTTTACTTTGACTTTACGGTTTGGCATTATGTGATTGGTCGACGCTACAGCAGAAACGCCGCAATCTTGCTCGTCGACATTGTTCGCCTAGAGCATCTTCATCATACTTTTCGAAAATGTCAAACGTGGATTGCTTTGAAATCAGTGAACTTCTGGAAAAAATAAAAGAAGTATTTCCAGGTGAGGAGTTTGAAACTAAGCCCCTAATTAAACAAACCTGTAGAAATATATTTACGCACTACATGCGCTCAATTCATTTTGAGTATGATGATACAGAATTCCAAAAAACTCCTTAAGAAGTTGGAAAAAAGTCAACGAAACGTCGAGCAGATGTTATATACATCCACATTTTAAATAATATTGTTCTATTGATGCTTTAAAACATAAGCTGACCATAAAGTCAGCCTAAGGAAACCCCTAGTAACACCAAAAGAATTCATTCGTCAAAAATAAACTAGCAATCATGATTGTTAACTATTTTGATGAAATATTTTGGAAGATTAACCAAGGGTATGCTTTAGACTTTTTGCTTTTCCGCTTTTTTCGCTGTCCCCTTTTTACAAAAACCGTAGTTGGATAATCTTCTAAAATAAGGAAGTTTATATTAGAACATATTATTTGTGAACGCGAACAAAACTTAGATTTAAATGAACCTGAGAGGGACTTTACCGATGCTCTTTTAAAGAGTTTTATTGAGGAGAAGAATGTTTCGCGAGACACAATAATTTATTTACCCTAGGATTTTACTGGTGGTCATTCGGCTGTGGGGAATCTAGTTATGATGAGATTGGCCTACATTGCCAAAACCCTTTAATTGGAAAACAAATACAGTCTGAAGTTGATGATATATCTAGAAATGGTCAGAGAGAAATTTCTCTTCATGATATGGACAGTATGCTATTTACAATGGCAACCATTTTCTAAGTTCTACGTTATGCTTCATCTCCTATTGGACCACACGTAGCTACTGAAGACACTGTCGTTGCAGGATACAGAGTTACTGCAGGAACTCTTGTGCTTATCAATAACTTCAAATTGAACACTAGTTCTGAATACTGGAGAAATCCCGAAGAATTCAATCCTCTGCGATTTCTTGAAACTGTGGATGAAAAAGAATATGAAAACAACCTTAGCGCGCGAACATGGCTTAAAACTTCTGCAGCAATTATTATCGATTCGAAACGACGAAACTCAGAACGTTCTGACTCTGGTATAGAATACGATAGGGATCTTTTAGCTATAAGCTCATCACTATCCGGGTGTTCACTTCTTAACCCATTATCTAAATCTCAAAATATAACCAAACCAAAGCATTGGCGTCGTGAAGAAGTGAGACATAAGAAAAATATAGCTCACTTTTTGCCTTTCAATATAAGCAAGCGCACTTGTATTGGGCAAAATCTTGCGCGAGGTTTTGGCTTTATTTTACTATCAAACATTCTTCAGCAATTTGTCAACCTTAAAAATAGTGCCAACATGTATCGCTTTGCCTACAAAAAACTTTTCCATTAGTTTTTAGTCCGCGCGTTATATAAAACAGAGCAAAAAAGATCAAAATTAATATTTTAAAATGTGTTGGGAGGGTGTAACAGGGATCTTTTTTTGAATTGGTCGTTGAAACTGGTCTGGATATTTCATAATCTTCATTATATCTTATTTATAGCTTTTTATAGTCACAAAGGCTCAGTCATGCATTTTAATTATTTATGTTATATATTCCAAAGCTCAGAATTTCACTTTTTTACAGTTTTCACAGTTTTATTCTCAAAACAGTATTGAAAACTAAAATTTTCAAATATAAACTGAAAACTCCCAAACTAAATGTTTTTAAAGAAAACACAATTGTGTGAACATTTAAATTTCAAAAATAGCTCTGTGTTCTACAATTTTTTACAACTGTGATGAAAAGGAATTAGAGAGTAAAGAAATTCAAATAAAAATATTTTAAAATGTATCCATGTTCGTGTTCGTATTTGTATTAAAATCAAAATAATATAATGCTTTATTATTTCAAAAGGATAATATACAATTTGTCAATTTACAACGGTTTATAATTTTTGCTTTAAAGCGTACATGTGCAATTACATCTGACATAACCTCTGAGTGCTCATACCAGTTGAGTTTGTACACAATTTTCATAAATATATAAAGCGCTATATGCTTTTTAATGTTTTTTCAGCCAAACCACACTTTTGTTATTTTAAAACAGCTGATGTCATTTGCTTTGTCAGATGCAAATAGAACGCACTTTAATTGAAAAATTTTCATATGACTTTGCTTCTGTCAATGTCATCTGCCAATCTTTCATACGAAAGTATTTACAATGGGATATTTGACAAGTCAGATAAAAAATACATGTCGTCTAAAGTCAGCATAAGTTGTTTGCACTGCCGATTGTACCATTCTGTGTCTTCTTGTTAACAACATTGTTTATATATGGCATCACGTGATATCTTTGAACAAATGAATTTGTGATTGCCAAACAGCGTACAGAAAAATTTATTCATTGATTTCTTTATTTTTGTGAAATAAATGTTGAAGTAAATGTTTAAATAATAGAAATATTGTTATTTAACATAAAAGGTTAATATGTTTTCTTTTTGTTGTAGAACAATAACTTTAATTGTTGGCGTAAAATACTTGCAACTGCGGAACAGCTGACTCATTGTTTATTTATAAACAACAGAAAAATTATTGTCGTATTTAACCGACAGCAAATACTGTTAAAAAGTTACAGAGTAGGAAAATCGACAACTTGCTTGTTAAATTTTTTGACAACCAAAGTGATCTTTTCGCGAGGTTTAGTCATTATTTATACTATTTTTAGTTATGACCGAAAAGCACTATTTTTTCACCTAGAAACTTTATTTATTGTATGCGGAATTACAAGCTACTATTTTTATTTCATAGAGAGTTCCGTCTATATATATTTTTAAGTTTGATTCCGAAATTAGAACATTAAGTTTTAAATTGTTTAAACATTGTCTTTAATGCAAAGCTGAAATGGTTTTCTCATAAAAAACTAACAATTGGAGCTAGTTACGGGTTTTTTTGATTTCACGTGATGGTAGACATATGTATGTGTACATACATACACATGTTTTTGTAATTACCCTGCAGACAAAGTAACTGGTATGTAGTTGGAGCTATACTAGTTGCTTTTTGCTTCAGACTAGTTGCCTCTCTATCCCTTCTTCATATATTGAACTATCGATTTTAACATTAGGTTGTCATAGGAGACCAACAGTTCATTTGTATACAGCTATATCCCAGTTGGAATCCTAGTTATTGTAAACTAGTGTGCTTACTAGTTTTTTTATTAAGAGTTTTGTAACTCTTAAAAAAAATTTGGCTCAACCGGGGTACGAACTCATATTCCTCATACTTTAAGACAAGCACTCTACCCACTGAGCCACATTTTACTTATTTTTTTAATAGCTAAAAATAGGTTTTATATAAAATCGTATACCTGAAAATGTTGTCCCTTTTTGACTAGTATCGTTACTAGTCTTTATACAACTAGTAATATGATTGTGCTTTTTATACTAGTATCGTTACTAGTCTCGATACAAATAGTAATATGATTTTTTTACCAGTAACGTTACTAGTCTTGTTACAACTAGTAATATGACTGTCGCTTTTTGACTACTAAAATTACAACTAGTAATATGACTGTAATACAGTGTTACTAGTTGTAACTTTAGCTGCTGGGTACTATATAATTTAAATATATAAAAATTAATCTGTGTTTGTACACTTGTTTGTTTATTTATTCCTTATAGGAAGCCAAACGGTAGCACCGATCGTGCTGAAATTTTGGCACAGTCTTACTAACGATCGAAGAACTAAAATAGGCTAATTTCTTTTTTTTTTAATTTCGGGGGATAGGGTACCCCCTTTAGGGTTGCCAGCTGGGCTGGACTTGGCTGGATTGTCCAGCTTTTTTGATGCTAGAACTAAATTTGTCCAGCCAAATAGAAATTTTCGAAAAAATATCCATGTTATTTATTACTTTACATTTATAATTACACCATTAGTTAATACACAATAAGAACTTTTGCAAAAGTGTTGTCATTAACCCCCGACTAAAAAACTTTGTAGGTTGTGCATGTCTGTTCCCTCATAGAGCCTAAACGACTGGATGGATTATGATTTAGTTTGTTTTGTTTCAAAGCTGACTTGATCGAGTGTTCTTAGCAATGCTTAAAATAACGGTCCAGCCATTTAGAATTTATCACCACTTATGAGCTGCATCCTCTTGAATTTGTGTGTCTGTGGCACCGTAGCTCCCAAACGGTTAGATCGATTTTAATTTAGTTTCTTTTGTTTGAAAAGTGACTTGATCTAAAATCTAAACTATATTTGAGAAAAATCGGTTTTGAAGTTATCATCTATTTTCTCGGGGGTTTTAAAATATTTTAATTTAATGTTATTTATAATTAATTTTTAGTTTCTTTTTCAACTGAAAAAATTAAAATTTTATTAAATTGTGTAAATTCTATGAATTTTAAAGAAGAATTAAAGCTACTACTTTTATTGTATTTTAGTCTTATAAATATGTATGTAAAACTATGCAATGGCCGATATATCGGAATCGCTGGTGTTTTCGTTGCCGATACAACGATATTTTTGTAAGATTTTTATGAGTAAACGTTAACAGTATTCAGTTTTTCAATTGCTCAACCGTTTTCAATGCTTGTTTTTGCTGAACTCAACAGTAAGAGCTTATATCCCTCGTACAAAATGCAAAGTAGAGTTAACAACTTAAAAATAAAAAATGATGGAAAAGGTGGTTAAAATTTTCTGTTGCTGCGAAAAGGATACAAAGTCCGTTAGCACAGCCCCTTCATTTAGTTGACACTCTTCAAAAACTATTAGAAAACACAAAAAATTTATGGACAAAACTTAGGTGCTATTCAGATATTCCGTAACGCTCCAGAAATTTAAAACAAAACGTTACTTTTTTAAATAACCTTATGCAATATGTGAATACCAAGTCAGACACTAAGGGGCTAGTGTCTAATTTGGTATTGGGTCTTAATGAAAGATTTCAGGGTTTGGTAATTTACTAAACGCATTTTTTATGCACAATGCTTGATCGTCGATAAAAAGAACGATTATTTCAGTTGCAGTCTACTATGTACTTCGAAATCAAGAAATCGTCTTATTGTGTTACTTATTAAGGTCATGTATCTCTATATTCCGCAATATTTATTTTTTGTGGGTTAAGCTAATCTCTATTCTTGCATTTCGTTGGTACTAATGCCAACTGATCAGTAGATCTTTAACCGTCATGATTGAAAAAATGTATTAATATGTTTATACGAAAAAACCCAATTTCTTGTACTTTTTTAATGTACAGCTTTTTGTTGAATTGCCAAGCTTTTTTAATCCCAATGTCCAGCTTTTTGCGAATATAGATCTGGAATCCCTATACCCCCATATAAATAATTTATTAATTTCCCTATATTTGGATACCTATATCATTAGTGAATCTCTCCAAAACTGACGTGGGTCACCCCAAGTCAAATAAAAAATTTTGCAGGAATTGGTAGGGGAGGGGGTACCCCCCATACAAAGTAATTATTAATTTTCCTATATCTTCAGAACTGTAATAGGGAGGCGCCTTAATTTGATGTGGGTAGCTCTTAGAACAAATTAAAAGTTTCAACAAAATCTTGGACGTATAGTAGGGGGTACCCCAAACAAAGTAATTATTAATTTTCCTATATGTGTATAGCTCTTAGAACAAAGTAAAATTTCCAACAAAATCTTGGATATGAAAAAGCTTAACATTTAGAAAAAAAGCTTGACGCTACCTTTAACATAGTTAGAAACGTGCGAACTTTTGCAATAACTAAACCAGAAATATATACACAATCCTCCAAATCAAATAATCATCAAATAATACTTAAAAAAATGTAAAATTTATTTTAATACAAGTAGCACCTTTAATAAATCGTGGTTTTTATGGAATAACGAATTGCTGGTAGTATCAATGGTAAAGTTTAATGCACCATTAGATCAGCTTGAAAAGATCCCTTAAACGATGTATTTTTTATATGTTGTCTTGGGTGAAAATACGAAAATATGCAAAATACTACAAAAACAGACCTTATGTAGACACGGTCCAGCTCGCGGGCGGTCATTGATAGACCCCGCAAATGTTTTGGGAAACCTCATTAAAAAGACCGATCTTTAATTTGAGAGGCGTAACAAAAACACGTTTTTTATCTTCATACAAGTCGAGTCGCTCTAATGTACATGTATACAATGTATATATGTACATAGATCTTCCTCAATAAGTTATGTATTGTAAATTAATACTGAATCAGTTGTTGGAAAATGCATACAAACTTATTTGTTTTTTAAATTGGCCCCACTGTTCACAAGTCGATAAGAACAAATCTTTTGCACGTAATTTAGGCATCATTAACATATTACAGTTGGATTGATGGATTATTGTCGTCATGTTAGAGTACACGTCACGTTATTCATAGTAAAATAACGACGTACTTTGTAATAAATTATTTAATTTTAAAATCTCAATTTTGTATAATATGTACATATTTGCCATTTTGTTTTTTGGTTTTCTCGTTTGTCTTTTTTGTGCGAGAAATAAGGTAGAATTTATTCATGCAAAGATGATTGGATATCAAAAAGCACAGGGTTTTATTAAGTCAGTATATGTTTTGCTGATCACTACACTCGAACAAATCGAACGTAGGAAACGTAAATAATGTAGCTTAACAGTCAGGTATAAAAGCATACGTATAGAACGAATAATACTCAGTTAACAAATTTTACTTTTCACACACGCAACAAGTGAATTTAATAAAATAATTTATTTTGCATTTAGTGTATTTATTAATTTGACTTTAACTGCTTGTAATCCAAGAAATAAAAATATCTAAATATAATATGTTACCTGTAGTTTGTATTGGTTTCAATTTTGTTTTAGTGTGTTGTGGGTCTTTATATGCAAATGGTTTATAACTATGGACGAAAAGTGAGAATGGTAGAAAGTTTAAGTAATGAAAATAAACAGATTGTAAAAGAATACAAGCAAGCACCTGGTCCGTTTCCTTGGCCAATAATTGGATATTTGGAATTGTTAGCTAAGTATAAACTTCCCTTTCAAGGATTTTCGGAGTTTTCAAAAGGATTTGGTGATATTTTTACACTGAGTCTTGGCAGGACACGCTGTTGTGTAGTTAATAAATTGGGGTTGATACGGGAAGACATTAACTAAAATGGAAAATTCTTCGGAGGTCTTCCACATTTTTAGCGATATCATAAACTATTTAGAGGAGATTGTAATAACTGTAAGTGTTTTGCTATTTTCTTCAAATGATTGGTATTCAATTTAAATAAATAAATACTTATAAATTATTTTACTTTGACTTTATAGGTTTGGCATTATGTGATTGGTCGACGCTATAGCGGAAACTCCGCAATCTTGTTCGTCGACATTGTTCGCCTAGAGCATCTTCATCATACTTTTCGAAAATGTCAAACGTGGGTGGCTTTGAAATCAGTGAACTTATGGAAAAAATAAAGGAAGAAATATTTCCTGGTGAGGAGTTTGAAAGTAAGCCCCTAATTCAGCAAAGCTGTACAAATATGTTTTCGCACTACATGCGTTCACATGATGACACAGAATTCCAAATGATTTTTAACTAGGGGTTTTCATTATCCTACATTCATAGTCAAATAACATGATCCTGAAGATGAACTAAAATGGTTCGAAATATATAGATAATGGAAAGCTAAACACGTTTTTTATTTAAGAAGAATCCTTAGAAGCAATACAAAACTAAGAAATATAGGGGTTTATGTTTTAAAGCTGTTTATGTTTTAAAGCATCAATAAAACAATGTTATTTAAAATGTTGATGTGTATAACATCTGCTTGAAGTTTCGTTGCTTTTTTCCAACTTTTTCAGGAGCTTTTTTTATAATTCTGACAAATTAAATAAATTTAATTAACGCAATGAAAATAGATATGCTTGTGTGTGTGAAAACTTACTATTTAACTATTTTTCATAGTGTTTATAAAATTGTTTATATAATTAAAAATTGGACATCACGGCATAAGATAAATAATTGTAAAATTAAAATAAAAATAAAAAACTGGACATCACAACATAAGTTAATAGTCAATAAAATAAAATTTAAATAAATAAATAAATTATCACGGCAGAACACAAATTATCACAGTTCAGGTTTTAGTTGCTTATCACAGACTAGTGAGAGTGTATAGCAATTCAATATTGTAAATTAATGTTGTCTTTGCCTTCTTTCATATTCATTGTTTGTTTGGTCCGTTCTTGTATTCGTAGGCTTTTCAAAGTGTAACGTTAATTGTGTTTTATTTCTCTGTCTATAATTTTAATGTTTTGAAAGCATATGTTGTATCCACTCTCTTTTACATGTTGAGATAGAGCCGTGCTTTCTCTTCCCTTCTCAACATCTACAGTATGTTCAGATATTCTGGATTCTAGTTTTCTTTTTGTTGTCTCCACTTACAATATTTCCTTGCATTTTTCTGTATCGTTGCACTCATTTCGTAAACAACACTGTCAATTTTCATCTTATTTATTTTGGTTTTTTGCGCGTGAATAGATGTCTAGTGGTGTGCTTGGATTTGCGCGCTATTTTTGTTTTGTCGTCGCTTATGATCTTTTGTAAAAGTCTGCTTTCTGTAAGTTTTGGTATATATGGTATACTGTGAAAAATCATATCCTCTTTTTAGCACACAAATCTAACCACACCACTAGATATATATTCACGCGCAAAAAACCAAAATAAATAAGATCAAAATTGACAGTGTTGTGTACGAAATTAGATGTGATGGCAACGATACAGAAAAATGCAAGAAAATATACGTGGATACAACAAAAAGAAGACTAGAAACAAGAATATCTGAACATGCAGCCGATATTGAGTAGGAAAGAGAGAGCACGGCTCTATCTCAACATGTAAAAGAGAGTGGACACAACATATGCTTTCAAAACATTAAAATTATAGACAGAGAAATAAAACACAATAAACGTTACATTTTGAAAAGCCTACGAATACAAGAACGGACCAAACAAACAATGAATACACAAGTAGCAAAGACAACATTAATTTACAATATTGAATTGCTATACACTCTCACTAATCTGTGATACAATAAATAAAACCTGAACTGTGATAATTTGTATTGTGCCGTGAGTATTTATTTATTTATTTTTATTTTATTGACTACAAACATATGTTGTGTTGTCCAGTTTTTTAAATTTAATTTTATAAAATTATCTTATGCCGTGATGTCCAGTTTTTAATTATATAAACAATTTTATAAACAACATGAAAAATAGTTAGCAAGCATATATATTTTCATTGTATTAATTACATTTATTTCATTTGTCAGAATTGTAAAGAAAAAAGCTCCTGAATAAGTTGGAAAAAAGCCAACGAAACATCAAACAGATGTTATATACATCCACATTTTAAATAATATTGTTTTATTGATGTTTTAAAACAAACCGGCCATGCCTAAAGAAACCCCTAGTAATACTAAAAGAATTCATTAGTCAAAAATAAAACTAGCAATCATGATTTTTAACTATTTTGATGAAATATTTTGGAAGATTAACCAAGGCTATGCTTTAGACTTGTTGCCTTTCCGCTTTTTTTGGCTGTCCCCTTTTTACAAAAACACAAAAACCATAGTTGGATAATCTTCTAAAATAAGGAAGTTTATATTAGAACATATTATTTGTGAACGCGAACAAAACTAAGATTTAGATGAACCTGAGATTGACTTTACCGATGCTCTTTTAAAGAGTTTGATTGAGGACAAGAATGTTTCGCGAGACACAAAAATTTATATGCTCTAGGATTTTATTGGTGGTCATTCGGCTGTGGGGAATCTTTTTATGATGGCATTGGCCTACATTGCCAAAACCCTTTAATTGGAAAACAAATACAGTCTAAAGTTGATGATATATCTAGCAATGGTCAGAGAAAATTTTCTCTTCGTGATATGCACAGTATGCTATTTACAATGGCAACCATTTTTTAAGTTCTACGTTATGCTTCATCTCCTATTGTACCACACGTAGCTACTAAAGACACTGTCGGTGCATGATACAGAGTTACTGCAGGAACTCTTGTGTTTATCAATAACTGCAAATTGAGCACTAGTTCTGAATACTGGAAAAATCCCGACGAATTCAATCCTCTGCAATATCTTGAAACTGTGTATGAAAAAGAATATGAAAACAACCTTAGCGCGCGAACATGGCTTAAAACTTCTGCAGCAATTATTATCGATTCGAAACCACGAATCTCAGAAGCTTCTGACTCTGGTATACAATACGATAGGGATCTTTTAGCTATAAGCTTATCACTATCCGGGTGTTCACTTCTTAACACATTATCTAAATCTCAAAATATAACCAAACCAAAGCATTGGCGCCGTGAAGAAGTGAAACTTAAGAAAAATATACCTCACTTTTTGCCTTTTAGTATAGGCAAGCGAACTTGTATTGGGCAAAATCATGTGCGAGGCTGTGGCTTTATTTTACTATCAAACATTCTTCAGTAATATGATATTAGTTCTAAAGATTTTTCAACCATAAAAATAGTGCCAGCATGTGTCGCTTTGCCTACAAAAACTTTTCCATTAGTTTTCAATCCGC
Source organism: Panzeria rudis (assembly GCA_956483635.1). Taxonomy (NCBI): domain Eukaryota; kingdom Metazoa; phylum Arthropoda; class Insecta; order Diptera; family Tachinidae; genus Panzeria; species Panzeria rudis. The sequence goes on along the minus strand of OY101449.1, from coordinate 52,112,622 downwards.
GCGTTATAAAACAGAGCAAAAAAGATCAAAACTAATAATTTAAAATGAGTTGGGAGCGGTAACAGGGATTTTTTTGATTGGTCGTTGAAACTGGTCTGGATATTTCATAATCTGGATATTTCATCATCTCAAAAGAATATTGAAAAATAAAATTTTCACATATAAACTAAAGACTCCAAAACTAAATGTTTTCAAAGAAATCACAATTGTGTAAACATTTAAATTTCAAAAATAGCTCTGTGTTCTACAATTTTTTACAACTTTGATGAAAAGGAATTAAAGAGTAAAGAAATTTAAATAAAAATATTTTAATTTAAATTAAAAATTTAAATAAAAATATTTTTATATATTTTTGAAAGCTACTTTTTTTTTAAAAAACTACTATTTTTAAAAAGCTATTTTCTAAAAAGGTACTTTTTCTATACAGGTAGTTTTTTAAAAAGATACTTTTTCTAAAAAGGTATTTTTTTAAAAAGGTCCTTTTTTAAAAAGGTACTATTTTTTAAAAAGTTCTTTTTATTAAATGCTACTTTTTTAAATGGTATTTTTTTAAATGCTTTCTTTATGTAGTTTTTCTAAAAGTTACTTTTTCTCAAAAAGTACTTTTTTTTAATTTAATTTTCTAAATAAGTACATTTTTAAAAAAGTATGTTTTTAAAAAAATTAGTTTAAAAAAATTAACCTTATAAAAAATTATTTTTTTTAAAAAGTACCTTTTAAATGCTATTTTTTTACAAAGTTACTTTTTTTAATAATGTCCTTTTTTAAAAGAATACTTTTTCTGAAAGTGTACTTTTTTAAAATATGTAGTGCTCTAAAAAATACATTTTTAAAAAAGTACGTTTTTAAGAAAAGGACTTTTTGTAAAAAGTACGATTTTAAAAACAGCAACTGTTTAAAAAATTACCTAAAAAATACTTTTTAAATTCTACTTTTTTTAAAAAGGTACTTTTTTATGTCCTTTTTTATAAAGGTACTTAAAAAACGTTTTAAAAAGGTAGTTTTTTAAAAGGGTAATTTACTAAAAATGCACTTTTTTTAAAAAGGTAATTATTTTGAAAAGGAACTTATTTAAAAAAAAGTACTTTCTTTTTAAAATGGTTCCTTTTTTAAAAAGGTACATGTTTTAAAAAGGTACTTTTTTTTAAAAAGGTACTTTATTAAAAAGGTAAATTTTTTAAAAAGGTTCTTTTTTAAAAAGATACTTTTTTTAAAAAGGTACAGTAAAATTCGCTTATAGCCCACTGCCTTATTTGCACGCTATTTGTCGACTACAACGCAAATTGGACTATATCTTGATTTTATATAAGCCAATTTTCGGCTTATATGCGAATCTCTATATAATTATTTCTTTTAACAGTAGAAAAATAAAACTAACGCTTAGAAATTACTTCCTTATCTACTCAATTCATAAATATTGCAATTAAGATTGCTAAAATACAAATAATTTCTACTTCAATGTAATTAATATTTTTATAAAATTATCATTAAAAAATCTATTATGTTTGACTTTTGAATTTTGGATTATATCTGCCCTAACTTGCATATATTTAAGATATTTCAAACCACATCTTGGTGGCGTATAAGCGAAAATGGACTATAGAGCTAATGGACTATATAAAAAATATTTTGCAGGTATTTATTTTGGAATATATCGCAAATTCTACTATAAACGGTGTGGCTTATAAATGAATTATACTGTACTTTTTTTAAAAAGGTACTTTTTTTTAAAAAAGTACTTTTTTTAAATAGGTACTTTTTCTTAAAAAGGTACTCTTTTTAAAAAGGTACTCTTTTTGGAATGGTACTCTTTGTAAAAAGCTACTTTTTTTTAAAAAAGGTACTTGTTTTTAAAAGGTACTTTTTTAAAAAGTACTTTTTTAAAAAGTTTTTCTTAAAAAATGTACTTTTTTATTTTGACAGGTACTTTTTTTAAAATGTACATTTAAAAAAAAACTTTTTTTTAAAGACACCTTTAAAAAGGTATTTTTTAACAAGGAAATTTTTTTTAAAAAGGTATTTAAAAAAATAAAAAATTAAAGGTACTTTATTTAAAAAGGCACTTTTTTGTAAAGGAGACTTTTTAAATAGGAACTTCTTTATTAATTTAAATCTACTTTTTGAAAAAGGTTCTTTTTTTAAAAAGGTATTTTTTACGTAGCTCAAAATGTTACGTAGCTCAAAATGTTTTTTTTGTACTTCCTTTAATGTACTTTTTTATCTCAAAAAGGGGATTTTTTCAGGAGGTACTTAAATCTTCTTAAAAAAAGGGTAATTTTTTAAAAAGGTCTTTTTCTTAAATTTAGTTTTTATAAAAGGTAGTTTTTTATAAAGTTACGTTTAAACAAAAATACGTTTAAAAAAATGCCTTTTTAAAAAATTACTTAAAAAGTAATTTTTGAATGCTATTTTTTAAAAAGGTAATTTTTTTAAAAAATACTTTATTTTAAAAGGGTACTTTTTCTGAAAATTTAGTTTTCTAAAAAAGTATCTTATTAAAAAGTACATTTTTAACAAAAGGGTACATTTTCTTAAAATGTACTTTTTTAAAAAATGTAGTTTTCTAAAAAAGTACCTTTTTAAAAAAGTACGTTTTTTTAAAAAAAGGACGTATTTTCAAAAAGTACGTTTTTAAAAATAGTTCCTTTTTAAAAAATTACTTTTTAAGAAACGTACTATTTTAAAAAGGTACTTTTTTTAAAAAGGTACTCTTTTTAAAAAGGTACTTTTTTTAAAAAGGTAATTTTTTAAAAAAGCTACTTTTTTAAAAAGGTCCTTTTCAAAAAAGGTACTTTTTTAATAAGGTATATTTTTAATAAAAGTACTTTTTTTAAAAAGGAACTCTTGTAAAAAGGTTTTTTTAAAGGTTTTTTTTAAAAGGTGCTATTATAAAAAGCTACTTTTTTTAAAAAGCAACTTTTTTTAAAAAGCAACTTTTTTTAAAAAACCATTTTTTTAAAAGCAACTTTTTTTAAAAAACTACTATTTTTAAAAACCTACTTTTTTTAAAAAGCTATTTTTTAAAATGGTACTTTTTCTAAGAAGGTAATTTTTTAAAAAGGTACTTTTTCTAAAAAGGTATTTTTTAAAAAGGTACTTTTTTTTAAAAAAGGTACCTATGTTTAAAATGAAACATATATTAAAATAGTATTTTTTTTAAAATTACTTTTTGAAAAGGTATTTATTTAAATGTACTTTTTAAGCAAGTAAACTTTTTTAAGAAATTACCTTTTTTTAAAAGATATTTATCTTAAAAAGGTAATTTTTTAAAAATTAGCTTTTTTAAAGTTATTTTTTAAAGGTGCTTTTTTAAAAAAGCTACCCCAGCAAAAATATCCGTCTACCGGAAGCAAGTTTGTAAGGGAGAGTTTCGGTACTCTCCCTTACCAACCTGCTTCGGTAATACATGATTTTTGTATGGGATGTCCCACTTGGTAGGTCTGGAGGCATGAGCTTCTTACTGCGCATCCTAGATGTATTAACCTGATGTCTTTTTTATATGTATATAATTAAAAAATGTTTTTCTCTTTATATCACAATTTTACCACACTTGGATTAATTTTTTATTTGCCATTATTTTATGTTGTTTTTATATTTATTTATGTATTAAATGGTGCAAATACAATTGGAAATTATATTACACTACAATTTACTTTTTGTTCGCGTATTGAATCAGGAATCGATCCCACGATCTCTGCATGGTAGAGATATCAAAAAGTACAAGATTTTATGAGTGCAGCATATTTTTTGCTGATCACTACAGTCGAACAAGTCGAACGTTGGAAACGTAAATAATGTGGCTTAACAGACAGGTATAAAAGCATACGTAGATAACGAATAATACTCAGTTAATAAATTTTACTTTTAAAAATAACACACGCAACAAGTGAATTTAATAAAATAACTTATTTTGCATTTAATGTATTTATTAATTTCACTTTAACTGCTTGTAATCCAAGAAATAAAAATATCTAAATATAATATGTTACCTGTAGTTTGTATTAGTTTCAATTTTGTTTTAGTGTGTTGTGGGTCCTTATATGCACATGGTTTATAACTATGGACGAAAAGTGAGAATGGTAGAAAGCTTAAGTAATGAAAATAAACAGATTGTAAAAGAATACAAGCAAGCGCCTGGTCCGTTTCCTTGGCCAATAATTGGAAATTTGAAATTGTTAGCTAAGTATAAAGTTCCCTTTCAAGGATTTACAGAGTTTTCAAAAGAATTTGGTGATATTTTTACACTGAGTCTCTGCAGGACACGCTGTTGTGTAATTAATAACTTGGGGTTGATACGGGAAGTCATTAACTAAAATGGAAAATTCTTCGAAGGTCTTCCACATTTTAGCGATATCATGAACTATTTGGAGGAGATTGTAATAACTGTAAGTGTTTTGCTATTTTCTTCAAATGATTGGTATTCAATTTGTATTACTTTTACTTATAAATTATTTTACTTTGACTTTATAGCTTTGGAATTGTGTGATTGGCCGACGTTACAGCAGAAACGCCGCAATCTTCCTCATCGACATTGTTTGCCTAGAGCATCTTCATCATACTTTTCGAAAATGTCAAACGTGGGTTGCTTTGAAATCAGTGAACTTATGGAAAAAATAAAAGAAGATGTATTTCCAGGTGAGGAGTTTGAAAGTAAGCCCCTAATTCAGCAAACCTGTACAAATATGTTTACGCACTACATGCGTTCAATTCATTTTGAGTATGATGATACAGAATTCCAAACGATTTTTAACTAGGGGTTTATGTTTTAAAGCTGTTTATGTTTTAAAGCATCAATAAAACAATGTTATTCAAAATGTTGATGTGTATAACATCTTCTTGAAGTTTCGTTGCCTTTTTTCCAACTTTTTCCGGAGCTTTTTTTTATAATTCAGACAAATCAAATAAATTTAATTAACACAATGAAAATGGATATGCTTGTGTGTGTGAAAACTTACTATTTAACTATTTTCCATAGTGTTTATATAATTAAAAATTGGACATCACGGCATAAGATAATTTTGTAAAATTAAAATAAAAAACTGGACATCACAACATAAGTTTGTAGTCAATAAAATAAAATTAAAATAAATAAATAAATTATAACGGCAGAACACAAATTATCACAGTTCAGGTTTCAGTTGTTTATCACAGACTAGTGCGAGTGTATAGCAATTGAATATTGTAAATTAATGTTGTCTTTGCATTGTTTGTTTATCAGTTCTTCTAGACAGATAAATGAAACACAATAAACGTTACACTTTGAAAAGCCTACGAATACAAGAACGGACCAAACAAACAATGAATACAAAAGTAGGCAGAGACAACATTAATTTACAATATTGAATTGCTATACACTCTCACTAGTCTGTGATAAACAACTGAAACCTAAACTGTGATAATTTGTGTTCTGCCGTGATAATTTATTTATTTTTATTTTATTGACTACAAACTTATGTTGTGATGTCCAGTTTTTTTATTTTAGTTTTTTAAAATTATCTTATGCCGTGATGTCCAGTTTTTAATTATATAAACAACATGAAAAATACCCCTAATACCCCTTAGTAATCAATGTCAATGTGTTTTTATAAACAATTAATATTCTACTGAATAAGTAAAATATTAATTTTGGGAAATAGTGCGATTATAAATTTAAAAAACAAGTTAAATAGCCAGTTTTCTCACACACAAGCATATATATTTTCATTGCATTAATTACATTTATTTAATTTATCAGAATTAAAAAGAAAAAAACTCCTTAAGAAGTTGGAAAAAAGCCAAGGAAACGTCGAGCAGATGTTATATACATCCACAATTTAAATAATATTGTTCTATTGATGCTTTAAAACATAAGCTAACCATAAAGTCAGCCTAAGGAAACCCCTAGTAACACCAAAAGAATTCATTAGTCAAAAATAAACTAGCAATCATGATTGTTAACTGTTTTGATGAAATATTTTGGAAGATTAACCAAGGGTATGCTTTAGACTTTTTGCTTTTCCGCTTTTTTCGCTGTCCCCTTTTTACAAAAACCGTAGTTGGATAATCTTCTAAAATAAGGAAGTTTATATTAGAACATATTATTTGTGAACGCGAACAAAACTTAGATTTAAATGAACCTGAGAGGGACTTTACCGATGCTCTTTTAAAGAGTTTTATTGAGGAGAAGAATGTTTCGCGAGACACAATAATTTATTTACCCTAGGATTTTACTGGTGGTCATTCGGCTGTGGGGAATCTAGTTATGATGAGATTGGCCTACATTGCCAAAACCCTTTAATTGGAAAACAAATACAGTCTGAAGTTGATGATATATCTAGAAATGGTCAGAGAGAAATTTCTCTTCATGATATGGACAGTATGCTATTTACAATGGCAACCATTTTCTAAGTTCTACGTTATGCTTCATCTCCTATTGGACCACACGTAGCTACTGAAGACACTGTCGTTGCAGGATACAGAGTTACTGCAGGAACTCTTGTGCTTATCAATAACTTCAAATTGAACACTAGTTCTGAATACTGGAGAAATCCCGAAGAATTCAATCCTCTGCGATTTCTTGAAACTGTGGATGAAAAAGAATATGAAAACAACCTTAGCGCGCGAACATGGCTTAAAACTTCTGCAGCAATTATTATCGATTCGAAACGACGAAACTCAGAACGTTCTGACTCTGGTATAGAATACGATAGCGATCTTTTAGCTATAAGCTCATCACTATCCGGGTGTTCACTTCTTAACCCATTATCTAAATCTCAAAATATAACCAAACCAAAGCATTGGCGTCGTGAAGAAGTGAGACATAAGAAAAATATAGCTCACTTTTTGCCTTTCAATATAAGCAAGCGCACTTGTATTGGGCAAAATCTTGCGGGAGGTTTTGGCTTTATTTTACTATCAAACATTCTTCAGCAATTTGTCAACCTTAAAAATAGTGCCAACATGTATCGCTTTGCCTACAAAAAACTTTTCCATTAGTTTTTAGTCCGCGCGTTATATAAAACAGAGCAAAAAAGATCAAAATTAATATTTTAAAATGTGTTGGGAGGGTGTAACAGGGATCTTTTTTTGAATTGGTCGTTGAAACTGGTCTGGATATTTCATAATCTTCATTATATCTTATTTATAGCTTTTTATAGTCACAAAGGCTCAGTCATGCATTTTAATTATTTATGTTATATATTCCAAAGCTCAGAATTTCACTTTTTTACAGTTTTCACAGTTTTATTCTCAAAACAGTATTGAAAACTAAAATTTTCAAATATAAACTGAAAACTCCCAAACTAAATGTTTTTAAAGAAAACACAATTGTGTGAACATTTAAATTTCAAAAATAGCTCTGTGTTCTACAATTTTTTACAACTGTGATGAAAAGGAATTAGAGAGTAAAGAAATTCAAATAAAAATATTTTAAAATGTATCCATGTTCGTGTTCGTATTTGTATTAAAATCAAAATAATATAATGCTTTATTATTTCAAAAGGATAATATACAATTTGTCAATTTACAACGGTTTATAATTTTTGCTTTAAAGCGTACATGTGCAATTACATCTGACATAACCTCTGAGTGCTCATACCAGTTGAGTTTGTACACAATTTTCATATATATATAAAGCGCTATATGCTTTTTAATGTTTTTTCAGCCAAACCACACTTTTGTTATTTTAAAACAGCTGATGTCATTTGCTTTGTCAGATGCAAATAGAACGCACTTTAATTGAAAAATTTTCATATGACTTTGCTTCTGTCAATGTCATCTGCCAATCTTTCATACGAAAGTATTTACAATGGGATATTTGACAAGTCAGATAAAAAATACATGTCGTCTAAAGTCAGCATAAGTTGTTTGCACTGCCGATTGTACCATTCTGTGTCTTCTTGTTAACAACATTGTTTATATATGGCATCACGTGATATCTTTGAACAAATGAATTTGTGATTGCCAAACAGCGTACAGAAAAATTTATTCATTGATTTCTTTATTTTTGTGAAATAAATGTTGAAGTAAATGTTTAAATAATAGAAATATTGTTATTTAACATAAAAGGTTAATATGTTTTCTTTTTGTTGTAGAACAATAACTTTAATTGTTGGCGTAAAATACTTGCAACTGCGGAACAGCTGACTCATTGTTTATTTATAAACAACAGAAAAATTATTGTCGTATTTAACCGACAGCAAATACTGTTAAAAAGTTACAGAGTAGGAAAATCGACAACTTGCTTGTTAAATTTTTTGACAACCAAAGTGATCTTTTCGCGAGGTTTAGTCATTATTTATACTATTTTTAGTTATGACCGAAAAGCACTATTTTTTCACCTAGAAACTTTATTTATTGTATGCGGAATTACAAGCTACTATTTTTATTTCATAGAGAGTTCCGTCTATATATATTTTTAAGTTTGATTCCGAAATTAGAACATTAAGTTTTAAATTGTTTAAACATTGTCTTTAATGCAAAGCTGAAATGGTTTTCTCATAAAAAACTAACAATTGGAGCTAGTTACGGGTTTTTTTGATTTCACGTGATGGTAGACATATGTATGTGTACATACATACACATGTTTTTGTAATTACCCTGCAGACAAAGTAACTGGTATGTAGTTGGAGCTATACTAGTTGCTTTTTGCTTCAGACTAGTTGCCTCTCTATCCCTTCTTCATATATTGAACTATCGATTTTAACATTAGGTTGTCATAGGAGACCAACAGTTCATTTGTATACAGCTATATCCCAGTTGGAATCCTAGTTATTGTAAACTAGTGTGCTTACTAGTTTTTTTATTAAGAGTTTTGTAACTCTTAAAAAAAATTTGGCTCAACCGGGGTACGAACTCATATTCCTCATACTTTAAGACAAGCACTCTACCCACTGAGCCACATTTTACTTATTTTTTTAATAGCTAAAAATAGGTTTTATATAAAATCGTATACCTGAAAATGTTGTCCCTTTTTGACTAGTATCGTTACTAGTCTTTATACAACTAGTAATATGATTGTGCTTTTTATACTAGTATCGTTACTAGTCTCGATACAAATAGTAATATGATTTTTTTACCAGTAACGTTACTAGTCTTGTTACAACTAGTAATATGACTGTCGCTTTTTGACTACTAAAATTACAACTAGTAATATGACTGTAATACAGTGTTACTAGTTGTAACTTTAGCTGCTGGGTACTATATAATTTAAATATATAAAAATTAATCTGTGTTTGTACACTTGTTTGTTTATTTATTCCTTATAGGAAGCCAAACGGTAGCACCGATCGTGCTGAAATTTTGGCACAGTCTTACTAACGATCGAAGAACTAAAATAGGCTAATTTCTTTTTTTTTTAATTTCGGGGGATAGGGTACCCCCTTTAGGGTTGCCAGCTGGGCTGGACTTGGCTGGATTGTCCAGCTTTTTTGATGCTAGAACTAAATTTGTCCAGCCAAATAGAAATTTTCGAAAAAATATCCATGTTATTTATTACTTTACATTTATAATTACACCATTAGTTAATACACAATAAGAACTTTTGCAAAAGTGTTGTCATTAACCCCCGACTAAAAAACTTTGTAGGTTGTGCATGTCTGTTCCCTCATAGAGCCTAAACGACTGGATGGATTATGATTTAGTTTGTTTTGTTTCAAAGCTGACTTGATCGAGTGTTCTTAGCAATGCTTAAAATAACGGTCCAGCCATTTAGAATTTATCACCACTTATGAGCTGCATCCTCTTGAATTTGTGTGTCTGTGGCACCGTAGCTCCCAAACGGTTAGATCGATTTTAATTTAGTTTCTTTTGTTTGAAAAGTGACTTGATCTAAAATCTAAACTATATTTGAGAAAAATCGGTTTTGAAGTTATCATCTATTTTCTCGGGGGTTTTAAAATATTTTAATTTAATGTTATTTATAATTAATTTTTAGTTTCTTTTTCAACTGAAAAAATTAAAATTTTATTAAATTGTGTAAATTCTATGAATTTTAAAGAAGAATTAAAGCTACTACTTTTATTGTATTTTAGTCTTATAAATATGTATGTAAAACTATGCAATGGCCGATATATCGGAATCGCTGGTGTTTTCGTTGCCGATACAACGATATTTTTGTAAGATTTTTATGAGTAAACGTTAACAGTATTCAGTTTTTCAATTGCTCAACCGTTTTCAATGCTTGTTTTTGCTGAACTCAACAGTAAGAGCTTATATCCCTCGTACAAAATGCAAAGTAGAGTTAACAACTTAAAAATAAAAAATGATGGAAAAGGTGGTTAAAATTTTCTGTTGCTGCGAAAAGGATACAAAGTCCGTTAGCACAGCCCCTTCATTTAGTTGACACTCTTCAAAAACTATTAGAAAACACAAAAAATTTATGGACAAAACTTAGGTGCTATTCAGATATTCCGTAACGCTCCAGAAATTTAAAACAAAACGTTACTTTTTTAAATAACCTTATGCAATATGTGAATACCAAGTCAGACACTAAGGGGCTAGTGTCTAATTTGGTATTGGGTCTTAATGAAAGATTTCAGGGTTTGGTAATTTACTAAACGCATTTTTTATGCACAATGCTTGATCGTCGATAAAAAGAACGATTATTTCAGTTGCAGTCTACTATGTACTTCGAAATCAAGAAATCGTCTTATTGTGTTACTTATTAAGGTCATGTATCTCTATATTCCGCAATATTTATTTTTTGTGGGTTAAGCTAATCTCTATTCTTGCATTTCGTTGGTACTAATGCCAACTGATCAGTAGATCTTTAACCGTCATGATTGAAAAAATGTATTAATATGTTTATACGAAAAAACCCAATTTCTTGTACTTTTTTAATGTACAGCTTTTTGTTGAATTGCCAAGCTTTTTTAATCCCAATGTCCAGCTTTTTGCGAATATAGATCTGGAATCCCTATACCCCCATATAAATAATTTATTAATTTCCCTATATTTGGATACCTATATCATTAGTGAATCTCTCCAAAACTGACGTGGGTCACCCCAAGTCAAATAAAAAATTTTGCAGGAATTGGTAGGGGAGGGGGTACCCCCCATACAAAGTAATTATTAATTTTCCTATATCTTCAGAACTGTAATAGGGAGGCGCCTTAATTTGATGTGGGTAGCTCTTAGAACAAATTAAAAGTTTCAACAAAATCTTGGATTCTTAATTTTCCTATATCTTCAGAACTATAATGGTGAAGCTCTCTAAATTTGATGTGGGTAGCTCATAGAACAAATTAAAAGTTTCAACAAAATCTTGGACGTATAGTAGGGGGATGGGGGTACCCCCCAAAACAAAGTAATTATTAATTTTCCTATATGTGGATAGCTCTTAGAACAAAGTAAAATTTCCAACAAAATCTTGGATGTGAAAAAGTTTAACATTTAGAAAGAAAGCTTGACGCTACCTTTAACATAGTTAGAAACGTGCGAACTTTTGCGAGAACTAAATCAGAAATATATACACAATCCTCCAAATCAAATAATCATCAAATAATACTTAAAAAAATGTAACATTTATTTTAATACAAGTAACACCTTTAATAAAACGCTTAAAAATCGTGGTTTTTATGGAATAACGCATTGCTGATAGTATCAATGGTAGAGTTTAATGCACCATTATATCAGCTTGAAAAGATCCCTTAAACGATGTATTTTTTTATATGTTGTCTTGGGAGAAAATACGAAAATATGCAAAATATTACAAAAGCAAACCTTATGTACAGCTCACGGGCGATCATCGATAGACCCCGCAAATGTTTTGGGAAACCTCATTAAAAGACCGATCTTTAATTTGAGAGGGGTAACAAAAACACGTTTTTTTATCTTCATGCAAGTCGAGTCGCTCTAGTGTACATATATACAATGTATATATGTACATAGATCTTCCTCAATAAGTTATGTATTGTAAATTAATATTGAATCAGTTGTTAGAAGATGCCCCACTGTTCACAAGTCGATAAGAACAAATCTTTTGCATGTAATTTAGGCATCATTAACATATTACAGTTGGATTTGTGGATTATTGTCGTCATGTTAGAATACACGTCACGTTATAGACAGTAAAATAACGACGTACTTTGTAATAAATTATTTAATTTTAAAATCTCAATTTTGTATAATATGTACATATTTGCCATTTTGTTTTTTGGTTTTCTCGTTTGTCTTTTTTTGCGAGCAATAAGGTAGAATTTATTCATGCAAAGATGAGTGGATATCAAAAAGCACAAGATATTATGAATTCAGTTAATTTTTTGCTGATCACTACACTCGAACAAATCGAACGTAGGAAACGTAAATAATGTAGCTTAACAGTCAGGTATAAAAGCATACGTATAGAACGAATAATACTCAGTTAAATTTTACTTTTCAAAATAACACACGCAACAAGTGAATTTAATAAAATAATTTATTTTGCACTTAGAGTATTAATTAATTTGACTTTAACTGCTTGTAATTCAAGAAATAAAAATATCTAAATATAATATGTTACCTGTTGTTTGTATTGGTTTCAATTTTGTTTTACCGTGTTGTGGGTCTTTATATGCAAATGGTTTATAACTATGGACGAAAAGTGAGAATGGTAGAAAGTTTAAGTAATGAAAATAAACAGATTGTAAAAGAATACAAGCAAGCGCCTGGTCCGTTTCCTTGGAAAATAATTGGAAATTTGGAATTGTTAGCTAAGTATAAACTTCCCTTTCAAGGATTTTCGGAGTTTTCAAAAGGATTTGGTGATATTTTTACACTGAGTCTTGGCAGGACACGCTGTTGTGTGGTTAATAACTTGGGGTTGATACGGGAAGTCATTAACTAAAATGGAAAATTCTTCGGAGGTCTTCCACATTTTTAGCGATATCATAAACTATTTAGAGGAGATTGTAATAACTGTAAGTGTTTTGCTATTTTCTTCAAATGATTGGTATTCAATTTAAATAAATAAATACTTATAAATTATTTTACTTTGGCTTTATAGGTTTGGCATTATGTGATTGGTCGACGCTATAGCGGAAACTCCGCAATCTTGCTCGTCGACATTGTTCGCATAGAGCATCTTCATCATACTTTTCGAAAATGTCAAACGTGGGTTGCTTTGAAATCAGTGAACTAATGGAAAAAATAAAGGAAGAAATATTTCCTGGTGAGGAGTTTGAAAGTAAGCCCCTAATTCAGCAAAGCTGTACAAATATGTTTTCGCACTACATGCGTTCACATGATGACACAGAATTCCAAATGATTTTTAACTAGGGGTTTTCATTATCCTACATTCATAGTCAAATAACATGATCCTGAAGATGAACTAAAATGGTTCGAAATATATAGATAATGGAAAGCTAAGAAGAATCCTTAGAAGCAATACAAAACTAAGAAATATAGGGGTTTATGTTTTAAAGCTGTTTATGTTTTAAAGCATCAATAAAACAATGTTATTTAAAATGTTGATGTGTATAACATCTGCTTGAAGTTTCGTTGCTTTTTTCCAACTTTTTCAGGAGCTTTTTTTATAATTCTGACAAATTAAATAAATTTAATTAACACAATGAAAATAGATATGCTTGTGTGTGTGAAAACTTACTATTTAACTATTTTTCATAGTGTTTATAAAATTGTTTACATAATTAAAAATTGGACATCACGGCATAAGATAATTTTGTAAAATTAAAATAAAAAATAAAAAACTGGACATCACAACATAAGTTTGTAGTCAACAAAATAAAATTAAAATAAATAAATAAATTATCACGGCAGAACACAAATTATCACAGTTCAGGTTTCAGTTGTTTATCACAGACTAGTGAGAGTGTATAGCAATTCAATATTGTAAATTAATGTTGTCTTTGCCTTCTTTCATATTCATTGTTTGTTTGGTCCGTTCTTGTATTCGTAGGCTTTTCAAAGTATAACGTTTATTGTGTTTTATTTCTCTGTCTATAATTTTAATGTTTTGAAAGCATATGTTGTGTCCACTCTCTTTTACATGTTGAGATAGAGCCGTGCTCTCTCTTTCCTACTCAATATCGGATGCATGTTCAGATATTCTTATTTCTAGTCTTCTTTTTGTTGTCCCCATGTATATTTTGTTGCATTTTTCTGTATCGTTGCCATCACATTTAATTTCGTAGAAAACAGTGTCAATTTTGATCTTATTTATTTTGGTTTTTTGCGCGTGAATATATATCTAGTGGTGTGGTTAGATTTGTGTGCTAAAAAGAGGATATGATTTTTCACAGTATACCATATATACCAAAACTTAGAGAAAGCAGACTTTTACAAAAGATCATAAGCGATGACAAAACAAAAATAGCGCAAAAATCCAACCACAACACTAGACATCTATTCACGCGCAAAAAAACCAAAATAAATAAGATGAAATGCAACAAAATATTATAAGTGGAGACAACAAAAAGAAAATTAGAATCAAGAATATCTGAACATACTGTAGATGTTGAGAAGGGAAGAGAAAGCACGGCTCTATCTCAACATGTAAAAGAGAGTGGACACAACATATGCTTTCAAAACATTAAAATTATAGATGGCGAAATAACACACAATAAACGTTATACTTTGAAAAGCCTACGAATAAAAGAACGGACCAAACAAACAATGAATACACAAGTAGGCGAAGACATCATTAATTTACAATATTCAATTGCTTTACACTCTCACTAGTCTGTGATAAACAACTGAAACCTGAACTGTGATAATTTGTGTTCTGCTGTGATAATTTATTTATTTATTTTTATTTTATTGACTACAAACTTATGTTGTGTTGTCCAGTTTTTTAAATTTAATTTTATAAAATTATCTTATGCCGTGATGTCCAGTTTTTAATTATATAAACAATTTTATAAATAACATGAAAAATAGTTAGCAAGTTTTCTCACACACAAGCATATATATTTTCATTGTATTAATTACATTTATTTAATTTTTTAGAATTATAAAGAAAAAAGCTCCTGAATAAGTTGGAAAAAAGCCAACGAAACATCGAGCAGATGTTATATACATCCACATTTTAAATAATATTGTTTTATTGATGTTTTAAAACATAAGCTGGCCATGCCTAAAGAAACCCCTAGTAATACTAAAAGAATTCATTAGTCAAAACTAAAACTAGCAATCATGATTGTTAACTGTTTTGATGAAATATTTTGGAAGATTAACCAAGGGTATGCTTTAGACTTTTTGCTTTTCCGCTTTTTTGGCTGTCCCCTTTTTACAAAAACACAAAAACCATAGTTGGATAATCTTCCAAAATAAGGAAGTTTATATTAGAACATATTATTTGTGAACGCGAACAAAACTAAGATTTAGATGAACCTGAGAGGGATTTTGCCGATGCTGTTTTAAAGAGTTTGATTGAGGACAAGAATGTTTCGCGAGACACAAAAATGTATATTCTCTAGGATTTTATTGGTGGCCATTCGGCTGTGGGGAATCTAGTTATGATGGCATTGGCCTACATTTCCAAAGCCTTTAATTGGAAAACAAATACAATCTGAAGTTGATGATATATCTAGCAATGGTCAGAGAAAAATTTCTCTTCATGATATGGACAGTATGTCATATACAATGGCAACCATTTTCTAAGTTCTACGTTATGATTCATCTCCTATTGTGCCACACGTAGCTACTGAAGACACTGTCGTTGCAGGATACAGAGTTACTGCAGGAACTCTTGTGCTTATCAATAACTGCAAATTGAACACTAGTTCTGAATAGTGGAGATATCCCGACGAATTCAATCCTCTGCGATTTCTTGAAACTGTTGATGAAAAAGAATATGAAAACAGCCTTAGCGCGTGAACATGGCTTAAAACTTCTGCAGCAGTTATTATCGATTCTAAACGACGAAACTCAGAAGATTCTGTCTCTGGTATAGAATACGATAGGGATCTCTTAGCTATAAGCTAATCACTATCCGGGTATTCACTTCTTAACCCATTATCTAAATCTCAAAATGTAACAAAACCAAAGCATTGGCGTCGTGAAGAAGTGACGACTTAAGAAAAATATAGCTCACTTTTTGCCTTTTAGTATAGGCAAGCGAACTTGTATTGGGCAAAATCTTGTGCGAGCTTTTGGCTTTATTTTACTATCAAACATTCTTCAGCAATATGATATTAGTTCTAAAGATTTGTCAACCATTAAAATAGTGCCAGCATGTGTCGCTTTGCCTACAAAAACTTTTCCATTAGTTTTCAATCCGCGCGTTATAAAACAGAGCAAAAAAGATCAAAACTAATAATTTAAAATGTGTTGGGAGCGTGTAACAGGGATTTTTTTAATTGGTCGTTGAAACTGGTCTGGATATTTCATAATCTGGATATTTCATCATCTCAAAAGAATATTGAAAAATAAGATTTTCACATATAAACTGAAGACTCCAAAACTAAATGTTTTCAAAGAAATCACAACTGTGTGAAAATTTAAATTTCAAAAAGCTCTGTGTTCTACAATTTTTTACAACTTTGATGAAAAGGAATTAAAGAGTAAAGAAATTTAAATAAAAATATTTTAAAATGTATCCATGTTCGTATTTGTATTAAAATCAAAATAATAAAATATTTTATTATTCCAAAAGGAAAATATACAATTTGTCAATTTACAACGGTTTATAATTTTTGCTTTAAAGCGTACATGTGCAATTACATCTGACATAACCTCTGAGTGCTCATAACAGTTGAGTTTGTACACAATTTTCATAAATATATAAAGCGCTCTATGCTTTTCAATGTGTTTTCAGCCAAACCACACTTTTGTTAATTGAAAACAGCTGATGTCATTTGCTTTATCAGATGAAAATAGAACACGCTCTAATTGAAAAATTTTCATATGACTTTGCTTCTGTAAATGTCATCTGACAATGTTTCATATGTTTCACACGGAAGTATTTACAGTGGGAAATTTGACAAGTCAGATAAAAAATATATTTCGTCTTAAATCAGCATAAGTTGTTTGCACTGCCGATTGTACCATTCTGTGACTTCTTGTTAACAACATTCTTTAAATATGGCATCATGTGATATCTCTGAACAAATGAATTTGTGATTGCCAAACAGTATATAGAAAAATTTATACATTGATTTCTTTATTTTTGTGAAATAAATGTTGAATTAAATGTTTAAATAATAGAAATATTGTTATTTAAGTAAAAGTTTTATGTGTTTGCTTTTTGTTGTAGACAGTGATGGAAAATACAGATTTCTATATGGTACTGAATTTGAACTTCAAAAGTACTTTTTCACCTAACTGGTATTTTTAAAGAATTAAAAAAATATTTTCGGTATTCTTAATTATCATACAAAAGAACCATTCTTGAGATTTCAATATATTTTTAACTTCCCGCTATCAATAATTGGAAGTCAGTGATTTCATCCCAATTTTTGAAAATCGAGTTTTCAGCAGATCTCGACGTTTTGAAGTCATGGGAATCTATTCTGACTACATATACGATTATGCCCGTATGGATGTATGTATGTGTGTATGTGAGTGTGTGTATGTATGTATGTAAACCTCTCATAGCTTAACCGATGGGAACCAGATTTACGGCATTCTAAATACAATGATCTTACTTAGATTTCGGTTAGGTAGATTTGTAAAATTTTCGAAAATAAAGTTTTAAAAAAAATGTTTTTCAAATAAATTTTAAACTACTAAATTAGTCGCATCCAATCAGCTTTTAAACTCTAAACAATTCTAATGCTGCAAATTTTGTTAAAACCGATTGATCCATTTGATGGACGTCGTTGACGGAAAAGTTCGAAGAAAGCACACTATATTAATAACTCCAAAAGTGAAGAGTGAAGCACTGTTTTTTTCATAGAATTTTATTCTTTATTTCACTAGAAAATAATATTCTGAGGATTACGTAAGAAATGTTTTTGTATATTTTTTGTGTAATAACAATTCCATGAAAATACTTGCTACTGCGGAACAGCTGACTCATTGTTTATTCATTAACAACAGAAAAATTATTGTCGTATTTAACCGACAGCAAATATTGTTAAAAAGTTACATAGTAGGAAAATCGACAACTTGCTTGTTAAATTTTTTGACAACTAAAGGGATCTTTTCGCGAGCTTTAGTCATTATTTATACTATTTTTAGTTATGACCGAAAAGCACTATTTTTTCAACTAGAAACTTTATTTAATGTATGCGAAATTACAAGCTACTATTTTTATTTCATAGAGAATTCCGTCTATATAAATTTTTAAGTTTCATTCCGAAATTAGAACATTAAGTTTTAAATTGTTTAAACATTTTCTTTAATGCAAAGCTAAAATGCTTTTCTCATAAAAAAACTAACAATTGCAGGTAGTTAGGGGTTTTTGATTTCACGTGATGATAGACATATGTATGTGCACATACATACACATGTTTTTGTAATTACTATATAATCTATATGTATAAAAATGAATCTGTGTTTGTACACTTGTTTGTTTATTTGTTCCTTATAGGAAGCAAAACGGTAGCACCGATCGTGCTGAAATTTTGGCACAGTCTTACTAACGATCGGGAAACTAAAATAGGCTAATTTCTTTTTTTTCAATTTCGGGGGATAGGGTGCCCCTTTGGGTTGCCAGCTGGGCTAGACTTGGCTGCATTGTCCAGTTTTTTTGATGCTTGTCGAGTTTCCAGCTAAAACTAAATTTGTCCAGCTAAATAGAAATTTTCGAAAAAATATCCATATTATTTATTACTTTACAATGTAAAGTTTACATTTATAATTACAGTATTAGTTAATACGCAACAAGAACTTTTGCAAAAGTATTGTCATTAACCGCCGACCAAAAAAGTTTGTAGTGTGTGTATGTCTGTTCCCTCATAGAGCCTAAACGACTGGATGGATTACGATTTAGTTTGTTTTGTTTCAAAGCTGACTTGATCGAGTGTTCTTAAGATATGATCACATTTGCTTCAAATATGTTTGTTGATGTTTAAAATTTTTTTTTTGTAAATACATAAACAATTTGTTTTGTAGTCACACTACGCACATTTATTTGACCGTTTTGTTTCTTCAAACAGCTGTCAAATAACGGCAGGTACTAACATGGGAAAACATATTTACCATGTGGTCACACTTAAACAAATATTTGCCGTTAAAAAACTTGTGATCAAACAGCCAAAATACATGATTTTCTTTTCCAGCAAATTTTCTCTTGCAACATTTGGCTTCGTATCTGGTTTTTGTCGTGGCAAAGCTTCACTTGTGTCCCCATTTCATATTTAAACTAAAAATCAATTAAAAGCAATATATGCATGTACTTATTATGTATTTCTTTTATAGAAATTTATTTAAAAAATTCCATTATGTACATACATACATACCATTCTATGCACATATACATACATACTATGCAGCACCAAATAATACCCTTCAGTCCCAGTTGTTACCGACGACATTTTCATCGATGATATCTGCAAGACAATCAATGATTTGTCGCTCATAAAACACATTTCGAAATAAGCTTAGTGAAAAGGTGGTTGTCGTGTAAATTTTTCCTGACAAGATTATGAAAATATGTACATATATGCTAAGAAACCTTATTGACGACAAGATGGGAAGCAACTGTGTCGAAGTTGTCGTCAGTACAGTTTTATTGACGACAACAAGAGTAACAGCTGCATCGAAGCTGTCGTGTATACGGTTCTATTGCTGACAACAAAAGTAAGAACTGCATCAAAGTTGTCGTGTTTATGTACAAAGTTTTTTAAATACCTCGGTAGGCTAGTAGGTAGCGTGCTAGCCTATCAGTGCGGAGGTTGTGGGTTCGATTCGATTAATATATTTTTAAATTTTATTATTATTCATTGACGACAACTTTAGTAGCATGTTACCAACGTTGTCGTCAACGACATTTGTGGCCTTAATTAGAAAATGTCGTCAATAGTTGGCTTGGACTGTCGTCATATTGAAGTGTAGTCAACCAACTACTTTTAACAAGAGCTCGAAAAACCGCTTAAATAAAAAACGATGTGAACCGTTAATTTTAAAATTAATTTTTACAATAAATGGTAGCCTGTCTGAAAGAGTGAAAAACAAAAATATAATTGCGTTGCCAAACTTAGTTCTGGAGTTACGTAGCTCAAAATTTGTACTTTCTTTTGTACTTTTTTAAAGGTATGTACTTATTTATTTCAGAAAGAAGATTTTTTTCAAAAGGTACTGGTTTTTAAAAAAGTTCTTTTTAAAAATGTGCTTTTTTAAAATGGTAATTTTTTAAAAAGGTCCTTTTTTTAAATGCTATTTTTATTTAAAAAGGTACTTTATGTTAAGTTCCTTTTTTAAGGAAGTCTTTTTAAAAATGTACCTTTTTAAAACTTTTTTAAAAAGGTACTTTTTTAAATGGTATTTTTTAAATGCCTTTTTAAAAAATTACTTAAAAAATACTTTTTAAATTCTACTTTTTTTAAAAAGGTACTTTTTTATATGTCCTTTTTTATAAAGGTACTTAAAAAAACCTATTTAAAAGGGAGTTTTTTAAAAAGGTACTTTACTAAAAATGCACTTTTTTAAAAAGGTAATTTATTAAAAAGGTACTTTTTTAAAAAAAGGCACTTTCTTTTTAAAATGGTTCGTTTTTTAAACAGGTACATGTTTTAAAAAGCTACTTTTTAAAAAGGTACTTTATTAAAAAGGTAAATTTTTTAAAAAGGTTCTTTTTTAAAAAGGAATTTTTTTTTTAAAAGGTACAGTAAAATTCGCTTATAGTCCACTGCCTCATTTGCACGCTATTTGTGGACTATAACGCGAATTGGACTATATCTTGAATTTTATATAAGCCAATTTTTCGCTTATATGCGAATCTCTATATAATTATTTCTTTTAACAGTAGAAAAATAAAACTAACGCTTAGAAATTACTTCCTTATCTACTAAATTCAGAAATATTGCAATTAAGATTGCTAAAATACAAATAATTTCTACTTCAATGTAATTAATATTTTTATAAAATTATCATTAAAAAATCTATTATGTTTAACTTTTGCATTTTGGATTATATCTGCCGTAACTTCCATATATTTAAGATATTTCAAACCACATCTTAGTGGCGTATAAGCGAAAATGGTATTTTTTTTAAAAGGTACGTTTTTTTAAGTAACTTTTTAAAAAGGTATTTTTTTTAAAAAGGTACTTTTTTTAAAAGTACTTTTTTAAAAAGTTTTTCTTAAAAAGGGTAATTTTTTTAGTTTGAGGTACTTTTTTTAAAAAGGTACATTTTAAAAAAAACTTTTTTTAAAAGACACTTTTAAAAAGGAAATTTTTTTAAAAAGGGTATTAAAAAAAATTTTAAAGGTACTTTATTTAAAAAGGTACTTTTTTGTAAAGGGGACTTCTTAAATTGGAACTTCTTTATTAATTTAAATCTACTTTTTTAATAAGTTTCTTTTTTTGAAAAGGTATTTTTTACGTAGCTCAAAATGTTACGTAGCTCAAAATGTAATTTTTTAAATTTAGTTTTTATAAAAGGTAGTTATTTAAAAAGTTACGTTTTTTTTTCTGAAAATTTAGTTTTCTAAAAAAGTATCTTATTAAATAAGTGCATTTTTAACAAAAGGGTACATTTTCTTAAAATGTACTTTCTTAAAAATGTAGTTTTATAAAAAAGTACCTTTTTAAAAAAGTAAATTTTTAAAAACAGGACGTATGTATTTACAAAATGTACGTTTTTAAAAATAGTACTTTTTTAAAAAACGTACTATTTAAATGCTACTTTTTTAAAAAGATACTTTTTTATGTAGTTTCTTTAAATATATACTTTTTTAAGAAGGTAAGTTTTTTAAAAAGGTACTTTTTTTAAAAAGGTACTCTTTTTAAAAAGGTACTTTTTTAAAAAAGGTAATTTTTTTTAATAGGTTCTTTTTTAAATATCTACTTTTTTTAAAAAGGTCCTTTTCAAAAAAGGTACTTTTTTAATAAGGTATATTTTTAATAAAGGTACTTTTTTTAAAAAGGTACTCTTGTAAAAAGGTGTTTTTAAAAAAGTACTTTTTCAAAAGGGTACTTTTATAAAAAGCTACTTTTTTTAAAAAGCTACTTTTTTAAAATGCAATTTTTTTAAAAGCTACTTTTTTTTAAGAAACTATTATTTTTAAAAAGCTACTTTTTTAAAAAGCTACTTTTTAAAAAGGAACTTTTTCTAAAAAGGTAGTTTTTTAAAAAGGTACTTTTTCTAAAAGGGTATTTTTTTAAAAGGTCCTTTTTTAAAAAGGTATTTTTTTAAAAAGGTCCTTTTTTAAAAAGATACTTTTTTTAAATGAAAATTTTTAAAATGAAACATATTTTAAAAAAGTATTATTTTGAACAATGTATTTTTTAAAAGGTACATACCGAAAAACGACGGTTTTGTGCTTCATATTTTATTTATTACTTTTATTAGATGACAACACATCCTATCTACTTTTTTTAAAAAGTTCCTTTTCACAAAAGGTACTTTTTTAATAAGGTATATTTTTAATTAAGGTACTTTTTTTAAAAAGTACTCTTGTAAAAATTTACTTTTTTAAAAACCTATTTTTTAAAAAGGTACTTTTTTAAAAAAGATACGTATATGTAAAGCAACTTTTTTTTTAAACTACTATTTTTAAAATGCTACTTTTTTTAAAAAGCTACTTTTGAAAAGGTACTTTATCTAAAAAAGTAGTTTTTTAAAAAGGTACTTTTTCAAAAAACGTATTTTTTTGAAAAGATCCTTTTTTAAAAAGGTACTTTTTTTAAAAAAGGTACCTATTTTTAAAATGAAACATATTTTAAAAAAGTATTATTTTAAAAATTACTTATTTAAAAGGTATTTATTTAAATGTAGTTTTTGAACAAGTAAACTTTTTTAAAAAAGTACGTTTTTAAAAAGATATTTATATTAAAAAGGTAATTTTTTAAAAATTTACTTTTTTAAAGTTATTTTTTAAAGGTGCTTTTTTGGAAAAAGCTCCTTTTTTGGAAAATGTACATTTAGGCAAAGTAATTTTGAACAATGTATTTTTCTTAAAAGGTACATACTGAAAAACGACGTTTTTTTGCTTCATATTTCATTCCAGCCATTTAGAAGTTATCACCACTTTTGAGCTGAATCCTCTTGAATTTGTGTGTCTGTGGCACCGTAGCTCCCAAACGGTTAGATCGATTTTAATTTTGTTCCTTTTGTTTGAAAAGTGAGTTGATGTAAAATCTAAACTATATTTGAGAAAAATTTAAATTTAATGTTATTCATAATTAATTTTTAGTTTCTTTTTCAATTGAAAAAATTCATATTTTATTAAATTGTGTAAATTCTATGAATTTTAAAGAAGAATTAAAAGCTACTACTTTTATTGTATTTTAGTCTTATAAATATGTATGTAAAACTATGGAATGGCCATATATCGGTATCGCTGGTATTTTTGTTGCCGATACAACGATATTTTTGTAAGGTTTTTATGAGTAAACGTTAACAGTATTCACTTTTTGCAATTGCTCAACCGTTTTCAATGCTTGTTTTTGCTGTAAGAGCTTATATCCCTCGTACAAAATGCAAAGTAGAGTTTACAACATAAAAATAAAAAATGATGGAAAAGGTGGTTAAAATTTTCTGTTGCTGCGAAAAGGATACAAAGTCCGTTAGCACAGCCCCTTCATTTAGTTGACACCCTTCAAAAACTATTAGAAAACACAACAAATTTATGGACAAAACTTAGGGGCTATTCAGATATTCCGTAACGCTCCAGAAATTTAAAACAAAACGTTACTTTTTTAAATAACCTTATGCAATATGTGAATAGCCCCTTAGTGTCTGACATGGTATTGGGTCTTAATGAAAGATTTCAGGGTTTGGTAATTTACTAAACCCATTTTTTATGTACAATGCTTGATCGTCGATAAAAAGAACGATTATATCAATTGCAGTCTACTACAGTATAATTCGTTTATAAGCCACACCGCTTATAGTAGAATTAGCGATATATTCCAAACTTTTAGTTTTTCAGTCATCTATAAGTAAAATACCTGCAAAATATTTTTTATTTAGTCCATTAGTCCTATAGTCCATTTTCGCTTATACGCCACCAAGATTTGGTTTGAACTATCTTAAATATATGAAAGTTATGGAAGATATAATCCAAAATGCAAACGTCAAAAGTAATATATTTTGTAATCATAACTTTATGAAAATATTACTCATATTGAAGTAAAAATTGTTTACAGTTTAGCAATCTTAATTGCAATATTTGTGAATTGAGTAAATAAGGAAGTAATTTCTTAACGTTAGTTTTATTTTTCTTTGTTAAAAAAATAATTATATGGGGATTCGCATATAAGCCACAAACTGGCTTATATAAAAATCAAGATATAGTCCAATTCGCCTTATAGTCCAAAAAAGGGTGCAAATGAGGCAGTGGACTATAAGCGAATTTTACTGTACTTACATATTAGAAAATCGTCTTATTGTGTTACTTATTAAGGTCATGTATCTCTATATTCCGCAATATTTATTTTTTGTGGGTTAAGCTAATCTCTATTCCTGCATTTCGTTGGTACTAATGCCAACCCATCAGTAGATCTTTAACCATCATGATTGAAAAAATATATTAATATGTTTATACGAAAAAATCCCAATTTCTAGTACTTTTTTAATGTACAGCTTTTTGTTGCATTGTGAAGCTTTTTTAACCCCAATGTCCAGCTTTTTGCGAATATAGATCTGGCATCCCTATACCCCCATATAAATAATTTCTTAATTTCCCTATATCTGGACACCTATATTATTAGTGAATCTCTCCAAAACTGACGTGGGTCACTCGAACAAATCGAACGTAGGAAACGTAAATAATGTAGCTTAACAGTCATGTATAAAAGCATACGTAGCTAACGAATAATACTCAGTTGACAAATTTTACTTTGCAAAATAACACACACAACAAGTGAATTTAATAAAATAATTTATTTTGCATTTAGTGTATTTATTAATTTCACTTTAACTGCTTGTAATCCAAGAAATAAAAATATCTAAATATAATATGTTACCTGTTGCTTGTATTGGTTTCTATTTTGTTTTACCGTGTTGTGGGTCTTTATATGCACATGGCTTATAACTATGGACGAAAAGTGAGAATGGTAGAAAGTTTAAGTAATGAAAATAAACAGATTGTAAAAGAATACAAGCAAGCGCCTGGTCCGTTTCCTTGGCCAATAATTGGAAATTTGGAATTGTTAGCTAAGTATAAAGTTCCCTTTGAAGGATTTACAGAGTTTTCAAAAGAATTTGGTGATATTTTTACACTGAGTCTCTGCAGGACACGCTGTTGTGTAGTTAATAACTTGGGGTTGATACGGGAAGTCATTAACTAAAATGGAAAATTCTTCGGAGGTCTTCCACATTTTTAGCGATATCATAAACTATTTAGAGGAGATTGTAATAACTGTAAGTGTTTTTCTATTTTCTTTAAATGATTGGTATTCAATTTAAATAAATAAATACTTATAAATTATTTTACTTTGACTTTATAGGTTTGGCATTATTGGTTGACGCTATAGCGGAAACGCCGCAATCTTGCTCGTCGACATTGTTCGACTAGAGCATCTTCATCATACTTTTCGCAAATGTCAAACGTAGGTTGCTTTGAAATCAGTGAACTTATGGAAAAAATAAAGGAAGAAATATTTCCAGGTGAGGAGTTTGAAAGTAAGCCCCTAATTCAAAAAGCCTCTACAAATTTGTTTACGCACTACATGCGTTCAATTCATTTTGAGTATGATGACACAGAATTCCAAACGATTTTTAATTAGGGGTTTATCTTTTAAAGCTGTTTATGTTTTAAAGCATCAATAAAACAATGTTATTTAAAATGTTGATGTGTATAACATCTGCTTGAAGTTTCGTTGCCTTTTTTCCAACTTTTTCAGGAGCTTTTTTTTATAATTCTGACAAATCAAATAAATTTAATTAA
The DNA here is from genome assembly GCA_956483635.1 of Panzeria rudis. Lineage (NCBI taxonomy): Eukaryota > Metazoa > Arthropoda > Insecta > Diptera > Tachinidae > Panzeria > Panzeria rudis. The sequence continues at coordinate 52,086,710 of OY101449.1, read as the reverse complement.
CACAATGAAAACAGATATGCTTGTGTGTGTGTTAAAACTTACTATTTAACTATTTTTCATAGTGTTTATAAAATTTTTTATAAAATTAAAAATTGGACATTACGGCATAAGACAATTATGTAAAATTAAAACAAAAAATAAAAAACTAGACATCACAACATAAGTTTGTAGTCAATAAAATAAAATTAAAATCAATAAATAAATTATCACGGCAGAACACAAATTATCACAGTTCAGGTTTCAGTTGTTTATCACAGACTAGTGAGAGTGTATAGCAATTCAATGTTGTAAATTAATGTTGTCTTTGCCTATTTTTGTATTCATTGTTTGTTTGGTCCGTTCTTGTATTCGTAGGCTTTTCAATGTGTAACATTTATTGTGTTTTATTTCTCTGTCTATAATTTTAATGTTTCGAAAGCATATGTTGTGACCACTCTCTTTTACATGTTGAGATAGAGCCGTGCTTTCTCTTCCCTTCTCAACATCTACAGTATGTTCAGATATTCTTGATTCTAGTCTTCTTTTTGTTGTCTCCACTTATAATATTTTGTTGCATTTTTTTGTATATTTGGCATCACATTTAATTTCGTACACAACACTGTCAATTTTCATCTTATTTATTTTGGTTTTTGCGCGTTAATAGATATCTCGTGGTGTGGTTGGATTTGTGCTCTATTTTTGTTTTGTCATCGCTTATGATCTGTTGTAAAAGTCTGTTTTATGTAAGTTTTGGTTTATGTGATACACTGTGAAAAATCGTATCCTCTTTTTCTATTCACGCGCAAAAAAACCAAAATAAATAAGATGAAAATTGACAGTGTTGTTTACGAAATTAAATGTGAATGCAGTGATACAGAAAAATGCAACAAAATATACGTGGGGACAACAAAAAGAAGACTAGAAACAAGAATATCTGAACATGCAGCCGATGTTGAGAAGGAAAGAGAAAGCACGGCTCTATCTCAACATGTAAAAGAGAGTGGACACACCATATGCTTTCGAAACATTAAAATTATAGACAGAGAAAAAAACACAATAAACGTTACACTTTGAAAAGCCTACGAATACAAGAACGGACCAAACAAACAATGAATACAAAAGAAGGCAAAGACAACATTAATTTACAATATTCAATTGCTATACACTCTCACTAGTCTGTGATAAACAACTGAAACCTGAACTCTGATAATTTGTGTTCTGCCGTGATAATTTATTTATTTATTTTAATTTTATTTTATTGACTACAAACTTAAACTGGACATCAGTTTTTAATTTTTATTTGAATTTTATAAAATTATCTTATACCGTGATGTCCAGTTTTTAATTATACATATAAACAATTTTATAAACAACATGAAAAATAGTTAAATAGCTAGTTTTCTCACACACAAGCATATATACCCGACTAGAAATTTTCACGCAAACACATTTAGGATCTAACTGGGTTCCCAATTCTGATGTAACGCAGAAACGTATTTGGGACCTGATTGGTTTCCTGTGGGGAAATATCAAAATCTTGCAAAAATTGGCTCAAATCGGAAAAATATTAAACTCTAATATTGAATTAAAATTGCTGAAGCTATCCAAGGGACAAAATAATGTAACAATCACCTCTATTGAAGATGAGCAAATGATATGATTAAAAATTTTTGCTAGATCTTCCCAACAAGTTCCCAATAGTTTCCCACTTGGGAAGAACTTATGTTAAGTCACTAATTTGCAGATGGGCTATCCCAACAAGTTCCCAATCATATCCCAAATGGGATAACCGTTTTGGGTTTGCCACATATATTCCCAATCGGTCCCCAATATGAGTATTGGGAAAATTTCTAGCCGGGTATTTTCATTGTATTAATTTCATTTATTTAATTTGTCAGAATCATAAAGAAAAAAGCTCCTGAATAAGTTGGAAAAAAGCCAACGAACTGTCGAGCAGATGTTATATACATCAACATTTTAAATAATATTGTTTTATTGATGTTTTAAAACATAAACTGGCCATGCCTAAAGAAACCCCTAGTAATACTAAAAGAATTCATTAGTCAAAAATAAAACTAGAAATCATGATTGTTAACTGTTTTGATCAAATATTTTGGAAGATTGACCAAGGGTATGCTTTAGACTTGTTGCCTTTCCGCTTTTTTGGCTGTCCCCTTTTTACAAAAACACAAAAACCATAGTTGGATAATCTTCTAATATAAGGAAGTTTATATTAGAACATATTATTTGTGAAGGCGAAAAAAACTAAGATTTAGATGAACCTGAGAGGGACTTTACCGATGCTCTTTTAAAGAGTTTTATTGAGGAGAAGAATGTTTCGCGAGACACAATAATTTATTTACCCTAGGATTTTACTGATGGTCATTCGGCTGTGGGGAATCTAGTTATGATGGCATTGGGCTACATTGCCAAAACCCTTCAATTGGAAAACAAATACAGTCTGAAGTTGATGATATATCTAGGAATGGTCAGAGAGAAATTTCTCTTCATGATATGGACAGTATGCTATTTACAATGGCAACCATTTTCTAAGTTCTACGTTATGCTTCATCTCCTATTGTACCACACGTAGCTACTGAAGACACTGTCGTTGCAGGATACAGAGTTACTGCAGGAACTGCAAATTAGACACTAGTTCTGAATACTGGAGAAGTCCTGACGAATTTAATCCTCTGCGATTTCTTGAAACTTAGCGCGTGAACATGGCTTAAAACTTCTGCAGCAATTATTATCAATTCGAAACGACGAAACTCAGAAAGTTCTGACTCTGGTATAGAATATGATAGGGATCTCTTAGCTATAAGCTCATCACTATGCGGGTATTCACTTCTTAACCCATTATCTAAATCTCAAAATGTAACCAAACCAAAGCATTGGCGTCGTGAAGAAGTGACGACTTAAGAAAAATATACTTCACTTTTTGCCTCTTAGTATAGGCAAGCGAACTTGTATCGGGCAAAATCTTGTGCGAGGTTTTGGCTTTATTTTACTATCAAACATTCTTCAGCAATATGATATTAGTTCTAAAGATTTTTCAACCATAAAAATAGTGCCAGCATGTGTCGCTTAGCCTACAAAAAGTTTTCCTTTAGTTTTTAGTCCGCGCGTTGTAAAACAGAGCAAAAAAGATCAAAATTAATAATTTAAAATGTGTTGGGAGCGTGTAACAGGGATTTTTTAATTGGTCGTTGAAACTGGTCTGGATATTTCATAATCTTCATTATATCTTATTTATAGCTTTTTATAGTCGCAAAGGCTCAGTCATTCATTTGAAATATTTATTTGAATTTCACTTTTTCATAATTTTCACAGAATTTCACAGTTTTCATCTTAAAAGAATATTGAAAAATAAAATGTTCACATAAAAACTGAAAACTCCAAGGCTAAATGTTTTCAAAGAACACACTATTGTGCGAACATTTAAATTTCAAAAATAGCTCTGTGTTCTACAATTTTTTACAACTTTGATGAAAAGGAATTAAAGAGTAAAGAAATTCAAATAAAAATATTTTAAAATGTATCCATGTTCGTGTTCGTATTTGTATTAAAATCAAAATAATAAAATGTTTTAGTGTGAATCCAAATTGATTATTAGGCTAAGGTTCGTAACGTTATTATTTCAAAAGGAAAATATACATAATGGACCAGGACTAGTCCCAAACTACCCCAAACGTATGCATTAGACGTGGTCCTAGGACTGGACCACGTGGTGCAGCTTTGCATTACATCGGACTACACCAAAAACTAGACCACGTAACTACTCCATGGAGCACCTACAGTGGTTAGTTTTGAAACTACTCTATGTCACTACTCCATGGTTCACAAACAAAAAACTAGTTTTCATATTCACTTTGTAGTCTACGGAAATAATTTTCCCTCTGCTTTAATAAGTCTCCTTTTATGATGGGAGCTACACTGCATTTTTGATTTCTTATAAACAAAACTCGCTTTTATTTATTTTTTCGCTTTTATCAAAAAATTAACTTTTAATTACAAACTATCATTATAACTACAAATAAACTTTTGAGCCATCAGGCTACCATATTGCTGGTAATTGATGCTTTTTATGATATAACATTCTTGGCAACACTACATTTTGTGCTAAAACACGAACATTTGTTTGAAAGTGGTCCATAGCTGCATTACATAAGACCATGTTGTAACTAGTCCATATCAGCTAAAATGGACCATATAGACCAATAATTTTTGCAGGGAATGAATTTGTGATATCCAAACAGTGAACAGAAAATTTTATTCATTGATTTCTTTATTTTTGTGAAATAAATGTTGAATTAAATGTTTAAATAATAGAAATATTGTTATTTAACGTAAAAGTTTTACATGTTTGCTTTTTGTTGCAGAACAATAACTTTAATTGTTGGCGTAAAATACTTGCTACTGTGGAACAGCTGACTCATTGTTTATTCATTAACAACAGAAAAATTGTTGTCGTATATAACCGACAGCAAATATTGTTAAAAAGTTACAGAGTAGGAAAATCGACAACTTGCTTGTTAAATCTTTTCGCGAGGTTTAGTCATTATTTATACTATTTTTAGTTATGACCGAAAAGCACTATTTTTTCACCTAGAAACTTTATTTAATGTATGCGAAATTACAAGCTATTATTTTTATTTCATAGAGAATTCCGTTTATATAATTTTTAAGTTTGATGCATTAAACACATTCACCACAGCAGGATACCGACTACAAAATATCAAAAATAAAATACATGTGTGTATACGAAAATGATTATTTTTACGGCTTCACTGCTGCACGACTACAGGTTGTTGTCCTTGCTTACTTTTGTCGCGTAGTCAAATTAAACTAATTTCTATTTTTGTTGGCTACAAAATAAAAACAATGTTGACAGTATAACAAAATATGTAAAGCAAATTAGCGCTTAGATATATTTTTTATTGTAAAATAAAAAAGAAAATTACAAAATTTAAATGTTACAATATATATGTACCGAGTTTTAAATAAATAAATTTGTATTGTTATATATTGTTATACAAAATAAGTAATTTCTATAATATTTAGTGAAGTTCATGTACATGTCTGGAATCATGTATGTTTTCGGCTTAAGTCTCGTTTATGTACTATTGCACGATCATACTAAAAGTTAATTTCTATTTTTGTAGGCGACAATGAACAAATTAGTGCTGCCAACATCATGAGAAATATTAAATAATTAGGAACTTAATAAAAATATTCTATAACAATTAAAGAATACCCACATTGTTAAAAATAAAGAAAAAAAGAAAGTGCTGTAACAGCACTTTTCAACCTAAAATGTAAGCATACTTTTTTTTCTGCGCCCGCTCTTGGTTCTGGAGTTACAGGGTTCAAAACTTTAATTTTTTGTTGATCATAACTCCTACAATATACAACAGATATACACGATAGAGAAATCATTTCAAAGGGCTCTTAAATATCTTTGCACTAGTCTACAACATTTTTAAGTCCATTAACCCATTGCGAGCAAAATGGAAATTAAAATAATTTTTATATGACTTTTCACGTAAAAGCACCGTTATCTTAAAAACCGATACAACGGTATTCACGCGTGTATTTAGTTTCATCTAGAACCTTCCAAGCTTTAATTTGATATGTAATTGGAAGCTGTCATCTGTGTAATTCGTAAGTTAATGCACTATAAAAATAAGATTTTAAAAATAAGTTAACTCATAAACTCATTTTAAAGTACCATAACTTACGTATATCATTTGTGACAGGTTTCAAAAATACACCAAATAAAAGCATGGAAGGTTCTCTATAAAAGTAGATACGTATATGTATCGTTGTATCGGCTAGTTTTTAAGATAATGGTGATCTGCGTGAAAAGTCAGATATCAAAATTTTAAAGTTGGATTTCACACGCAATGGGTTAAAAGATGTCAGATTTTTATAAACCAGTAGGAAGGTATTTTACAGAACTTTACCGCGATATCCATATCACTTATATATGTTCTTAATTCTAGGAGTTATGGCTTATAAAAAATTAGAGTTTTGAACCCCGTAACTGTAGAGCCAAGAAAGATCTTCTAAAAAAAGCCTTTAAAATTCTCTGGCTAAAAAAGGCTACCACGTCATGATTTTTTGCCGAAAAAACGTGACCAAAGACGAGCTAAAATTGCATTTTCTTTAATTTCAATATTTTTTTTCAAATATGGGTTCTCATTTATTAAAAATAATATAGAAATAGCATTCTCCGGCATAATTGACTTTATTTTGTGATATAAAAACCAAGTTAAATCACACTAACCCTGGGCAAAAGAAGTGGTTACGTTTTTTTTTGGTAAATATTTTCCAAGTGTAACCGTACCTTTAGTCAATATTCTATTTGATTTAACAAAGAGAACATCAAAAATTTAAGTATTAAAAGTACAATAACAATAACGAGATATTAAACAAATAAATTTATTTGCTTTTACATTTTGCGACATCTAAGTATATTTTGAATATGCGCTTTTATTTTTATACACGTGAAGCATTTCAAAGTGGCACCACTGCAATATGTACTACTACAACAAAATGTCAGCTGGTAAGATGTCTCTGTCGCTTTCGTGTAGCCTGCTGTGGTGAATGTGTTTAAAGCATGATTCCGAAATTAGAACATTAAGTTTTAAATTGTTTAAACATTTTCTTTAATGCAAAGCTAAAATGCTTTTCTCATAACTTGAGGTCTACACGTAACATAATATGTAAGATGAGATTGTCAAATTCAATCTCAGAGAGAATTATGTTGCGTGTAGACTTCAAATTCAATGTTATAAGAATTTTTATGAGAGCGTTGTTATAAGAATTCTTATAACAACAATATTATGAGATGAACTGTCAAAAAACACAAGTACATGAAAATAAAATAGTGTGCATGTGTGAGTGTTTATTAAAATAAATAAAATGCGATGTTTTTGATAAAATTTCTGTGTTAAATATATGAATAAATGTGTTTAATTGATTTATAAATTTAAATTTGTGTGAAAAATTAAAAATAAAATAACTAATTATGCAAAAGTAGTACATGTTAACTCGATGAGCATTTGCATAAAATGAAATCTTATCGGAAAAGTAAAATTACGCCTTCCCCTAGTATGAGATTAAGAGAAAATTCCACATTTTGTTTTTAGTATTCTGCCGACGTTTTTTCTCAGGTTATCTCAAAGTTAATGTCTCGTGAAGACGCTGCGTTAATAACTAACAATTGCAGGTAGTTACGGCTTTTTGATTTCACGTGATGATAGACATATATATGTGCACATACATACACATGCTTTTGTAATTACTATATAATCTATATAAATATAAAAATGAATCTGTGTTTGTACACTTGTTTGTTTATTTGTTCCTTATAGGAAGCCAAGCCGTAGCACCGATCGTGCCGAAATTTTGGCACAGTCTTACTAACGATCGGGAAACTAAAATAGGCTAATTTCTTTTTTTCAATTTCGGGGGATAGGGTGCCCCTTGGGGTTGCCAGTTGGGCTGGACTTGGATGGATTGTCCAGCTTTTTTGATGCTTGTCTAGTTTCCAGCTAAAACTAAATTTGTCCAGCTAAATAGAAATTTTCGAAAAAATATCCATATTATTTATTACTTTACAATGTAAAGTTTACATTTATAATTACAGTATTAGTTAATACACAACAAGAACTTTTGCAAAAGTGTTGTCATTAACCCCCGACCAAAAAAGTTTGTAGCGTGTGTATGTCTGTTCCCTCATAGAGCCTAAACGACTGGATGGATTACGATTTAGTTTGTTCTGTTTCAAAGCTGACTTGATCTAGTATTCTTAAGGTACGGTCACATTGGGGAAACATTTTCTTCAAATATGTTAGTTCATGTTTAACAATTTTTTTTGTAAATACATACACAATTTGTTTTGTGGTCACACTACGCACATTTATTTGCCCGTTTTGTTTCTTCAAACAGCTGTCAAATGACGGCAACATTTGGCTTCGTATCTGGTTTTTGTCGTGGCAAAGGTTCACTTGTGTCCCCATTTCGTATTTAAACTAAAAATCAATTAAAAGCAATATATGCATGTACTTATTATGTATTTCTTTTTATACAAATTTATTAAAAAATTTCCATTATGTACATGCATACCATTCTATGCACATATATATACATAATATGCTGCACCAAATAATACCCTGCAGTCCCAGTTGTTACCGACGACATTTTCATCGATGATATCTCCAAGACAATCAATGATTTGTCGCGCATAAAACACATTTCGAAATAAGTTTGGTGACAAGGTGGTATACGTTGTCGTGTATAAAAAATTTTTCCAGACAAGATTATGAAAATATGTACATACATATATGCTAAGAAACCTTATTCACGACAAGATGGGAAGCAACTGTATCGAAGTTGTCGTCAGTACAGTTTTATTGACGACAACAAGAGTAACAACTGCATCGAAGTTGTCGTGTTTATGTACAAAGTTTTTTAAATACCTCGGTAGGCTAGTAGGTAGCGTGGTAGCCTATCAGTGCGGAGGTTGTGGGTTCGATTCGAATATTAAATTTTTAAATTTTCTTATTATTCATTGACGACAACTTTAGTAGCATGTTACCAACGTTGTCGTCAACGACATTTGTGCCCTTTATTAGAAAATGTCGTCAATAGTTGGCTTGGACTGTCGTCATATTGAAGTGTAGGCAACCAACTACTTTTAATTTTTACAATAAATGGTAGCCTATCTGAAAGAGTGAAAAACAAAAATATAATTGCGTTGCCAAACTTAGTTCTGGAGTTACGTAGCTCAAAATTTGTACTTTCTTTTGTACTTTTTTAAAGGTATGTACTTATTTATTTCAGAAAGAAGATTTTTTTCAAAAGGTACTGGTTTTTAAAAAAGTTCTTTTTAAAAATGTGCTTTTTTAAAATGGTAATTTTTTAAAAAGGTCCTTTTTTTAAATGCTATTTTTATTTAAAAAGGTACTTTATTTTAAGTTCCTTTTTTAAGGAAGTCTTTTTAAAAATGTACCTTTTTAAAACTTTTTTAAAAAGGTACTTTTATTAAATGGTATTTTTTTAAATGCTTTTTTTATGTAGTTTTTATAAAAGTTACTTTTTCTCAAAAAGTACTTTTTTTAAATTTAATTTTCTAAATAAGTACATTTTTAAAAAAGTATGTTTTTAAAAAAATTTCTTTAAAAAAAATTAACCTTATAAAAAATTATATGTTTTAAAAAGTACCTTTTTAAATGCTATTTTTTTAAAAAGTTACTTTTTTTTAATAATGTCCTTTTTTAAAAGAGTACTTTTTCTGAAAATGTATTTTTTTTAAAATATGTAGTGCTCTAAAAAAATACCTTTTTAAAAAATACGTTTTTAAGAAAAGGACTTTTTGCAAAAGGTACGTTTTCAAAAACAGTAGCTTTTTAAAAAATTACTTAAGAAAATACTTTTTAAATTCTACTTTTTTTAAAAATTTACTTTTTTTATATGTCCTTTTTTTATAAAGGTACTTAAAAAAACGTTTTTAAAAGGGAGTTTTTTAAAAAGGTACTGTACTAAAAATGCACTTTTTTAAAAAGGTAATTTTTTTAAAAAGGTAGTTTCTTTTTAAAATGGTTCCTTTTTGAAAAAGGTACATGTTTTAAAAATGTACTTTTTTTAAAAAGGTACTTTATTAAAAAGGTAAATTTTTTAAAAAGGTTCTTTTTTAAAAAGATACTTTTTTAAAAAGGTACAAGAAAATTCGCTTATAGTCCACTGCCTCATTTGCACGCTATTTGTGGACTATAACGCGAATTGGACTATATCTTGAATTTTATATAACCCAATTTTTGGCTTATATGCGAATCTCTATATAATTGTTTCTTTTAACAGTAGAATAAAACTAACGCTTAGAAATTACTTCCTTATCTACTCAATTCATAAATATTGCAATTAAGATTGAAAAAATACAAATAATTTCTACTTTAATATGAGTAATATTTTCATAAAATTATGATTACAAAATATACTATTTTTGACTTTTGCATTTTGGATTATATCTACCATAACTTGCATATATTTAAGATATTTCAAACCACATCTTGGTGGCGTATAAGCGAAAATGGACTATAGAGCTAATGGACTATGTAAAAAATATTTTGCAGGTATTTATTTTACTTACAGATGACAGAAAAATTAACATTTTGGAATATATCGCAAATTCTACTATAAGCGCTGTGGCTTATAAACGAAATATACTGTACTTTTCTTAAAAAGGTACTTTTTTAAAAAAAGCACTTGTTTTAAAAAGGAACTTTTTTTTAAAAGGTACTTTTTTAAAAAGGTACTTTTTCAAAAAGGTACTTTTTTAAAAAGGTACTTTTATAAAAAGGTACTTTTTTAAAAAGGTACTTTTTAAAAAGGTACATTTTTAAAAAGGTACTTTTTTAAAAAGGTCCTTTTTTAAAAAGGTCCTTTTTTAAAAAGGTACTGTTTTAAAAAGGTACTTTTTTAAAAAGGTACTTTTTTAAAAAATTACTTTTTTAAAAAGGTAGTTTTTTTAAAATGTACTTTTTTTCAAAAGGCACTCTTTTTAAAAAGGTACTCTTTTTAAAATGGTACTCTTTTTAAAAAGCTACTTTTTAAAAAAGGTACTAGTTTTAAAACGGTACTTTTTTTAAAAAGGTATTTTTTAAAAAGGTACTATTTTAAAAAGGTACTTTTTTTTTATAAAAAGTACTTTTTTAAAAAGTTTTTCTTAAAAAAGGTAATTTTTTTTTATTTTGACAGGTACTTTTTTTAAAAGGGTACTTTTTTCAAAAAGGTACTCTTTTTAAACAGCTACTTTTTTAAAAAAGGTACTTGTTTTGAAAAGGTATTTTTTTTAAAAAGGTAATTTTTTGAAAAATACTTTATTTTAAAAGGTACTTGTTTTGAAAAGTTACTTTTTTAAAAAAGGTAATTTTTTGAAAAATACTTTATTTTAACAGGGTACTTTTTCTAAAAAAGTATCTTATTAAAAAAAACATTTTTAACAAAACGGTACATTTTCTTAAAAATAACTTTTTTAAATAAATGTAGTTTTCTAAAAAAGTACCTTTTTAAAATAGTACGTTTTTTAAAAAAAGGATGTATTTACAAAAAGGACGTTTTTAAAAATAGTTCCTTTTTAAAAAACGTACTATTTTATTTAAATGCTACTTTTTTAAAAATATAATTTTTTAAATGTAGTTTCTTTAAAAATATACTTTTTTTAAAAGGAACTGTTTTTAAAAAAATAAATTTTTTAAAAAGGCTACTTTTTTAAATATCTACTTTTCATAAAAAGGTCCTTTTCAAAAAAGGTACTTTTTTAATAAGGTATATTTTTAATAGGGTACTTTTTTTAAAAAGGTACTCTTGTAAAAAGGTACTTTTTTCAAAAGGTATTTTTTAAAAAGATACTTTTTAAAAAGGGGTTTTTTTAAAAGGTACTTTAATAAAAAGCTACTTTTTTAAAAAGGTACTTTTTTTTAAAAAGCTACTTTTTAAAAAGGTACTTTTTCTAAAAAGGTAGTTTTTTAAAGAGGTACTTTTTAAAAAAAAAGTACTTTCTTTTTAAAATGGTTCCTTTTTTAAAAAGGTACATGTTTTAAAAAGGTACTTATTTTAAAAGGTACTTTATTAAAAACGTACATTTTTAAAAAGGTTTTTTTAAACAGATACCTTTTTTTAAAAAAGGTATGTACTTTTTTTTAAAAAGGTCCTTTTTTCAAAAAGGTACTTTTTTTTAAAGGTACTATTTTTAAAAAGGTTCTCTTTTAAAATGGTACTCTTTTTAAAAAGCTACTTTTTTATAAAAGGTACTTGTTTTAAAAAGGTACTTTTTTAAAAAAGTATTTTTTTAAAAAGGTACTTTTTAAAAAAGGTATTTTTTAAAAAAGGTACTGTTTTTAAAAAGTACTTTTTTAAAAAGTTTTTCTTAAAAAGGATACTTTTTTATTTTGACAGATACTTTTTTTAAAAGGGTACATTTAAAAAAACTTTTTTTAAAAGACACTTTTTTAAAAAGGTATTTTTAAAAAGGACATTTTGTTAAAAAAAAAATGTTAAAGGTACTTTATTAAAAAATGTACTTTTTTGTAAAGCGGACTTTTTAAATACGAACTTCTTTATTAATTTAAATCTACTTTTTTAAAAAGGTTTTTTTTGAAAAGGTATTTTTTACGTAGCTCAAAATGTAACGCTCAAAATGTTTTTTTTTCTTCTTTTAAAGTACTTTTTTATTTCAAAAAGGAGATTTTTTCAAAAGGTACTTAAATCTTCTTAAAAATGTGGTTTTTTAAAAGGGTAATTTTTTAAAAGGGTAATTTTTTAAATTTAGTTTTTATAAAAGGTAGTTTTTTATAAAGTTACGTTTAAAAAAATGCCTTTTTAAAAAATTACTTAAAAAGTAATTTTTGAATGCTTTTTTTGAAAAAGGTTATTTTTTGAAAAATACTTTATTTTTCTAAAAAAGTATCTTATTAAAAAAGTACATTTTTTTTGAAATGTACTTTTCTAAAACATGTAGTTTTCTAAAAATGTACCTTTTTAAATAAGTACGTTTTTAAAAAAAGGACGAATTTACAAAAAGTACGTTTTTAAAAATAGTTCCTTTTTAAAAAATTACTTTTTAAAAAACGTACTATTTAAATGCAACTTTTTTAAAAAGATACTTTTTTAAATGTAGTTTCTTTAAAAATATACTTTTTTTAGGAAGGTAAGTTTTTTAAAAAGGTACTTTTTTTAAAAAGGTACTCTTTTTAAAAAGGTACTTTTTTTAAAAAGGTAATTTTTTAAAAAAGCTACTTTTTAAAAGTCCTTTTCAAAAAAGGTACTTTTTTAATAAGGTATATTTTTAATAAAAGTACTTTTTTTAAAAAGGTACTCTTGTTAAAAGGTACTTTTTAAAAAAGTTTTTTTTAAGTTTTTTTTAAAAGGTACTATTATAAAAAGCTACTTTTTTTAAAAAGCTACTTTTTTAAGAAGCCATTTTTTTAAAATACTACTATTTTTAAAAACCTATTTTTTTTAAAAGCTATTTTTTAAAATGGTACTTTTTCTAAGAAGGTAGTTTTTTAAAAAGGTACTTTTTCTAAAAATGTTTTTTTAAAAAGGTACTTTTTTTAAAAAAGGTAACTATTTTTAAAATGAAACATATTTTAAAAAAGTATTATTTTAAAAATTACTTTTTGAAAAGGTATTTATTTAAATGTACTTTTTAAGCAAGTAAACTTTTTGAAGAAATTACCTTTTTTAAAAAGATATTTATCTTAAAAAGGTAATTTTTTAAAAATTTACTTTTTTAAAGTTTTTTTAAAGGTGCTTTTTTAAAAAAGCTACCCCAGCAAAAATATCCGTCTACCGGAAGCAGGTTTGTAAGGGAGAGATTTCGGTACTCTCCCTTACCAACCTGCTTCGGTATTACATGATTTTTGTATGGGATGTCCCACTTGGTAGGTCTGGAGGCATGAGCTTCTTTCTGCGAATCCTATATGCATTAACCTCATGAATTTTTTATATGTATATAATTAAAAAATGTTTTTCTCTTTATATCACAATTTTACCACACTTGGATTAATTTTTTATTTGCCATTATTTTATGTTGTTTTTATATTTATTTATGTATTAAATGGTGCAAATACAATTGGATATTATATTACACTACAATTTACTTTTATTAAATACTTTTTGTTCGCGTATTGAATCAGGAATCGATTCCACGATCTCTGCATGATAGAACACTAACCACTAAGCTATCGAGGCACATTTATTTTAATACACAATTCAATGGAAGAATAAAAAAATTAATTACGAAGCAAAATCACACTCGCATCCATATTTGTACCCATTTAAGCGAGAGATGATGCACTATAAAAAGTTTGAGTTGAATAAAAAACTTCGTGTTTAAAACACATGAAAAAACATAAATAGCCGACCAAATTCATCGTATGTGTGGTAAGTTTCTTCGCTCGCTTACGTTATTCCATCCTCGTAAGGCAGAGAGGAATAACGTGTGCACTGTGTGCTTTTCCGCATCTCCGAAGCACTTCTTATTAATCTACCTGCTTCCTTGTACCAGATTTATTTTTCCTGGGTACATTTTGGAAAAGTAATTTTGAACAATGTATTTTTTAAAAGGTACATACCGAAAAACGACGGTTTTGTGCTTCATATTTAATTTATTACTTTTATTAGATGACAACACATCCTATCTACTTTTTTTAAAAAGTTCCTTTTCAAAAAAGCTCTTTTTTTAATAAGGTATATTTTTAATTAAGGTACTTTTTTTTTAAAAGATACTCTTGTAAAAATGTACTTTTTTAAAAAGGTATTTTTTAAAAAGGTACTTTTTAAAAAGGTACTTTTTTTTAAAAAGATACTTATATCGCACCTGTTCATCAAAAGTAACACAACTCAAAATTTACAAGTTTTCAGTAGAGGCAAACAACTAATTGCGCCAATATAATGGAATTATTGTTATAAACAAATATACCGTTGTAAAGGAAACTCAATATTATTTCAATAAAATAATACAATACCAAAATTTTTACAGTGGTTAGATATGGTAATCATACACTGTTTCCTTCAAAAAAGTGGAAAATATAATTTTTTGAGTTGTGTTACTTTTGATGAACAGGTGCGATATGTAAAGCAACTTTTTTTTAAAACTACTATTTTTAAAAAGCTACTTTTTTTAAAAAGCTACTTTTTAAAAAGGTACTTTTCCTAAAAAGTTAGTTTTTTAAAAAGGTACTTTTTTAAAAAGGTCCTTTTTTAAAAATGTACTTTTTTTAAAAAAGGTACCTATTTTTAAAATGAAACATATTTTAAAAAAGTACTATTTTAAAAATTACTTATTTATAAGGTATTTATTTAAATGTACTTTTTAAACAATAAACTTTTTAAAAAGTACCTTTTTGAAACAGATATTTATCTTAAAAAGGTAATATTTTAAAAAATTACTTTTTTAAAGTTATTTTTTAAAGGTCATTTTTTGAAAAAGCTACTTTTTGGAAAATGTACATTTTGGAAAAGTAATTTTGAACACTGTATTTTTCTTAAAAGGTACATACTGAAAAACGAAAACACAACAAATTTATGGACAAAACTTAGGGGCTATTCAAATATTCTGTAACGCTCCAGTAATTTAAAACAAAACGTTACTTTTTTAAATAATCTTATGCAATATGTGAATACCCCCTTAGTGTCTGACTTGGTATTGGGTCTTAATGAAAGATTTCAGGGTTTGGTAATTTACTAAATGCATTTTTTATGCACAATTCTTGATCGTCGATAAAAAAACGATTATTTCAGTTGCAGTCTACTACAGTATAATTCGTTTATAAGCCACACCGCTTATAGTAGAATTAGCGATATATTCCAAAATGTTAGTTTTTCTGTCATCTATAAGTAAAATACCTGCAAAATATTTTTTATTTAGTCCATTAGTCCTATAGTACATTTTCGCTTATACGCCACCAAGATTTGGTGTGAAATATCTTAAATATATGAAAGTTATGGAAGATATAATCCAAAATGCAAAAGTCAAAAGTAATATATTTTGTAATCATAACTTTATGAAAATATTACTCATATTGAAGTAAAAATTGTTTACAGTTTAGCAATCTTAATTGCAATATTTGTGAATTGAGTAAATAAGGAAGTAATTTCTTAACGTTAGTTTTATTTTTCTTTGTTAAAAGAAATAATTATATGGGGATTCGCATATAAGGCACAAATTGGCTTATATAAAAATCAAGATAATAGTCCAATTCGCCTTATAGTCCAAAAAAGGGTGCAGATGAGGCAGTGGACTATAAGCGAATTTTACTGTACTTCCATATTAGAAAATCGTCTTATTGTGTTACCTATTAAGGTCATGTATCTCTATATTCCCCAATATTTATTTTTTGTGGGTTAAGCTAATCTCTATTCTTGCATTTCGTTGGTACTAATGCCAACTGATCAGTAGATCTTTAACCATCATGATTGAAAAAATGTATTAATATGTTTATACGAAAAAATCCCAATTTCTAGTACTTTTTTTTATGTACAGCTTTTTGTTGCATTGTCAAGCTTTTTTAACCCCAATGTCCAGCTTTTTGCGAATATAGATCTGGCATCCCTATACCCCCATATAAATAATTTCTTAATTTCCCTATATCTGAACACCTATATTATTAGTGAATCTCTCCAAAACTGACGTGGGTCACTCGAACAAATCGAACGTAGGAAACGTAAATAATGTGGCTTAACAGTCAGGTATAAAAGCATACGTAGATAACGAATAATACTCAGTTAACAAATTTTACTTTTCAAAATAACACACGCAACAAGTGGATTTAATAAAATAATTTATTTTGCATTTAGAGTATTTATAAAATTGACTTTAACTGCTTGTAATCCAAGAAATAAAAATATCTAAATATAATATGTTACCTGTTGTTTGTATTGGTTTCAATTTTGTTTTACCGTGTTGTGGGTCTTTATATGCACATGGTTTATAACTATGGACGAAAAGTGAGAATGGTAGAAAGTTTAAGTAATGAAAATAAACAGATTGTAAAAGAATACAAGCAAGCGCCTGGTCCGTTTCCTTGGCCAATAATTGGAAATTTGGAATTGTTAGCTAAGTATAAAATTTCCTATCAAGGATTTTCAGAGTTTTCAAAATAATTTGGTGATATTTTTACACTGAGTCTTTGCAGGACATGCTTTTGTGTAGTTAATAACTTTGCGTTGATACGGGAAGTCATTAACTAAAATGGAAAATTCTTCGGAGGCCTTCCACATTTTTAGCGACATCATAAACTATTTGGAGGAGATTGTAATAACTGTAAATGTTTTGCTATTTTGTTCAAATGATTGTTATTCAATTTGTATTACTTTACAGCGGAAACGCCGCAATCTTGCTCGTCGTTATTGTTCGCCTAGAGCATTTTCATCATACTTTTCGAAAATGTCAAACGTGGATTGCTTTGAAATCAGTGAACTTCTGGAAAAAATAAAAGAAGTATTTCCAGGTGAGGAGTTTGAAATTAAGCCCCTAATTCAACAAACCTGTACAAATATGCTTACGCACTACATGCGCTCTATTCATTTTGAGTATGATGATACAGAATTCCAAATAATTTTTAACTAGGGGTTTATCTTTTAAAGCATCAATAAAACAATGTTACTTATAATGTTGATGTGTATAACATCGTTGCCTTTTTTCCAACTTTTTCAGGAGTTTTTTTATAGTTCTGACAAATCAAATAAATTTAATTAACACAATGAAAATAGATATGCTTGTGTGTGTGAAAACTTACTATTTAACTATTTTTCATAGTGTTTATATAATTAAAAATTGGACATCACGGCATAAGATAATTTTGTAAAATTAAAATAAAAAATAAAAAACTGGACATCACGACATAAGTTTGTAGTCAATAAAATAAAATTAAAATAAATAAATAAATTATCACGGCAGAACACAAATTATCACAGTTCAGGTTTCAGTTGTTTATCACAGACTAGTGAGAGTGTATAGCAATTGAATATTGTAAATTAATGTTGTCTTTGCCTTCTTTTGTATTCATTGTTTGATTGGTCCGTTCTTCTAGACAGATAAATGAAACACAATAACACACTTTGGAAAGCCTACGAATACAAGAACGGATCAAACAAACAATGAATACAAAAGTAGGCAAAGACAACATTAATTTACAATATTGAATTGCTATACACTCTCACTAGTCTGTGATACAACAACTAAAACCTGAACTGTGATAATTTGTATTGTGCCGTGAGTATTTATTTATTTATTTTCATTTTATTGACTACAAACTTATGTTGTGATGTCCAGTTTTTTTATTTTAATTTTATAAAATTATCTTATGCCGTGATGTCCAGTTTTTAATTATATAAACAATTTTATAAACAACATGAAAAATACTTAAATAGCAAGTTTTCTCACACACAAGCATATATATTTTCATTGTATTAATTACATTTATTTAATTTGTCAGAATTATAAAGATAAAAGCTCCTGAATAAGTTGGAAAAAAGCCATCGAAACATCGAGCAGATGTTATATACATCCACAATTTAAATAATATTGTTTAAATGATGTTTTAAAACATAAACTGGCCATGCCTAAAGAAACCCCTAGTAATACTAAAAGAATTCAGTAGTCAAAACTAAAACTAGCAATCATGATTGTTAACTGTTTTGATGAAATATTTTGGAAGATTAACCAAGGGTATGCTTTAGACTTGTTGCCTTTCCGCTTTTTTTGGCTGTCCCCTTTTTACAAAAACCATAGTTGGATAATCTTCTAAAATAAGGAAGTTTATATTAGAACATATTATTTGTGAACGCGAACAAAACTTAGATTTAGATGAACCTGAGAGGGCCTTTACCGATGCTCTTTTAAAGAGTTTTATTGAGGAGAACAATGTTTCGCGAGACACAATAATTTGTTTACCCTAGGATTTTACTGGTGGTCATTCGGCTGTGGGGAGTCTAGTTATGATGGCATTGGGCTACATTGCCGAAACCCTTTAATTGGAAAACAAATACAGTCTGAAGTTGATGATATATCTAGGAATGGTGAGAGAGAAATTTCTCTTCATGATATGGACAGTATGCTATTTACAATGGCAACCATTTTCTAAGTTCTACGTTATGCTTCATCTCCTATTGTACCACACTTTGCTACTGAAGACACTGTCGTTGCAGGATACAGAGTTACTGCAGGAACTCTTGTGCTTATCAGTAACTGCAAATTGAACACTAGTTCTGAATACTGGAGAAATCCCGAAGAATTCAATCCTCTGCGATTTCTTGAAACTGTGGATGAAGAAGAATATGCAAACAACCTTAGCGCGCGAACATGGCTTAAAACTTCTGCAGCAATTATTATCGATTCGAAACGACGAAACTCCGAACGTTCTGACTCTGGTATAGAATACGATAGGGATCTCTTAGCTATAAGCTCATCACTATCCGGGTATTCACTTCTTAACCCATTATCTAAATCTCAAAATGTAATAAAACCAAAGCATTGGCGTCGTGAAGAAGTGACGACTTAAGAAAAATATAGCTCACTTTTTGCCTTTTAATATTGGGCAAAATCTTGCGCGAGGTTTTGGCTTTATTTTACTATCAAACATTCTTCAGCAATATATTAGTTCTAAAGATTTTTCAACCATAAAAATAGTGCTAGCATGTGTCGCTTAGCCTACAAAAAGTTTTCCTTTAGTTTTTAATCCGCGCGTTATAAAACAGAGCAAAAAAGATCAAAATTAATAATTTAAAATGTGTTGGGAGCGTGTAACAGGGATTTTTTTAATTGGTCGTTGAAACTGGTCTGGATATTTCATAATCTTCATTATATCTTATTTATAGCTTTTTATAGTCGCAAAGGCTCAGTCATTCATTTGAATTTCAGTTTTTCACAGTTTGCACATTATTTCACAGTTTTCATCTCAAAAGAATATTGAAAAATAAAAATTTCACATATAAACTGAAAACTCCAAAGCTAAATGTTTTCAAAGAACACACTATTGTGTGAACATTTAAATTTCAAAAATAGCTCTGTGTTCTACAATTTTTTACAACTTTGATGAAAAGGAATTAAAGAGTAAAGACATTCAAATAAAAATATTTTAAAATGTATCCATGTTCGTGTTCGTATTTGTATTAAAATTAAAATAATAAAATATTTTATTATTTCAAAAGGAAAATATACATTTTTCCATTGTACATTTCTGGAACAAACAACAACAAAAATTTTGCGTTAGTATGATTTACTTTTTGACTGGTCACAATAACAGAGATTATGTAATATTTAGGAGTTAATCGAACAGAGCTAAAACTTCGAAAATTTCATTAAATTGTAATACATGTGTGGTTTCTGCGGTCTAATTTAAAATTGAAAAATCAGAATGCAAAATTATGACACAAATATAAAAACCTGTTTAAAAACATGTACAACAACAATAGCTTGATTTATCGTATGCGGCGCTTACGTGCAAGCAAAAGCCAATAAAAATAAGAGTTGGAAAATTGGAATAAAGAATCAGAAGGTGAAATTTGTTTGGCTCACCATATTAATAAAAGGAATAGGACTCATATTCTATTTCCTCATAAAATTTAGTTAAATAGCTGATGTTTCATTAATACTAGTATCCACGATCAAACGTGGTAAAAGCGAACAAAGGACGCTCATGATGACAGCGTAGCGGCTGTCGAAATTAGTAGTACTAATCCGTTCTGCTAGTCTGTTTAGATATTCTAATATTCCACTCTTAAAAATAATTTGAATTTA
Organism: Panzeria rudis; assembly: GCA_956483635.1. Taxonomy (NCBI): domain Eukaryota; kingdom Metazoa; phylum Arthropoda; class Insecta; order Diptera; family Tachinidae; genus Panzeria; species Panzeria rudis. The sequence continues at coordinate 52,066,420 of OY101449.1, read as the reverse complement.
CATTAATCAATTATTGTGAACTTAAGCCAAATAATAATAACTTCCGACTTATACACATTTTCAGTTCAAATAATAATTACGTATAAACATTTTCTCTAATGCAAAGCTAAAATGATTTTCTCATAAGAAACTAACAATTGCAGGTAGTAGCGGGTTTTTGATTTCACGTGATGATAGACATATATACATATGTGCACATACATACACATTATGTTTTTGTAATTACTATATAATCTACCCAGCGGCAAAAATAAGTAGTAAGCAGGCCTTCTGGAAGTCCTTATTTGGCAGACACAAGGCCTCCTTGCCCCATTCCATACTCATACATATTTTACACACGATGTCCTAGCCAGCCAAGGCATTCTTTGTTCCCTTCTTCAACAGGCCTGGTAGGAGGGCTTCTTTTTTTTCACTTTTATTTAAGGTTTTCGTATATGTTGTTTTGTCTTTGGAATGAGATTTTTTTATGACGGCTTATTAGATTAGTTGCTATAAACGTGGTACGTGTCCAAAATGTATGTATGTATGCACAAATACACGTAATGAAAAATAACCTATGTAGTAGGGAGTAGGTAGGCCTTCCATAAGGCCTTCCTGAGAATGGAAGCGAGCATGAGTATTGGATATAAAAAAGGTCTAAGAAGGTCTTACAGAAGGCATTATAAATGAAGGTCTACAAAAGTTTGCCGCTGGGTATGTATATATATAAATGAATCTGTGTTTGTACACTTGTTTGTTTATTTGTTCCTTATAGGAAGCCAAGCGGTAGCACCGATCGTGCTGAAATTTTGGCACAGTCTTACTAACGATCGGGAAACTAATATAGGCTTATTTATTTTTTTCAATTTCGGGGGATAGGGTGCCTCTTAGGGTTGCTAGCTGGGCTGGACTTGGCTGGATTGTCTAGCTTTTTTTATGCTTGTCCAGTTTCCAGCTAAAACTAAATTTGTCCAGCTAAATAGAAATTTTCGAAAAAAATTTCCATATTATTTATTCCCAGTAAAAAAAACACTCCAAAGAAGTCATCAAAATTTAGAGTTTGCGATCAGGAAGTAGTGCAAATTTGGATAATTTCTAATGATTTTTACATAGGGTTGTCATTGCAAGAAGTTCTGTTTTTCGATTCCTAATCACCGAATTGGAAGCGAAGTTAAGAAATATTTCCTTTCTGGCGTTCTGTATTAATATTTTTCTCTAGGAAAAAGAGTACAAAGTTACACATTTTCGCAACTTGTTTCTTTTTATATGAATTTAAACGCAAAACGGCGTTTTTATGTAAATTTCAGTAAATAACTTTTAATTTTTAGACGAAAATTAGTTCATAAATTTCTTAAAATAAATTGAATTTTTAAAAAGCATTCTGGGTATTTCATAAAATTATAAAGGAATTTTTGTGTGACTAAAATAAATTTTGACTTGCTTTTCTACTAATTATCTGCATTTTTGAATATCGATTCTTTGGAAGCAATGAAAATGTAGTTCCTCAAAAAGGACTTCCAATTTTTTTTACTGGGTTACTTTACAATGTAAAGTTTACATTTATAATTACAGTATTAGTAATTACATAACAAGAACTTTTGCAAAAGTGTTGTCATTAACCCCGACCAAAAAAGTTTGTAGTGTGTATGTCTGTTCCCTCATAGAACCTAAACGACTGGATGGATTACGATTTAGTTTGATCTGTTTCAAAGCTGACTTGATCGAGTGTTCTTAAGGTACGGTCAGATTGGAGAGACATTTGCTTCAAATATGTTTGTTCATGTTTAACAATTTTTTTTTGTAAATACATACACAATTTGTTTTGTGGTCACACTACGCACATTTATTTGACCGTTTTGTTTCTTCAAACAGCTGTCAAATAACGGCAACATTTGGCTTCGTATCTGGTTTTTGTCGTGGCAACACTTCACTTGTGTCCCCATTTCGTATTTAAACTAAAAATCAATTAAAAGCAATATAAGCATGTACTTATTATGTATTTCTTTTTATACAAATTTATTAAAAAATTTCCATTATGCACATACATACCATTCTATGCACATATACATACATAATATGCAGCACCAAATAATACTCAGCAGTCCAAGTTGTTACCGACGACATTTTCATCGATGATATCTGAAGACAATCAATGATTTGTCGCGCATAAAACACATTTCGAAATAAGTTTGGTGACAAGGTGGTATACGTTGTCGTGTATAAAAAATTTTTCCAGACAAGATTATGAAAATATAAACATACATATATGCTAAGAAACCTTATTCACGACAAGATGGGAAGCAACTGTATCGAAGTTGTCGTCAGTACAGTTTTATTGACGACAACAAGAGCTGCATCGAAGTTGGCGTGTGTTCTGTTTTATTGACACCAAGATGAGTACAAAAATACATCGAAGCTGTCGTGTGTACGGTTCTATTGCTGATAACAAAAGTAAGAACTGCATCGAAGTTGTCGTGTTTATGTACAAAGTTTTTTAAATACCTCGGTAGGCTAGTAGGTAGCGTGCTAGCCTATCAATGCGGAGGTTGTGGGTTCTATTCGATTATTATATTTTTAAATTTTATTATTATTCATTGACGACAACTTTAGTAGCATGTTACCAACGTTGTCGTCAAAGACATTTGTGCCCTTTATTTGAAAATGTCGTCAATAGTTGGCTTGGACTGTCGTCATATTGAAGTGTAGTCAACCAACTACTTTTAACAAGAACACGAAAAACCGCTTAAATAAAAAACGATGTGAGCCGTTAATTTTAAAATTAATTTTTAGAATAAATGGTAGCCTGTCTGAAAGAGTGAAAAGCAAAAATATAATTGCGTTGCCAAACTTAGTTCTGGAGTTACGTAGCTCAAAATTTGTACTTTCTTTTGTACTTTTTTAAAGGTATGTACTTATTTATTTCCGAAAGAAAATTTTTTTCAAAAGGTACTGTTTTTTAAAAAAGTTCTTTTTAAAAATGTGCTTGTTTAAAATGGTAATTTTTTAAAAAGGTCCTTTTTTTAAATGCTATTTTTATTTAAGTTACTTTTTTAAGGAAGTCTTTTTAAAAATGTACCTTTTTAAAACTTTTAAAAAGGTACTTTTTTTAAATGGTATTTTTTAAATGCTTTTTTTAAATGTAGTTTTTATAAAAGTTACTTTTTCTCAAAAAGTACTTTTTTAAATTTAATTTTCTAAATAAGTACTTTTTTAAAAAAGTATGTTTTTAAAAAAATTAGCTAAGAAAATTAACCTTATAAAAATGTTTTTTTAAGTACCTTTTAAATGCTACTTTTTTAAAAAGTTACTTTTTTATAATAATGTCCTTTTTTAAAAGAGTACTATTTCTGAAAATGTACTTTTTTCAAATATGTAGGGTTGTAAAAAATACCTTTTTAAAAAAGTACGTTTTTAAGAAAAGGACGTTTTTGCAAAAAGTACGTTTTTAAAAAAAGTACCTTTTTAAAATATTACTTAAAAATATACTTTTTAAATTCTACTTTTTTAAAAAGGTACTTTTTTTATATGTCCTTTTTTAAAAAGGTACTTTTTTATATGTCCTTTTTTAAAAAGGTACTTAAAAAACGTTTTAAAAAGGTAGTTTTTTAAAAAGGTACTTTACTAAAAATTCACTTTTTTAAAAAGGTAATTTTTTTTAATAAAAGTACTTTTTTTTTAAAAAAATGTACTTTCTTTTTAAAATAGTTCCTTTTTTAAAAAGGTACATGTTTTAAAAAGCTACTTTTTTAAAAGGGTACTTGATTAAAAAGGAAAATTTTTTTAAAAAGGTTCTTTTTTTAAAAATTTACTTGTTTTAAAAAGGTACAGTAAATTTCGCTTATAGTCCACTGCCTTATTTGCACGCTATTTGTGGACTATAACGCGAATTGTACTATATCTTGAATTTTATATAAGCCAATTTTTGGCTTATATGCGAATCTCTATATAATTATTTCATTTAACAGTAGAAAAATAAAACTAACGCTTAGAAATTACTTCCTTATCTAGGTACTCTTTTTAAAAAGGTACTCTTTTTAAAATGGTACTCTTTTTAAAATGGTACTCTTTTCAAAAACCTACTTTTTAAAAAAAGGAACTTGTTTTAAAAAGGTACTTTTTTAAAAAAGGTATTTTTTTAAAAAAGGTACTTTTCTTTAAAAGTACTTTTTTAAAAAGTTTTTCTTAAAAAAGGTAATTTTTTAATTTTGACAGGTACTTTTATTTAAAAGGGTACATTAAAAAAAACTTTTTTTAAAAGACAGTTTTGAAAAGGTATTTTTTAAAAAGGAAATTTTTTTTAAAAAGGTATTAAAAAAAATTTTAAAGGTACTTTTTGGTAAAGGGGACTTTTTAAATAGGAACTTTTTAAATAGGAAGCTACTTTTTTAAATATGTACTTTTTTTAAAAAGGTCCTTTTCAAAAAATTACTTTTTTTAATAAGGTATATTATTAATAAAGCTACTTTTTTAAAAAGGTTCTCTTGTAAAAAGGTATTTTGTTTGAAAAAGGTAAAAATGGTACATGTTTAAAAATTTACTTTTTTTAAAAAGGTACTTTATTAAAAAGGTACTTTATTAAAAAGGTAAATTTTTTAAAAAGGACCTTTTTTAAAAAGGTAGTTTTTTTAAAATGGTACTTTTTTTAAAAAGGTACATTTAAAAAAAACTTTTTTTAAAAGACACTTTTAAAATCGTTTTTTTTAAAGGAAATTTTTTTAAAAAGGTATTTAAAAAAATTTAAAGGTACTTCATTTAAAAAGGTACTTTTTTGTAAAGAGGACTTTTTAAATAGGAACTTCTTTATTAATTTAAATCTACTTTTTTAAAAAGGTTCTTTTTTTTAAAAGGTATTTTTTACGTAGCTCAAAATGTTACATAGCTCAAAATGTTTACTTTTTTGTACTTTTTTTAGTACATTTTTATTTGAAAAAGGTGATTTTTTCAATAGGTACTTAAATCTTCTTAAAAATGTTGTTTTTTAAAAGTGTAATTTTTAAAAAAGGTAATTTTTAAATTTAGTTTTTATAAAAGGTAGTTTTTTAATAAGATACGTTTTAAAAAAAGTACGTTTAAAAAAATGCATTTTTTAAAATGACTTAAAAAGTAATTTTTGAATGCTATTTTTTAAAAAAGGTAATTAAAAAAAATACTTTATTTTATTTAAAAGGGTACTTTTTCTGAAAATGTATTTTTCTAAAAAAGTATCTTATTAAAAAAGTAAATTTTTAACAAAAGGGTACATTTTCATAAAATATACTTTTTTAAAAAATGTAGTTTTCGAAAAAAGTACCTTTTTAAAAAAGTCCATTTTTCAAAAAAAGTACGTTTTTATAATTAGTACTTTTTTAAAAAATTACTTTTTAAAAAACGTACTATTTAAATGATACTTTTTTAAAAAGATACTTTTTTTAAATGTAGTTTCTTTAAATAGATACTTTTTTTTAAGAAGGTAAGTTGTTTAAAAAGGTACTTTTTTAAACAGGTACTCTTTTAAAAAATTTACTTTTTTAAAAAGGTAATTTTTTAAAAAAGCTACTTTTTTAAATATCTACTTTTTTTAAAAAGGTCCTTTTCAAAAAAAGGTACTTTTTTAATAAGGTATATTTTTATTAAAGGTACTTTTTTTTTAAATGTACCCTTGTAAAAAGGTACTTTTCTAAAGAGGTATTTTTTAAAATGGTACTTTTTAAAAATGTACTTTTTTAAAAAGCTACTTTAATAAAAACCTACTTTTTTTAAAAAGCCACTTTTTTAAAAAGCGATTTTTTTTTGAAAAGCTACTTTTTTTAAAACTACTATTTTTAAAAAGCTACTTTTTAAAAAGGTACTTTTTCTAAAAAGGTAGTTGCTTAAAAAGGTATTTTTTCGAAAAAGGTATTTTTAAAAAAGGTCCTTATTTAAGGTCCTTATAAAAGGTACATTTTTTAAAAAAGGTACCTATTTTTAAAATGAAACATATTTTAAAAAAAGTATTATTTTAAAAGGTATTTATTTAAATGTACTTTTTAAACAAGTAAACTTTTTTAAAAAAGTACCTTTTTTAAAAAGATTTTATCTTAAAAAGGTAATTTTTTAAAAATTTGCTTTTTTAAAGTTATTTTTTAAAGGTGCTTTTTTGAAAAAGCTACTTTTTGGAAAATGTACATTTTTGAAAAGTAATTTTGAACAATGTTTTTTTCTTAAAAGGTACATACTGCAAAACGACGTTTTTGTGCTTCATATTTCATTTATTACTTTTATTATATGACAAAACATCCCAACAGCTGCTGTTTACTACCGTTTGATCTTACAAAAACTTTGCAAGAACAAATATTTGTTTTCTCAAAAAAGAGGATAATATTTGCCTGTGAGTGGTCACACTTTGTTCACATTAGGCACATTTTTGTTTGGCGGCTAATAATTTTGTTTGCCACTGATCAGCTGTTTTGCTGTTTGCCTCTAATAAATATTTTATGGTCAGACTACGATAAAGAAATATTTGTCGTTTTTCGTCAAATGTTTCCCCAATGTGACCGTACCTTTAGCTATGCTTGAAAAAAAAAGCGGTCCAGCCATTTAGAAGTTATCACCACTTTTGAGCTGCATCCTCTTGAATTTGTGTGTCTGTGTCATCGTAGCACAGTGCTGTGTCCCATAGACAAAAAGAGAAAATGAAATTTGGGTCTTCTTTTTGGATGAAATTTATATTTTTGCAATAACAACAAACTAGCTTAATTGGACAAAAAAAATTGTTTCAGAAAAAACACATTCCCGCCTATTGTGAAAGGCGACGTCGACGTCACATCAACATGACAGTAAACAATTGTCCCTTGTCTACTGATTGTCGACCACAAATGACTGCTATTGACAGTCTGTTACTATTTTCTGAAGCTTATGAAATTGTTCCAGCATGTTAATATTAATCAATTGTGGTCAACGAAGAGTAGACAAGTGAAAATTTTTCGATGTCGTGTTGATGTGACGTTGACGTCGCCTTTCACAATGGGGGGATTATATGGCCACCAGACGTCGGTAAAGTCAACAATTCTTTTTGGTAATTACAAATAAAAATCAATAATTTTTTTGGGGTTTACAAAAAAAATTTTTAAAAATCCATTTTTAAAGATATCTTTTATATTTTTTTTGCAAAAATAACTTAAATATATGTGCTATAAAATAAAGTATCGAATTTGTATAAAATACTGCAATAAATATTTACAAGAAAGCATTGAAAAACCTACTTTTTTTGTTTCGCAATTAAAAAATACCAAAAGTTTAATAGAGTAGTAAAAAAAATATGTTAATTGATTATAATAACTTCCATTTATTTTTGAAGCTACTAATACCTGTTTATAATATAATGTAGAAAAAATAACCGACTTTTTTTTACACTTTATACTTCTATCACTTATCTTTAACTTTCTTAATATTCAGTAAAATGTTCTAATTTTTTAGTGGGTAACTAAAAAGACATATAGTTCTAAATTATGGAAGATAAATATGTAATAAAGATTTAAGTGATTTATTAAAGAAGCCGGAAATGTGACTTATTTTTTAATTAAATTGTAAAAAATACCAAATTTTGATCCAATGTATTAAAAAAATATGTTAATCGATTTTAATTTTTTTCTTTTTTTTTTTGAGGATTGGGCCTTTATTTATATTAGCCATTCAACAAAAGTACCGACTTTTTGCAAAAATTTTTTCATATTACTTTTTCTGAGAGGTTATTTTTTAGAACTTTTTAATTCAATATTGTTCCAAAACCCATATATACTTTGTAAAAAAATCATTTTATAAAAATATTATTACCACCGTTACCTTTGCTTATAATTTCCATCATAAAAAATGATTCCGCATGTCTTTTTATAATATTGATTTTCAATGGAAATAAAAAGTTTGCTAAAGTTTTAAGCTATTTGTTACGTTTGTTTCTTAATAAAAGAGAATGCGTTATTTTTAAAATATTATGGCCGTTTTAAAAAAAAGCTAATATGCTAACAAAATTGGTTAAATAGAAAATAGGGGCAAAAATTAGAAATCAGTTTCAAATCCGAATAGGATTGATAATAGATCAGGAAAATCTGTTTTGCATTTAGTGTATTTATTAATTTGACTTTAACTGCTTGTAATCCAAGAAATAAAAATATCTAAATATAATATGTTACCTGTTGTTTGTAATGGTTTCAATTTTGTTTTACCGTGTTGTGGGTCTTTATATGCACATGGTTTATAACTATGGACGAAAAGTGAGAATGGTAGAAAGTTTAAGTAATGAAAATAAACAGATTGTAAAAGAGTACAAGCAAGTGCCTGGTACGTTTCCTTGGCCAATAATTGGAAATTTGGAATTGTTAGCTAAGTATAAAGTTCCCTTTCTTGGATTTTCAGTTTTCAAAAGAATTTGGTGATATTTTTACACTGAGTCTCTGCAGCACACGCTATTGTGTAGTTAATAACTTGGGGTTGATACGGGAAGTCATTAACTAAAATGGAAAATTCTTCGGAGGTCTTCCACATTTTTAGCGATATCATAAACTATTTGGAGGAGATTGTAATAACTGTAAGTGTTTTGCTATTTTCTTCAAATGATTGTTATTCAATTTGTATTACTTTACAGCGGAAACGCCGCAATCTTGCTCGTCGTTATTGTTCGCCTGGAGCATCTTCATCATACTTTTCGAAAATGTCAAACGTGGATTGCTTTGAAATCAGTGAACTTCTGGAAAAAATAAAAAAAGTATTTCCAGGTGAGGAGTTTGAAACCAAGCCCCCAATTAAACAAACCTGTACAAATATGTTTACGCGCTCAATTCATTTTGAGTATAATGATACAGAATTCCAAATGATTTTTAACTAGGGGTTTATGTTTTAAAGCTGTTTATGTTTTAAAGCATCAATAAAACAATGTTATTTAAAATGTTGATGTGTATAACATCTGCTTGAAGTTTCGTTGCCTTTTTTCCAACTTTTTCAGGAGCTTTTTTTTATAATTCTGACAAATTAAATAAATGTAATTAACACAATGAAAATTCATATGCTTTTGTGTGTGAAAACTTACTATTTAACTATTTTTCATAGTGTTTATAAAATTGTTTATATAATTAAAAGTGGACATCACGGCATAAGATAATTTTAAAAAACTAAAATAAAAAACTGGACACAACATAAGTTTTTAATCAATAAAATTAAAATAAATAAATTATCACGGCAGAACACAAATTATCACAGTTCAGGTTTCAGTTGTTTATCACAGACTAGTGAGAGTGTATAGCAATTGAATATTGTAAATTAATATTGTCTTTGCCTTCTTTTGTATTCATTGTTTGTTTGGTCCGTTCTTGTATTCGTAGGCTTTTCAAAGTGTAACGTTTATTGTGTTTTATTTCTCTGTCTATAATTTCAATGTTTTGAAAGCATATGTTGTCTCCACTCTCTTTTACATGTTGAGATAGAGCCGTGCTTTCTCTTCCCTTCCCTTCCCTAGTAACACCAAAAGAATTCATTAGTCAAAAATAAACTAGCAATCATGATTGTTAACTGTTTTGATGAAATATTTTGGAAGATTAACCAAGGGTATGCTTTAGACTTTTTGCTTTTCCGCTTTTTTGGCTGTCCCCTTTTTACAAAAACACAAAAACCATAGTTGGATAATCTTCCAAAATAAGGAAGTTTATATTAGAACATTATTTGTGAACGCGAACAAAACTAAGATTTAGATGAAACTGAGAGGGACTTTGCCGATGCTCTTTTAAAGAGTTTGATTGAGGACAAGAATGTTTCGCGAGACACAAAAATTTATATGCTCTAGGATTTTATTGGTGGTCATTCGGCTGTGGATAATCTAGTTATGATGGCATTGGCCTACATTGCCAAAACCCTTTAATTGGAAAACAAATACAATCTGAAGTTGATGATATATCTAGCAATGGTCAGAGAAAAATTTCTCTTCATTATATGCACAGTATGCTATTTACAATGGCAACCATTTTTTAAGTTCTACGTTATGCTTCATCTCCTATTGTACCACACGTAGCTACTAAAGACACTGTCGGTGCATGATACAGAGTTACTGCAGGAACTCTTGTGTTTATCAATAACTGCAAATTGAGCACTAGTTCTGAATACTGGAAAAATCTTGACGAATTCAATCCTCTGCGATTTCTTGAAACTGTGGATGAAAAAGAATATGAAAACAACCTTAGCGCACGAACATGGCTTAAAACTTCTGCAGCAATTATTATCGATTCGAAACGACGAGTCAGAAGGTTCTGACTCTGGTATAGAATACGACAGGGATCTCTTAGCTATAAGCTCATCACTATCCGTGTGTTCACTTCTTAACCCATTATCTAAATCTCAAAATGTAACCAAACCAAAGCATTGGCGTCGTGAAGAAGTGAAACTTAAGAAAAATATACCTCACTTTTTGCCTTTTAGTATAGGCAAGCGCACTTGTATTGGGCAAAATCTTGTGCGAGCTTTTGGCTTTATTTTACTATCAAACATTCTTCAGCAATATGATATTAATAAAATAGTGCCAGCATGTGTCGCTTAGCCTACAAAAAGTTTTCCTTTAGTTTTTAATCCGCGCGTTATAAAACAGAGCAAAAAAGATCAAAATTAATAATTTAAAATGTGTTGGTAGCGTGTAACAGGGATTTTTTTAAATTGGTCGTTGAAACTGGTCTGGATATTTCATAATCTTCATTATATCTTATTTATAGCTTTTTATAGTCGCAAATGCTCAGTGATTCATTTGAATTATTTATTTATTTTATTTGGAATGATCAGAATTTCACTTTTTCACAGTTTTCACAGAATTTTACAGTTTTCATCTCAAAAGAATATTGAAAAATAAAATTTTCACATATAAACTGAAAACTCCAAAGCTAAATGTTTTCAAAGAACACACTATTGTGTGCACATTTAAATTTCAAAAATAGCTCTGTGTTCTACAATTTTTTACAACTTTGATGAAAAGGAATTAAAGAGTAAAGACATTCAAATAAAAATATTTTAAAATGTATCCATGTTCGTGTTCGTATTAAAATTAAAATAATAAAATGTTTTATTATTTCAAAAGGAAAATATACATTTTTCCATTGTACATTTCTAGAACAAACAACAACCAAAATTTTCCGTTAGTATGATTTACTTTTTGACTGCTCACAATAACAGACATTGTGTAATATTTTGGAGTTAATCGAACAGAGCTAATGCAATTTATTTTGTATTTTTCTAAAATTTCATTAGAAGTTGATATTCGGAAACTTCATTAAATTTTAAATAAAATTGTGAACAAGTAAGTTTTCATATAAGTTTTCGCCTCTGAAAATTCTTAAAAATATTCAGTCTGAATGAGCTATTAGAAATTACTATTACGAATTAATTTGGTAAAACTATACAAACGGCAAGTTTATTAAGTTAATCAATTTCTTTCTTTCCTGTAGTGCGATTCTGTAACTTTTAACAATAACAGCAGTTGTTATATTGTCAACTTCTTGGTGCTGACTTTAGCCGATATGTTTTTTAGGTGTGTGAGACATATGTAACTTCGCATGTTTGTCAAAATTATCAATTTACAACGGTTTTTATAATTTTTGCTTTAACGCGTACATGTGCAATTACATCTGACATAACCTCTGAGTTTGTACACAATTTTCATAAATATATAAAGCGCTCTATGCTTTTCAATGTGTTTTCAGCCAAACCACACTTTTGTTAATTGAAAACAGCTGATGTCATTTGCTTTATCAGATGAAAATAGAACACGCTCTAATTGAAAAATTTTCATATGACTTTGCTTCTGTAAATGTCATCTGACAATGTTTCATATGTTTCACACGGAAGAATTTACAGTGGGAAATTTGACAAGTCAGATAAAAAATATATGTCGTCTAAAGTCAGCATAAGTTGTTTGCACTGCCGATTGTACCATTCTGTGACTTCTTGTTAACAACATTCTTTAAATATGGCATCATGTGATATCTCTGAACAAATGAATTTGTGATTGCCAAACAGTATATAGAAAAATTTATACATTGATTTCTTTATTTTTGTGAAATAAATGTTGAATTAAATGTTTAAATAATAGAAATATTGTTATTTAAGTAAAAGTTTTATGTGTTTGCTTTTTGTTGTAGACAGTGATGGAAAATACAGATTTCTATATGGTACTGAATTTGAACTTCAAAAGTACTTTTTCACCTAACTGGTATTTTTAAAGAATTTAAAAAATATTTTCGGTATTCTTAATTATCATACAAAAGAACCATTCTTGACATTTGAATATATTTTTAACTTCCCGCTATCAATAATTGGAAGTCAGTGATTTCATCCCAATTTTTGAAAATCGAGTTTTCAGCAGATCTCGAGGTTTTGAAGTCATGGGAATCTATTCTGACTACATTTACGATTATGCCCGTATGGATGTATGTACGTGTGTGTGTGTATGTATGTATGTAAACCTCTCATAACTTAACGGATGGGAGCCAGATTTACGGCATTCTAAATACAACGATCTTACATAGATTTCGGTTAGGTAGATTTTTAAAATTTTCGAAAATAAAGTTTAAAAAAAAAATGTTTTTCAAATAAATTTTAAACTACTAAATCAATCGCATCCAATCAGATCTTAAACTCCAAACAAATCTAATGCTGCAAATTTTGTTAAAACCGATTGATCCATTTGATGGACGTCGTTGACGGAAAAGTTCGAAGAAAGCACACTAGTAGTATAAATATGGGCATTCTGGCACACGTGTATTTTCCCATAAGGATCACTCCTTATTGGAAAATACATGGGGATCAATCTCTATTTATGGTCCATAAGGATCAATCCAATTAGAAAAAAATATTTTAATTCTTATACATATATATTTTCCATAAGGATCAGTCCAATTAAAAAAATATTCTAATATATACATATTTTCTATGAGGAGTAATCCAATTATAAATTGAAAAGGAGAAATTCAAATGAGATATTTTTGTTCCATAACAAGTTTAATGAGATTCTCGTTTGAGTAATTTCACTAAAAACTAAAATGAGAACTGGTTTGTTCTACACAAATTTGATATAAAAGAACATTCAGAGTTTAATTTTAGTTATTGTCCTTCAAAGTTACTTGAAATCACGTTCAACAAAATGCTAAGTATACAGTTTTACATAATATTATAATTTTTTATTTAGTTATTATATATAAGTTTAAGAAATACATACAGAATTTAATTAATTTTTGCTTTCTTTTAGATCTATCAACAAATAATAAACATTTCCAAAGGAAAGAAATCAGAATATACGAAAATTGGCGATATTCCTTTAAATGAACCTTACAAAATTTTAAATTTTGAATGGAAGGTTACACAATATGGATCTAAAGTTATTGCATATTTAGAGAACAATAAGTGGTTTTATCTTCCGCAAAGAATCGTTAAATATTTAAACAGAGAGGATCCTTACTTAGCTAAAATTAATGACAAAATTTGGACAATAATTTACAAAGGATGCCAATCACCAAATGGTTCTGCAATATTCGAACTAAACTATAGCTAAATTTTTATTTGTGATAACCATTTTTATGTAGTTGTAAAATTTTTAAAACCAATAAATGTGATTAATAAAGTGAAATGAAACCCGATTATTTATTCATTTTCTTTTTTGATGTTAAACATGCGCATGCCTGCATTTTATATGTTTTAAATGAGTTATCTTGTTTATTATTTATTTTCATTTTAAGAAAAACGTAGAGGTTAACATACATGTGCAAGACACAAGGTCATATATGTGTTACAGTGTTTTATTTTATTTTTATTTTCATTTATATAAAAATTTTTAAACATGGGATATGCAAAAAATTCTTAACAAAGAAAGGAAAATTTAAGAAAATTTCCCAATGACATGCGCATGCTTGATTTGCTTATACATGTCGCAGTATGTGGGCGCATTGTGTAAATCTAATTTTTATTTGTTTTGAGAATAAGGGTTGGGAAAGAACACTCATTACAAAAATATATTTGTATTTACTACGTTTTATTACTTAAGAAAAGGATATGGAAATTTTCAAAACAAAGTAAAACATCTGTTTGTATGGAAAAAGTCTTAAGACATGCGCATGCTTGATTTTCTTATGCATCTCGCAGTATGTGGGTGCTTTGGTGAAATCTACTTTTATTTGTTTTAAGAAAAAGGGTTGGGAAAGACTACTCATTAAAAAATATATATTTGTATGATGGACAAACTAATCTTTCTGCTTAATTGTTTAAACTCACTAATTTTCAAGGTCGTAAATGTGTTACTATCTTCTATTACTTTTTTCCATTTATATGGAAATTTTAAAAATTCCTAACAAAAAAGGACAATTTAAGAAAAAGGATATGTATATTTCCAAAACAAAGTAAAACATCTGTTTATGTGAAAAAACTCTTAAGAACGAAAAACATGCGTACGCTCGCTATAATGTGTGTCGTAGTGTGTGGGCGCGTTAGTTAAATCTACTTTTAATCTGTTTTGAGAATAAGGGTTGACAAAGAAAACTCTTTAAAAAATATATTTGTATGAAGGACAAACAAATCTTTCTGCTTAATTGTTTAATTAAACTCACTAATTTTCGATGTTGTAAATATGTTACTATGTTCTATTACTTAAGAAAAAGGATATGAGGAAATCCTATCAAAGATAATTATCTGTATATGTATGTATAGTAGCGTGTGTTCAAAAAAAGTATATAATGGGGTATTTTTTTCGAACAAAATTCTAGTCTGATTATATCATTAAAAAAGCGATTCTTAAAAATTTTGTTTTCTCTGTTCAGTATATAAAATTTGAAATTTTTATGTGATAATTGATAAGTATCGTGTCAAGAAAAATATAAATTTAAATTTTTGTGTTTTAATTGTTTTATCAAAAAAAAATTAAGTAAACCTTAAATATTCTATAGTGTTGTGTAAATTTATATATTTTGAATTCATACAGGTTAGTTACATAATTTTTAAAATAGTAAATTTGCTATATAATTAAAAAAATTGACTTGATCTAAAATCTTCTAACCTATGTTTGAAGGAAATCGATCGAAGGAATTCTAAAGATATCATCAATTTTCTTCGGACGTTTTTTTCTAATTTTTAATACATTTTTTTCTGCTCCGGTTTATTATATTTCTATAAACGTTTGTAAAAAATAAAAAAGAAATCAGAGCTAAAATGATGTCCGATTTAGAATGCAAAGAATGCAAAAGAGCTTTCCGAACTAAGGAAAATTTCAGAGAACATGAAAGAAGTCATGCTTCAAGCTCCAGCAGAAGTGTTGTAAGGCTGGTAAAAAGTGCTTTTAAAAAGAAGCTTATAACACTTGTATATGTGAACGGCAATGAAGAATGCCTCCTACCAGAGGTGTTTCTGAAGGAAGCTGAGGAGCCATTAAAGAAAGAAGTTGACTACTTCTTGAATGTTAATGGCGCTCTGAAATTTAATATGGAAATATATGGGTTATATGCTAGGCCCAAAATGAGCAACTTAGAAAATACCCCAATAGAGGTAAAGCATTTTCAAACGAAAATGAAGGAAGTTTTTAATACAGATGAATTTAATATTGAATATTCTACTAATATTCAAAGTATATTAACAAAGATGGACGAGTTTCAAGAGTGGGATAGTGGTTGGACTCTAGTTCAACTTTTAAAACTTCATCTAAACTTAAATAGATACCAACCACTAAAAGGTTCTAGCTTCATACCTCTCCCGCCTAAACTGATGTTAAAAAAAGCATGTATAAATGTACAAAACGATGATGAATTTTGTTTCGAATGGGCAATTCTATCAGCCGTATCAACTCATAAAAATGCTCAACGAACTAGTAGTTATAGGATCAACATTATTGATGAAATAATCAACATAAATGGATCATCTTTAAATTTTAGTGGGTTATGCTTCCCACTCAAAATAAAAGATATAAAAATTTTTGAGGATAATAATCCCAATCTCAGTGTAAATATTTTCGGCTATGAGATGGAAAAAGATTTAGTTGTTGGCCCATATTATAAAACAAAAGGAATAAAATCTAAGCATATACAGCTCTTGTTTTTGCAGAAAAATAACGGAGTTTATATAATTTCGCACTATGTTTACATAAAAAATATTTCAAGGTAAGTGTAACGATTATGAATAAAATCATAGCAATTATATTATGAATAAAATCATAATAATTATTTTTTATTAATTTTTTGCTTATTTTATGCAGATTGATTAGATCTCAACAGACTGGGCATCATGGAAGTATTATTCTCTGTGATGACTGCTTACAAAATTTCCATAACCATCAAAACTTAGAAAAATATAGAGATCGTTGTAAAAGACAGATTGCGTATGCTCCTCAACAAGATAAGTCAATATTACAATTTAATAATTATAATAATAGTATAGATGTACCTTTTGTAATATACTCGGATTCGGAATGCATATTTGAAAATATTCAAACTTGCATTCCGCGCAGGGATATTTCATCAACAACATTAGTTGATAGACATATTCCTTATGCTATGTCGTATTATATTAAATGTAGTTTTAACGAGGATTTAAATAAGTTATGTAGCTTTAAAGGATTAGAATAGCCTAGACTCTTTATAGAGAGTTTAATTAAAGATATAAAAGATTTAAGTTATAATCATTTATCAAGGCTAAAACCAATGATTCCCCTAACTGAATTGGAAAATTTAAATTTCCTTTCCAACAATATATGTCACATTTGTTCTAAAATTATTTTAGATGAATCAAAAGTTAGGGATCATTGTCATTTGAGTGGTAAATATAGAGGACCTGCGCATAGTGCGTGTAATCTTAATTACAAAGTACCGAAATTCTTTCCAGTTCTTTTTCACAATTTTTCTGGTTATGACTGTCATTTATTTGTGAAGGAGCTAAATAATATAAATGATGGCCCAATAAATATTTTTCCGGTCAATAAAGAGCTATATATATCACTTTCTAAAACTATAACTGATGACAATATTGGTAATATTGAAATTAGATTTTTAGATTCCTATAGATTTTTACAATCAAGCTTAAATGATTTAGTTAAAAATTTAGCTAAGCAGGATTTGAAAATAGTTGAATCAATGTATGGTGGAAATGAAAGTAAATTTAATTTACTTATTAGAAAAGGTGTATTTCAGTTGTTACTCTTGTTGTCGTCAATAAAACTGTACTGACGACAACTTCGATACAGTTGCTTCCCATCTTGTCGTGAATAAGGTTTCTTATCATATATGTATGTACATATTTTCATAATCTTGTCTGGAAAAATTTTTTATACACGACAACGTATACCACCTTGTCACCAAACTTATTTCGAAATGTGTTTTATGCGCGACAAATCATTGATTGTCTTGCAGATATCATCGATGAAAATGTCGTCGGTAACAACTGGGACTGCAGGGTATTATTTGGTGCTGCATATTATGTATGTATATGTGCATAGAATGGTATGTATGTACATATTGGAAATTTTTAAATAAATTTGTATAAAAAGAAATACATAATAAGTACATGCATATATTGCTTTTAATTGATTTTTAGTTTAAATACGAAATGGGGACACAAGTGAAGCTTTGCCACGACAAAAACCAGATACGAATCCAAATGTTGCCGTTATTTGACAGCTGTTTGGGGAAACAAAACGGTCAAATAAAGGTGCGTAGTGTGACCACAAAACAAATTGTGTATGTATTTACAAAAAAAATTGTTAAACATGAACTAACATATTTGAAGAAAATGTTTCCCCAATGTGGTGACCGTACCTTAAGAACACTCGATCAAGTCAGCTTTGAAACAGAACAACCTAAATCGTAATCCATCCAGTCGTTTAGGATCTATGAGGGAACAGACATACACACTACAAACTTTTTTGGTCGGGGGTTAATGACAACACTTTTGCAAAAGTTCTTGTTGTGTATTAAATAATACTGTAATTATAAATGTAAACTTTACATTGTAAAGTAATAAATAATATGGATACTTTTTCGAAAATTTCTATTTAGCTGGACAAATTTAGTTTTAGCTGGAAACTGGACAAGCATAAAAAAAGCTAGACAATCCAGCCAAGTCCAGCCCAGCTGGCAACCCCAAGGGGCACCTTATCCCCCGAAATTGAAAAAAAGAAATAAGCATATTTTAGTTTCCCGATCGTTAGTAAGACTGTGGCAAAATTTCAGCACGATATATATATATATATGTACATAGATCTGCCTCAATAACTTATGTATTGTAAATTTATATTGAATCTCTTGTTAGAAGATGCATACAAACTTATTTGTTTTTTAAATTGGCCCCACTGTTCGATAAGAACAAATCTTTTGCACGTTACTTAGGCATCATTAACATATTACAGTTGGATTGATGAATTATTGTCGTCATGTTAGAATACACGTCACGGTATACAGAGTAAAATTACGACGTACTTTGCAATAAATTATTTAATTTTAAAATCTCAGTTTTGTATAATATGTTTTTTGGTTTTCTCGTTTGTCTTTTTTGTGCGAGAAATAAGGTAGAATTTATTCATGCAAAGATGATTGGATATCAAAAAGTACGACATTCTATTAAGTCAGTATATTTATTGCTGATCACTACACTCAACAAATCGAACGTAGGAAACGTAAATAATGTAGCTTAACAGTCAGGTATAAAAGCATACGTATAGAACGAATAATACTCAGTTAACAAATTTTACTTTTCAAAATACCACACCCCACAAGTGAATTTAATATGATAATTTATTTTGCATTTAGTGTATTTATTAATTTGATTTTAACTGTTTGTAATCCAAGAAATTATCTAAATATAATTTGGGGATTCAATCGGGTGTGTTATCTAGTCATATTGTCATAATATCTTAATATTTTACAATAGTTTTAAAACGTTGTTGTTGTGCTTCAAACAGAAAAGTCCTAATATAATAAGACTTTGTGTGCTGTGTTTATTGTGTTGTCGTAACTATACAGTAGAAATCTGAGCCGAACGACCGAGTCTTTAGTGGAGCCGGTGATAATATGTACAAGCCGGCTCTATTGTTATATGATGTATGTATGCAATATGTAAGTATTCCTGAAAATTATTCACAGTTTTATATGTTCATACATATCTACATACTTATATTTTTATAAGTTTTAAATAGGTAAAAAATAAATTAATTCAGTAAAGTGCGACTTTTTCTCGCACACGAAGGGTTCCGTACGAATACACATATATCCCTTTTCGTTTTTGCCCTTTTTTCATTTTGGCAATTTTTTCGTGTTGCTTTTTGTTTAATTTAAAGTTTTTTTCGTTGTTTTGCCGATTTTTTCGTTTTGGCGCTTTTTTCATTTTTGTGATTTTTTTTTTCGTTTTTTGGCGATTTTTCGTTTTCTGCCATTTTTTTTGCTTTTTGGCTTAAGTCAAGAATACAAACGCTGTTGAAAATGAAAATAAAAAATCATGAGGCAATAGCCCTTTTTAGAACAAAAATTTTTGCCAAATGTTTTCCCCGCTCTCTTTTGTTTCCGGAGTTACGGCGTTCAAAACTTTTATGTTGAACTGGGCATAGCTCCTACAATTCTGCACGGATATAAACGATATGTATATAATTTTAAAATGCTCTAAAATACCTTTCTACTTGTATATAAGCTTCTTAAATCCATTAGCCAATTGTGAACCAAATGCAATCTAAAAAAAATAACCCGACTTTTTACGTACAAACACCATTATCTGAAAAAGTGATTCATATAACGGTACTTAACCATGTATACAAATTTATAGAAAACTTTTCAAGCTTTAATTTGGTATATACTTTAAAGCTGTCACTTTTGAAATGCTTTTTATATTTTCAACAGCGTTGGTATTCTCAACTTGTTCCCGATTTTTTAAGTTTTGACGATATTTTGATTTTTTGGCGTATTTTTTTTTGTTTTGGGGTTTTTTTTTTTTTTGCTTTTTGACGATATTCTTAGTTTTGACGATTTTCCCGGTTTTGAGGATTTTTTCGGTTTTTAGTGATTTTTTAGTTTTAGAAATTTGTTTGGGTTTTGGCGATTTTTCGGTATTTGGCGATTTTTTCGTATTGGCGCTTTTTTTTTGGTTTTGGCGCTTGTTTTTTGTTTCGGTTTTTTCCCATTTTTAGCGATTTTTTTCGTTTTTGATAATATTTTTAGTTTTAGCCACTGTTTTAGGTTTTAATGCTTTTTTCCATTTTGACGACTTTTTCGGGTTTTGGCGTTTTTTTTTTAGTTTTTTGGCGATCTTTTTATTTTTGGTGATTTTTTGCGTTTTAGCGAATGTTTTTTTAATTTTGGTCATTTTGTCTTTAAGCGCTTTTTCTATTTTGACCATTTCGTTTTGACATTATTTTAATTTTGGAATTTTTTTTGTTTTAGCGTTTTTTTAAGTTTCAAAATTTAGCCTTTTACGGTTTCCAAGATACATCAAATTGTCATAATCAAAATTTTGTTTGTATACATTTGCTTTCTGGCGGCCACCGATCGTTTTTCCACTAGCAGCCGTCCGGAAAATTAGTCGGCGTAGTGAACAACAGCTGGTTTGCTTATGTTTATGTATTTTAACAATTTAATTTTGTATATCTAGATTTTAGTTAAGAATTTAGTGTTTAAACGATAATCAGGTAAGGTCTTATGTATTTACTTGAGTCTGTCCAATATGTAATTTTCGCACAAACCGGCTATTATTTTTGTTTTTTCGCTTGTTCTTGGCATCTTAATTCCAAATGTATATAATTGCTTTTTTTTTATCAGCTGACTCAAATTTGAAATAGCACATTAAATTATGATGGGGTGCTTACACCAGTCATATTTTTTCGTGTTATTATTTTAAGACATATGACTTTATGAGAATCGTTTGAATCTCCCAAATATGTTACCTGTTGTTTGTATTGGTTTCAATTTTGTTTTACCGTGTTGTGGGTCTTTATATGCACATGCTTCATATATATGGGCGAAAAGTGAGAATGGTAGAAAGTTTAAGTAATGCAAATAAACAGATTGTAAAAGAATACAAGCAAGCGCCTGCTCCGTTTCCTTGGCAAATAATTGGAAATTTGGAATTTTTAGCTAAATATAAACTTCCCTTTCAAATATTTTCAGAGTTTTCAAAATAATTTGGTGATATTTTGCACTGAGTCTTGGCAGGACACGCTGTCATGGAAGTCATTAACTAAAATGGAAAATTCTTCGGAGGTCTTCCAAATTTTTTGCGATATCATAAACTATTTGCAGGAGATCGTAGAAACTGTAAGTGTTTTGCTATTTTCTTGAAATGATTGGTATTAAATTTGTATTATTTTGACTTTATAGCTTTGGCATTATGTGATTGGTCGACGTTACAGCAGAAACGCCGCAATCTTGCTCGTCGACATTGTTCGCCTAGAGCATCTTCATCATACTTTTCGAAAATGTCAAACGTGGGTTGCTTTGACATCGGTGAACTTATGGAAAAAATAAAAGAAGTATTTCCAGGTGAGAAGTTTGAAATTAAGCCCCTAATTCAAAAAACCTCTACAAATTTGTTTACGCACTACATGTCCTCAATTAGTTTTGCGTATGATGATACAGAATTCCAAATAAGTGTTGTGTTTTTCTTCCGACGGGTTTTTTTTTTAATTTGGAACGATTTTCCGTCATCCCACGTCAAATTTGGTTTGTAAACAGTCCGGTTTCGGCTATGTGCCATCTTCAGTGTTCTATTGAATACTCTCAATAGAACACTAAAGATGGCTTATAGCCGAAACCGGTCTGTTTGCAAACCAAATTTGACGTGGGATGACGGAAAATCGTTCCAAATTCCAAATGATTTTTAACTAGGGGTTTATGTTTTAAAGCTGTTTGTGTTTTAAAGCATAAATAAAATAATGTTATTCAAAATGTTGATGTGTATAACATCCAAAACTTACATAAAACAGACTTTTACAAAAGATCATAAGCGATGACAAAACAAAAATAGAGCACAAATCCAACCACACCACGAGATATCTATTAACGCGCAAAAACCAAAATAAATAAGATGAAAATTGACAGTGTTGTTTACGAAATTAAATGTGATGGCAAAGATACAGAAAAATGCAACAAAATATGTGTGGGGACAACAAAAAGAAGACTATAAACAAGAATATCTGAACATGCAGCCGATGTTGAGAAGGAAAGAGGAAGCACGGCTCTATCTCAACATGTAAAAAAGAGTGGACACAACCTATGATTTCAAAACGTTAAAATCATGATACAATTAACAGGTACCGCAGTAGATAAGTCCCAATTCACACTATGCAAGTCTTATTGATCAGCTTCTTATTCAGCTGCGAGAACAACAGAGAAATGTGTATTCATTTCACTGTCTTTCTCACAGCTGAATAAGAATCTTATCAATAAGACTTGCGTAGCGTGAATTGGGACTTATTGTTGTAGAAAGTACTTCACTAGACTTCAAAAAACTTTGAAGGACGGGTGGAACTATCAGCGCAACTAGTTCTATAAGGAAATGTCAAATACCGTAGAGAAAGGGATCTCTTCACAGAGTTTGATGGCGGTGATGATATTATGATAGTTACATTGCTCTACTGAGTTGTCCGTTTAGGCAAGCAAGGTCAGCTGATCTACTGCGTGTACCTTTTAATTGTATCATGGTTAAAATTCTAGACAGATAAATGAAACACAATAAAAGTTACACTTTGGAAAGCCTACGAATACAAAAGAAGACAAAGACAACATTAATTTACAATATTCAATTGCTATACACTCTCACTAGTCTGTGATACAACAACTAAAACCTGAACTGTGATAATTTGTATTGTGCCGTGAGTATTTATTGATTTATTTTTATTTTATTGACTACAAACTTATGTTGTGATGTCCAGTTTTTTTATTTTAATTTTATAAAATTATCTTATGCCGTGATGTCCAGTTTTTAATTATATAAACAATTTTATAAACGACATGAAAAACAGTTAAATAGCAAGCTTTGTCACACAAAAGCATATATATTTTCATTGTATTACTTACATTTATTTAATTTGTCAGAATTACAAAGAAAAAAACTCCTTAAGAAGTGGGAAAAAAGTCAACGAAACGTCGAGCAGATATTATATACATCCACATTTTAAATAATATTGTTCTATTGATGCTTTAAAACATAAGCTGACCATAAAGTCAGCCTAAGGAAACCCCTAGTAACACCAAAAGAATTCATTAGTCAAAAATAAACTAGCAATCATGATTGTTAACTGTTTTGATGAAATATTTTGGAAGATTAACCAAGGGTATGCTTTAGACTTGTTGCCTTTCCGCGTTTTTGGCTGTCCCCTTTTTACAAAAAAACACAAAAACCATAGTTGGATGATCTTCTAAAATAAGGAAGTTTATATTAGAACATATTTTTTGTGAACGCGAACAAAATTTAGATTGAGATGAATCTGAGAGGGACTTTACCGATGCTCTTTTAAAGAGTTTGATTGAGGAGAAGAATGTTTCGCGAGACACAATAATTTATATGCTCTATGATCTTATTGGTGGTCATTCGGCTGTGGGGAATCTGGTTATGATGGCATAGGCCTACATTGCCAAACCCCTTTAATTGGAAAACAAATACATTCTGAAGTTGATGATATATCTAGCAATGGTCAGAAAAAATTTTCTCTTCATGATATGGACAGTATGTCATATACAATGGCAACCATTTTTGAAGTTCTACGTTATGCTTCATCTCCTATTGTACCACACCTAGCTACTGAAGGCACTGTCGTTGCAGGATACAGAGTTACTGCTGGAACTCTTGTGTTTATCAATAACTACAAATTAGACACTAGTTCTGAATACTGGAAAAATCCCGACGAATTCAATCCTCTGCGATTTCTTGAAACTGTGGATGAAAAATAATATGAAAACAACCTTAGCGCGTGAACATGGCTTAAAACATCTGCAGCAGTTATTATCGATTCGAAATTACGAAACTCGGAAGATTCTGGCTCTGGTATAGAATACGATAGGGATCTCTTAGCTATAAGCTCATCACTATCCGGGTGTCCACTTCTTAACCCATTATCTAAATCTCAAAATATAACCAAACCAAAGCATTGGCGTCGAGAAGAAGTGAAACTTAAGAAAAATATATACCTCACTTTTTGCCTTTTAGTATAGGCAAGCGAACTTGTATTGGGCAAAATCTTGTGCGAGGTTGTGGCTTTATTTTATTATCAAACATTCTTCAGCAATATGATATTAGTTCTAAAGATTTTTCAACCATAAAAATAGTGCCAGCATGTGTCGCTTAGCCTACAAAAAGTTTTCCTTTAGTTTTTAATCCGCGCGCTATAAAACAGAGCAAAAAAGATCAAAATTAATAATATAAAATGTGTTGGGAGCGTGTAACAGGGATTTTTTTAATTGGTCGTTGAAACTGGTCTGGATATTTCATAATCTTCATTATATCTTATTTATAGCTTTTTGTAGTCGCAAAGGCTCAGTCATTCATTTGAATTATTTATTTATTTTATATATTCCAAAGCTCAGAATTTCACTTTTTCACAGTTTTCACAGTTTTTATCTCAAAAGAATATTGAAAAATAAAATTTTCACATATAAACTGAAAACTCCAAAGCTAAATGTTTTCAAAGAAAACACAATTGTGTGAACATTTAAATTTCAAAAATAGCTCTGTGCTCTACAATTTTTTACAACTTTGATGAAAAGGAATTAAAGAGTAAAGAAATGTAAATAAAAATATTTTTAAATGTATCCATGTTCGTGTTCTTATTTGTATTAAAATAAATATAATAAAATGTTTTTTTCGAGGTTCGCAGGTATATTGAAAATGAACCAAGATGGTTCGATCTCAAAATTTTGTATGGCGAAACATGTAGATTCAATCATGATTGGGGCGTGAACCGTGAATGAGAGAGCGAACCTCGATTATTGCTGCTCGTATGAACATTGTATTAGAATAAAGTAAAAGTTTCAACGAAATTTTGGACGTACAGTAGGGGGAGGTGGTACCCCCATACAAAGTAATTATTAATTTTCCTATTTCTTCAGAACTATAATAGTGAAGCTTTCTAAATTTCATGTGGGTAGCTCTTAAAACAAATTAAAAGTTTCAACAAAATCTTGGACGTATAGTAGGGGGATGGGGGTACCCCCCAAAACAAAGTAATTATTAATTTTCCTAAATCTGGATAGCTCTTAGAACAAAGTAAAATTTCCAACTAAATCTTGGATATGAAAAAGCTTAACATTTACAAAAAAGCTTGACGCTACCTT
Source organism: Panzeria rudis (assembly GCA_956483635.1). Classification (NCBI taxonomy): domain Eukaryota; kingdom Metazoa; phylum Arthropoda; class Insecta; order Diptera; family Tachinidae; genus Panzeria; species Panzeria rudis. The sequence goes on along the minus strand of OY101449.1, from coordinate 52,041,176 downwards.
TAACATAGTTAGAAACGTGCGAACTTTTGCGATAACTAAACCAGAAATATATACACAATCCTCCAAATCAAATAATCATCAAATAATACTTCAAAAAATTTAAAATTTATTTTAATACAAGTAGCACCTTTAATAAATCGTGGTTTTTATGGAATAACGCATTGCTGGTAGTATCAATGGTAAAGTTTAATGCACCATTAGATCAGCTTGAAAAGATCCCTTAAACGATGTATTTTTTTATATGTTGTCTTGGGAGAAAATACGAAAATATGCAAAATACTACAAAAAGAGACCTTATGTAGACACGGTCCAGCTCACGGGTGGTCATCGATAGACCCCGCAAATGTTTTGGGAAACCTCATTAAAAAGACCGATCTTTAATTTGAGAGGGGTAACAAAAACACGTTTTTTATCTTCATGCAAGTCGAGTCGCTCTAATGTACATATATACAATGTATATATATATGTACATATATCTTCCTCAATAAGTTATGTATTGTAAATTAATATTGAATCAGTTGTTAGAAGATGCCCCACTGTTCACAAGTCGATAAGAACAAATCTTTTGCATGTAATTTAGGCATCATTAACATATTACAGTTGGATTGGTGGATTTTTGTCGTCATGTTAGAATACACGTCACGTTATACACAGTAAAATAATGACGTACTTTGCAATAAATTATTTAATTTTAAAATCTCAATTTTGTATAATATGTACATATTTGCCATTTTGTTTGTTGGTTTTCTCGTTTGTCTTTTTTTGCGAGCAATAAGGTAGAATTTATTCATGCAAAGATGAGTGGATATCAAAAAGTACAAGATTTTATGAATTCAGTAAATTTTTTGCTGATCACTACACTCGAACAAATCGAACGTAGGAAACGTAAATAATGTGGCTTAACAGTCAGGTATAAAAGCATACGTATAGAACGAATAATACTCAGTTAACAAATTTTACTTTTCAAAATAACACACACAACAAGTGAATTTAATAAAATAATTTATTTTGCATTTAGTGTATTTATTAATTTGACTTTAACTGCTTGTAATCCAAGAAATAAAAATATCTAAATATAATATGTTACCTGTTGTTTGTATTGGTTTCAATTTTGTTTTACCGTGTTGTGGGTCTTTATATGCACATGGCTTATAACTATGGACGAAAAGTGAGAATGGTAGAAAGTTTAAGTAATGAAAATAAACAGATTGTAAAAGAATACAAGCAAGCGCTTGGTCCGTTTCCTGGGCCAATAATTGGAAATTTGGAATTGTTAGCTAAGTATAAAGTTCCCTTTCAAGGATTTACAGAGTTTTCATAAGAATTTGGTGATATTTTTACACTGAGTCTCTGCAGGACACGCTGTTGTGTAGTTAATAACTTGGGGTTGATATGGGAAGTCATTAACTAAAATGGAAAATTCTTCGGAGGTCTTCCACATATTAGCGATATCATTACCTATTTGGAGGAGATTGTAATAACTGTAAGTGTTTTGTTATTTTCTTCAAATGATTGGTATTCAATTTGTATTACTTTTACTTATAAATTATTTTACTTTGACTTTATAAGTTTGGCATTATTGGTCGACGCTACAGCGGAAACGCCGCAATCTTGCTCGTCGACATTGTTCGCCTAGAGCATCTTCATCATACTTTTCGAAAATGTCAAATGTGGGTTGCTTTGAAATCAGTGAACTTATAGAAAAAATAAAGGAAGAAATATTTCCAGGTGAGGAGTTTGAAAGTAAGCCCCTAATTCAGCAAACCTGTACAAATATGTTTACGCACTACATGCGTTCAATTCATTTTGAGTATGATGATACAGAATTCCAAATGATTTTTAACTAGGGGTTTATGTTTTAAAGCTGTTTATGTTTAAAGCATCAATAAAACAATGTTATTTAAAATGCTGATGTGTATAACATCGGCTTGAAGTTTCGTTGCCTTTTTTCCAACTTTTTCAGCAGCTTTTTTTATAATTCTGACAAATCAAATAAATTTAATTAACACAATGAAAATAGATATGCTTGTGTGTGTAAAAATTTACTATTTAACTATTGTTCATAGTGTTTATAAAATTGTTTACATAAGTAAAAATTGGACATCACGGCATAAGATAATTTTGTAAAATTAAAATAAAAAACTGGACATCACGACATAAGTTTGTAGTCAATAAAATAAAATTAAAATAAATAAATAAATTATCACGGCAGAACACAAATTATCACAGTTCAGGTTTCAGTTGTATATCACAGACTAGTGAGAGTGTATAGCAATTCAATGTTGTAAATTAATGTTGTCTTTGCCTACTTTTGTATTCATTGTTTATTTGGTCCGTTCTTGTATTCGTAGGCTTTTCAAAGTATAACGTTTATTGTGTTTTCTTTCTCTGTCTATAATTTTAATGTTTTGAAAGCATATGTTGTGTCCACTCTCTTTTACATGTTGAGATAGAGCCGTGCTCTCTCTTTCCTGCTCAATATCGGCTGCATGTTCAGATATTCTTGTTTCTAGTCTTCTTTTTGTTGTCCCCACGTATATTTTGTTGCATTTTTCTGTATCGTTGCCATCACATTTAATTTCGTAGACAACACTGTCAATTTTCATCTTATTTATTTTGGTTTTTTGCGCGTGAATATATATCTAGTGGTGTGGTTAGATTTGTGTGCTAAAAAGAGGATATGATTTTTCACAGTATACCATATATACCAAAACTTACAGAAAGCAGACTTTTACAAAACCTCATAAGCGATGACAAAACAAAAATAGCGCACAAATCCAACCACACCACTAGACATCTATTCACGCCCAAAAAACCAAAATAAATAAGATGAAAATTGTCAGTGTTGTTTATGAAATTAAATGTGAATGCAACGATACAGAAAAATGCAACAAAATATTATAAGTGGAGACAACAAAAATAAAACTAGAATCAAGAATATCTGAACATACTGTAGATGTTGAGAAGGGAAGAGAAAGCACGGCTCTATCTCAACATGCAAAAGAGAGTGGACACAACATATGCTTTCAAAACATTAAAATTATAGACAGTGAAATAAAACACAATAAACGTTACACTTTGAAAAGCCTACGAATACAAGAACGGACCAAACAAACAATGAATACACAAGTAGCAAAGACAACATTAATTTACAATATTGAATTGCTATACACTCTCACTAGCCTGTGATACAACAACTAAAACCTGAACTGTGATAATTTGTATTGTGCCGTGAGTATTTATTTATTTATTTTTATTTTATTGACTACAAACTTATGTTGTGTAGTCCAGTTTTTTTATTTTAATTTTATAAAATTATCTTATGCCGTGATGTCCAGTTTTTAATTATATAAACAATTTTATAAACAACATGAAAAATAGTTAAATAAAAAGTTTTCTCACAAACAAGCATATATATTTTCATTGTATTAATTACATTTATTTAATTTTTCAGAATTATAAAGAAAAAAGCTCCTGAATAAGTTGGAAAAAAGTCAACGAAACATCGAGCAGATGTTATATACATCCACATTTTAAATAATATTGTTTTATTGATGTTTTAAAACATAAGCTGGCCATGCCTAAAGAAACCCCTAGTAATACTAAAAGAATTCATTAGTCAAAACTAAAACTAGCAATCATGATTGTTAACTGTTTTGATGAAATATTTTGGAAGATTAACCAAGGGTATGCCTTAGACTTTTTGCTTTTCCGCTTTTTTGGCTGTCCCCTTTTTACAAAAACACAAAAACCATAGTTGGATAATCTTCTAAAATAAGGAAGTTTATATTAGAACATATTATTTGTGAACGCGAACAAAACTAAGATTTAGATGAACCTGAGAGGGACTTTACTGATGCTCTTTTAAAGAGTTTGATTGAGGACAAGAATGTTTCGCGAGACACAAAAATGTATATGCTCTAGGATTTTATTGGTGGTCATTCGGCTGTGGGGTATCTAGTTATGATGGCATTGGCCTACATTGCCAAAACCCTTTAATTGGAAAACAAATACAATCTGAAGTTGATGATATATCTAGCAATGGTCAGAGAAAAATTTCTCTTCATTATATGCACAGTATGCTATTTACAATGGCAACCATTTTTTAAGTTCTACGTTATGCTTCATCTCCTATTGTACCACACGTAGCTACTAAAGACACTGCCGGTGCATGATACAGAGTTACTGCAGGAACTCTTGTGTTTATCAATAACTGCAAATTGAGCACTAGTTCTGAATACTGGAAAAATCCCGTAGAATTCAATCCTCTGCGATTTCTTGAAACTGTGGATGAAATATGAAAACAACCTTAGCGCGTGAAAATGTCTTAAAACTTCTGCAGCAGTTATTGTCGATTCGAAACGACGAAACTCAGAAGATGCTGACTCTGGTATAGAATACGATAGGGATGTTTTAGCTATAAGCACATCACTATCAGGGTGTTCACTTCTTAACCCATTATCTAAATCTCAAAATATATCAAACCAAAGCATTGGCGTCGTGAAGAAGTGAGACTTAAGAAAAATATAACTCACTTTTTGCCTTTTAGTATAGGCAAGCGAACTTGTATTGGGCAAAATCATGTGCGAGGCTGTGGCTTTATTTTACTATCAAACATTCTTCAGCAATATGATATTAGTTCTAAAGATTTTTCAACCATAAAAATAGTGCCCGCATGTGTCGCTTTGCCTAAAAAAACTTTTCCAATAGTTTTCAATCCGCGCGTTATAAAACAGAACAAAAATCAAAATTAATAATTTAAAATATGTTGGAAGTGTGTAACAGGGATTTTTACAATTAATCGTTGAAACTGGTCTGGATATTTCATAATCTTACTTATAGCTTTTTATAGTCGCAAAGCCTCAGTCATTCATTTGAATTATTTATTTATTTTATATATTCCAAAGCGCAGAATTTCACTTTTTCGCAGTTTTCACAGAATTTCACAGTTTTCATCTCAAAAGAATATTGAAAAATAAAATTTTCACATATAAACTGAAGACTCCAAAACTAAATGTTTTCAAAGAAATCACAATTGTGTGAACATTTAAATTTCAAAAATAGCTCTGTGTTCTACAATTTTTTACAACTTTGATGAAAAGGAATTAAAGAGTAAAGAAATTTAAATAAAAATATTTTAATTTAAAATAAAAATTTAAATAAAAATATTTTTATATTTTTTTGAAAGCTACTTTTTTTTTTTAAAACTACTATTTTTAAAAAGCTTCTTTCTAAAAAGGTACTTTTTCTATAAAGGTAGTTTTTTAAAAAGATACTTTTTCTAAAAAGGTATTTTTTTAAATAGGTCCTTTTTTAAAAAGGTACTGTTTTTTAAAAAAGTTCTTTTTATTAAATGCAACTTTTTTAAATGGTATTTTTTTAAATGCTTTCTTTATGTAGTTTTTCTAAAAGTTACTTTTTCTCAAAAAGTACTTTTTTAAATTTATTTTTCTAAATAAGTACATTTTTAAAAAAGTATGTTTTTATAAAAACTAGTTAAAAAAAATAACCTTATAAAAAATTATTTTTTTAAAAAGTACCTTTTAAATGCTATTTTTTTAAAAAGTTACTTTTTTTTAATAATGTCCTTTTTTAAAAGAATACTTTTTCTGAAAATGTACTTTTTTAAAATATGTACTGCTCTAAAAAAATACCTTTTTAAAAAAGTACGTTTTTAAGAAAAGGACTTTTTGCAAAAAGTACGATTTTAAAAACAGTAACTTTTTAAAAAATCACATAAAAAATACTTTTTAAATTCTACTTTTTTTAAAAAGGTACTTTTTTATATGTCCTTTTTTTATAAAGGTACTCAAAAAACCTATTTAAAAGAGAGTTTTTTAAAAAGGTACTTTACTAAAAATGCACTTTTTTAAAAAGGTAATTTTTTTAAAAAGGTACTTTTTTAAACAAATGTACTTTCTTTTTAAAATGGTTCCTTTTTTAAACAGGTACATGTTTTAAAAAGCTAGTTTTTAAAAAGGTACTTTATTAAAAAAGTAAATTTTTTAAAAAGGTTCTTTTTTAAAAAGGTACTTTTTTTTAAAAAGGTACAGTAAAATTCGCTTATAGTCCACTGCCTCATTTGCACGCTATTTGTGAACTATAACGCGAATTGTACTATATCTTGAATTTTATATAAGCCAATTTTCGGCTTATATGCGAATCTCTATATAATTATTTCTTTTAACAGTAGAAAAATAAAACTAACGCTTAGAAATTACTTCCTTATCTACTCAATTCATAAATATTGCAATTAAGATTGCTAAAATACAAATAATTTCTACTTCAATGTAATTAATATTTTTATAAAATTATCATTAAAAAATCTATTATGTTATATTTGAATTTTGGATTATATCTGCCATAACTTGAATATATTTAAGATATTTCAAATCACATCTTGTTGGCGTATAAGCGAAAATGGACTATAGAGCTAATGGACTATATAAAAAATATTTTGCAGGTATTTATTTTGGAATATATCGCAAATTCTACTATAAACGGTGTGGCTTATAAATGAATTATACTGTCCTTTTTTTAAAAAGGTACTTTTTTTAAAAAAGTATTTTTTTTAAAAAGGTACTTTTTTTTAAAAAGGTACTCTTTTTGGAATGGTACTCTTTTTAAAATGCTACTTTTTTAAGAAAGGTACTTTATTTAAAAAGGTACTTTTTTAAAAAGTACTTTTTTAAAAAGTTTTTCTTAAAAAATGCACTTTTTTATTTTGACAGGTACTTTTTTTAAAAAGGTACATTTAAAAAAAACTTTTTTTAAAAGACAACTTTAAAAAGGTATTTTTTAAAAAGGAAATTTTTTTACAAAAGGTATTTAAAAAAAGAAAAAATTAAAGGTACTTTATTTAAAAAGGCACTTTTTTGTAAAGGACACTTTTTAAATAGGAACTTCTTTATTAATTTAAATCTACTTTTTCAAAAAGGTTCTTTTTTTGAAAAGGTATTTTTTACGTAGCTCAAAATGTTACGTAGCTCAAAATGTTTTTTTTTTACTTCTTTTAAAGTACTTTTTTATTTCAAAAAGGAGATTTTTTCAAAAGGTACTTAAATCTTCTTAAAAATTTGGTTTCTTAAAAGGGTAATTTTTTAAAAAGGTCTTTTTCTTAAATTTAGTTTTTATAAAAGGTAGTTTTTTATAAAGTTACGTTTAAACAAAAATACGTTTAAAAAAATGCCTTTTTAAAAAATTACTTAAATAGTAATTTTTGAATGCTATTTTTTAAAAAGGCAAATTTTTTAAAAATTACTTTATTTTAAAAGGGTACTTTTTGTCAAAATGTAGTTTTCTAAAAAAGTATCTTATTAAAAAGTACATTTTTAACAAACAGGGTACATTTTCTTAAAATGAACTTTTTTAAAAAATGTAGTTTTCTAAAAAAGTACCTTTTTAAAAAAGTACGTTTTTTTAAAAAAATGACATTTTTACAAAAAGTACGTTTTTAAAAATAGTTGCTTTTTAAAAAATTACTTTTTAAAAAACGTACTATTTTGTTTAAATGCTACTTTTTTAAAAATATACTTTTTTAAATGTAGTTTCTTTAAAAATATACTTTTTTAAAAGGAACTTTTTTTAAAAAAATTTATTGTTTAAAAAGGTAATTTTTTAAAAAAGCTACTTTTTTAAATATCTACTTTTTTTAAAAAGGTCCTTTTCAATAAAGGTGCTTTTTTTAAAAAAGGTACTCTTGTAAATAGGTACTTTTTTAAAATGGTATTTTTTAAAAAGGTACTTTTTAAAAAGGTTTTTTTAAAGGTACTTAAATAAAAAGCTACTTTTTTTAAAAAGGTACTTTTTTTAAAAGCTATTTTTTTCAAAAGGTACTTTTTTTTAAAAACTACTATTTTTAAAAAGCTACTTTTTTTAAAAAGTTACTTTTTTTAAAAAGCAACTTTTTAAAAAGGTACTTTTTCTAAAAAGGTATTTTTTTAAAGAGGTACTTTTTAAAAAAAAGTACTTTCTTTATAAAATGGTTCCTTTTTTAAAACGGTACATGTTTTAAAAAGGCACTTTTTTTAAAAGGTACTTTATTATTTTTTAAAAAGGTTTTTTAAACAGATACTTTTTTTAAAAAGGTATGTACTTTTTTTAAAAAGGTCATTTTTTCAAAAAGGTACTTTTTTTTAAAAAGGTACTATTTTTAAAAAGGTACTATTTTTAAAAATATTCTCTTTTTAAATGGTACTCTTTTTAAAAAGCTACTTTTTTTAAAAAAGGTACTTCTTTTAAAAAGGTACTTTTTTAAAAAAGGTATTTTTTTAAAAAGGTACTGTTTTTAAAAAGTACTTTTTTAAAAAGTTTTTCTTAAAAAGGGTACTTTTTTATATTGACAGGTACTTTTTTTAAAAAGGTACATTTAAAAAAAACTTTTTTAAAAGACATTTTGTTTAAAAAGGACATTTTGTTTAAAAAAAATTTAAAGGTACTTTATTAAAAAGGTAGTTTTTTGTAAAGCGGACTTTTTAAATAGGAATTTCTTTATTAATTTAAATCTACTTTTTTAAAAAGGTTTTTTTTGAAAATTTATTTTTACGTAGGTCAAAATGTTACGTAGCTCAAAATTTTTACTTTTTTGTACTTTTTTTTAAAAGTACTTTTTTATTTCAAGAAGGAGATTTTTTCAAAAGGTACTTAAATCTTCTTAAAAATGTGGTTTTTAAAAGGGTAATTTTTTAAAAAGGTAATTTTTAAATTTAGTTTTTATAAAAGGTAGTTTTTTATAAAGTTACGTTTAAAAAAAATGCCTTTTTAAAAAATTACTTAAAAAGTAATTTTTGAATGCTATTTTTTAATAAAGGTAATTTTTTGAAAAATACTTTATTTTGAAATGTAGTTATTTTCTGAAAATGTAGTTTTCTAAAAAAGTATCTTATTAAAAAAGTACATTTTTAACAAAAGGGTAAATTTTTTTGAAATGTACTTTTTTAAAAAATGTAGTTTTCTAAAAATGTACCTTTTTAAAAAAGTACGTTTTGAAAAAAAGGACGTATGTACAAAAAGTACGTTTTTAAAAATAGTTCCTTGTGATAATTTGTATTGTGCCGTGAGTATTTATTTATTTATTTTTATTTTATTGACTACAAACTTATGTTGTGATGTCCAGTTTTTTTATTTTAATTTTATAAAATTATCTTATGCCGTGATGTTAAGTTTTTAATTATATAAAAAATTTTATAAACAACATGAAAAATAGTTAAATAGCAAGTTTTCTCACAAACAAGCATATATATTTTCATTGTATTAATTACATTTATTTAATTTTTCAGAATTATAAAGAAAAAAGCTCCTGAATAAGTTCGAAAAAAGCCAACGAAACATCGAGCAGATGTTATATACATCCACATTTTAAATAATATTGTTTTATTGATGTTTTAAAACATAAGCTGGCCATGCCTAAAGAAACCCCTAGTAATACTAAAAGAATTCATTAGTCAAAACTAAAACTAGCAATCATGATTGTTAACTGTTTTGATGAAATATTTTGGAAGATTAACCAAGGGTATGCTTTAGACTTTTTGCTTTTCCGCTTTTTTGGCTGTCCCCTTTTTACAAAAACACAAAAACCATAGTTGGATAATCTTCTAAAATAAGGAAGTTTATATTAGAACATATTATTTGTGAACGCGAACAAAACTAAGATTTAGATGAACCTGAGAGGGACTTTACCGATGCTCTTTTAAAGAGTTTGATTGAGGAGAATGTTTCGCGAGACACAATAATTTATATGCTCTAGGATTTTATTGGTGGTGATTCAGCTGTGGGGAGTCTAGTTATGATGGCATTGGCCTACATTGCCAAAACCCTTTAATTGGAAAACAAATACAGTCTAAATTTGATGATATATCTAGGAATGGTCAGAGAAAAATTTCTCTTCATGATATGGACAGTATGCCATTTATAATGGCAAGCATTTTTTAAGTTGTACGTTATGCTTCATCTCCTATTGTACCACACGTAGCTACTAAAGACAATGTTGTTGCAGGATACAGAGTTACTGCAGGAACTCTTGTGTTTATCAATAACTGCAAATTGAACACTAGTTCTGAATACTGGAGAAATCCTGACGAATTCAATCCTCTGCGATTTCTTGAAACTGTGGATGAAAAATAATATGAAAACAACCTTAGCGCGTGAACATGGTTAAAAACTTCTGCAGCAATTATTATCAATTCGAAACGACGAAACTCAGAAAGTTCTGACTCTGGTATAGAATACGATAGGGATCTCTTAGCTATAAGCTCATCACTATCCGGGTGTTCACTTCTTAACCCATTATCTAAATCTCAAAATGTAATAAAACCAAAGCATTGGCGTCGTGAAGAAGTGACGACTTCAGAAAAATATAGCTCACTTTTTGCCTTTTAATATAGGCAAGCGCACTTGTATTGGGCAAAATCTTGTGCGAGCTTTTGGCTTTATTTTACTATCAAACATTCTTCAGCAATATGTCAACCTTAAAAATAGTGCCAACATGTATCGCTTTGCCTACAAAAACTTTTCCATTAGTTTTTAGTCCGCGCGTGAACACGGCTTAAAACATCTGCAGCAGTTATTATCGATTATAAACGACGAAACTCAGAAGGTTATGGCTCTGGTATAGAATACGATAGGGATCTCTTAGCTATAACCTCATCACTATCCGGATATTCACTTCCTAACCCATTATCTAAATCTCAAAATGTAACCAAACCAAAGCATTGGCGTCGTGAAAAAGTGACGACTTAAAAAAAAATATACTTCACTTTTTGCCTTTTAGTATAGGCAAGCGAACTTGTATTGGGCAAAATCTTGTGCGAGGTTGTGGCTTTATTTTACTATCAAACATTCTTCATCAATATGATATTAGTTCTAAAGATTTTTCAACCATAGAAATAGTGCCAGTATGTGTCGCCTAGCCTACAAAAAGTTTTCCTTTAGTTTTTAATCCGCGCGCTATAAAACAGAGCAAAAAAGATCAAAATTAATAATTTAAAATGTGTTGGGAGCGTGTAACAGGGATTTTTTAATTGGTCGTTGAAACTGGTCTGGATATTTCATAATCTTCATTATATCTTATTTATAGCTTTTAATAGTCGCAAAGGCTCAGTCATTCATTTGAATTATTCATTTGAATTTCACTTTTTCACAGTTTTCACAGAATTTCACAGTTTTCATCTCAAAAGAATATTGAAAAATAAAATTTTCACATATAAACTGAAAACTCCAAAGCTAAATGTTTTCAAAGAACAAACACACTATTGTGTGAACATTTAAATTTCAAAAATAGCTCTGTGTTCTACAATTTTTTACAACTTTGATAAAAAGGAATTAAAGAGTAAAGAAATTTATATAAAAATATTTTAAAATGTATCCATGTTCGTGTTCGTATTTGTATTAAAATCAAAATAATAAAATGTTTTATTGTGAATCCAAATTGATTATTAGGCTAATTTTCGTAACGTTATTATTTCAAAAAGAAAATATACATAATGGACCAGGACTAGTTCCAAACTACCCCAAACGTATGCATTAGACGTGGTCCATTTAACATTGCGATATTGTAGGACTGGACCACGTGGTCCAGCTTTGCATTACATCGGACTACCCCCAAAACTAGACCATGTAACTACTCCATGGAGCACCTACAGTGGTTAGTTTTGAAACTACTCTATGTCACTACTCCATGGTTCACAAACAAAAAACTAGTTTTCATATTCACTTTGTAGTCTACGTAAATGATTTTCCCTCTGCTTTAATAAGTCTCCTTTTATGATAGGAGCTACACTGCCTTTTTGATTTCTTATATATACAAATAAACTTTTGAGCCATCAGGCTACCATATTGCTGGTAATTGATGATATTTATGATATAACATTCTTGGCAACACTATATTTTGTGCTAAAACACGAACATTTGTTTGAAAGTGGTCCATAGCTGCATTACATAGGACCATGTTGTAACTAGTCCATATCAGCTAAAATGGACCATATAGACCAATAATTTTTGCAGGGAATGAATTTGTGATATTCAAACAGTGTACAGAAAATTTTATTCATTGATTTCTTTATTTTTGTGAAATAAATGTTTAAATAATAGAAAAGTTGTTATTTAACGTAAAAGTTTTACATGTTTGCTTTTTGTTGTAGAACAATAACTTTAATTGTTGTCGTAAAATACTTGCTACTGCGGAACAGCTGACTCATTGTTTATTCATTAACAACAGAAAAATTGTTGTCGTATTTAACCGACAGCCAATATTGTTAAAAAGTTACAGAGTAGGAAAATCGACAACTTGCTTGTTAAATCTTTTCGCGAGGTTTAGTCATTATTTATACTATTTTTAGTTATGACCGAAAAGCACTATTTTTTCACCTAGAAACTTTATTTAATATATGCGAAATTACAAGCTATTATTTTTATTTCATAGAGAATTTCGTTTATATAATGCATTAAACACATTGCCACAGCAGGCTACCGACTACAACCTGTCAAAAATAGAATACATGTGTGTATATGAATATGATTATTTTTACGACTGCAAGGCTACACGACTGCAGGTTGTTGTCCATGCTACTTTGGTCGTGTAGTCAAATTAAACTAATTTCTATTTTTGTTGGCTACAAAACAAAAACAATGTTGACAATATAACAATATATGTTAAGCAAATTAGTGATTAGAAATATTTTTTATTGTAAAATAAAAAAGAAAATTACAAAAGTTAAATATTATAACATTTAACTTTTGTAATATGCATCAAGAATTTTTAAATAAATAAATTTATTTGTTTTATTGTTATATACCTGCCTGTTCTGTAAATCGATTCGTTTTAAAAACGCTCGATTTAGAAAAATTAAATCCACTAATAGCAAACTTTTTTCATACTTTTCTGCAATTTCATATTTTTTAGAGCTTAAAATACCATATCTGAAATTAATTTACTATATACGATTTAAAATACATCAATGGGGGCATTATTTATTTTTGGAAACCAAGAAATTTACTCGTATTCGGTTTACCGAACAGAGCCGAAAGAATAAGTTAAAAATACCAACATTATTGAAAATTAAAAAAAAACACAGGGTAATAGCCCTTTTTAACCTACAAATTTTAGTGTAATTTATTTCGGCGCTCTCTCCTGATGCCGGAGTTACGGGGTTCAAAGCTTTAATATATTATTGATCATAAGTCCTTCAATATAGAACGGATATAAACGATATATACTACGTTTATACGCACGGGTTATTTGCAAATAAAACTGTAAATTGTTGTCATATAATTGCTTTATTGCGACTTATTAACTCACGAAAACTATTCACGATTAACGCACTATTTGCAAATAAAATATTTGGTGCTGGCTGCCCCGCTTTGTTAATAAAAAGCAATAAATAGAAAAATATTTCGCGAAAAATATTGATAAAAGAAAATAATGACAATTAAAACAAATTATTATTTGTTCTTTTATACATTTCAACTATTTTATTATTTTTTTTTTTTTTGTAAAAGTACAAACGTCTTCTATAAAAGTGCTACCAAGTTTTTGTATTTTGCTATGCCGTATAAATTTTCAAATATTTTTATTTGCGAATAGTCCGCGTATATACAATTTTGAAATCCATTAACCCATTGCGAGCAAAATGGAATTTAAAACATTTTTTATATGACTTCTCACGTAAAAGCACCTTTATCTTAAAAACTGGCCGATACAATCGTTCTTAAATATGTATTTAGTTTAATAGAAAGCATTCCAAACTTTCATTTGATGTATACTTGAAAGCTATCATCGATGAAATTCATCAGTTATGGCACTTTGAAAATAAATTAACTCATTTAACTCTTAAACTCATCTTTAAAGTACCATAGCTTACGTATTTCATAGGTGACAGCTTTCAACTATACACCAATAAAAGCATGGAAAGTTCTCTATAAAACTATTCATATGTATAGTATATATGAACTATACATATGTAACGTTGTATCGACCAGTTTTTAAGATAACGGAGTTTCTGCGTCAAAAGTCAGATAAACAAATTTTTAAATTGCATTTCACTCGGAATGGGTTAATTGTTTTATTTGTATACCAGTAGAAAGGTATTTTAGGGAAGTTTAAAGTGATATCCATATGAACCGCGTAACTCCGGAGCCAAAAGAGACCAAAAAAAATTACACTAAAATTATAAAGTTAAAAAAAAGCTACTGCCTCATAAGTTTTTTTTTTTAATTTTCAACGATGTTGGTATAATTGACTTAAGTCAATATCCAATTTTATTAAACAGAAAAAACATCAAAATATCAATTTAGTATCAAAAATGCCATAACAATCAATAGGTTTTAAAGAAATAAATTTATTTGTTTTTACATTTTGCGAGATGTAAGAACATTTTGAATTAGGGGTTTTTTTATACAAGTAAAACTTTTGAACGTGGCACCACTGAAATATGTACTGCAATAACAACATGTCAGCTGGTTACGATGTAGCTGGCGCGTTCAAAATAATTAAGTAGCTGCCTACCCGACGACAATTGCTGCCAACAGCATTTGTAGTCGTGTAGTCATGTAGCCTGCTGTGGCGAATGTGTTTATAGCATACATTTTTAAGTTTGATTCCGAAATTAGAACATTAAGTTTTAAATTGTTTAAACATTTTCTTTAATGCAAAGCTAAAATGCTTTTCTCATAACTTGAGGTCTACACGTAACATAATATGTAAGATGAGATTGTCGAATTCAATCTCAGAGAGAATTATGTTGCGTGTAGACTTCAAATTAGTGTTATATCAATGTTATAAGAATTTTTATGAGAGCGTTGTTATAAGAATTCTTATAACAACAATATTATGAGATGAACTGTCAAAAAACACATGTATGTACATGAAAATAAAATAGTGTGCATGTGTGAGTGTTTATTAAAATAAATACAAAGCGATGTTTTTGATAAAATTTCTGTGTTAACTATATGAATAAATGTGTTTAATTGATTTATAAATTTAAGATTGTGTGAAAAATTAAAAATAAAATAACTAATTATGCAAAAGTAGTACATGTTAACTCGATGAGCATTTGCATAAAATGAAATCTTATCGGAAAAGTAAAATTACGTCTTCCCCTAGTATGAGATTAAGAGAAAATTCCACATTTTGTTTTTATTATTCTGCCGACGTTTTTTCTCAGGTTATCTCAAAGTTAATGTCTCGTGAAGACGCTGCGTTAATAACTAACAATTGCAGGTAGTTACGGCTTTTTGATTTCACGTGATGATAGACATATGTATGTGCACATACATACACATGTTTTTGTAATTACTATATAATCTATATAAATATAAAAATGAATCTGTGTTTGTACACTTGTTTGTTTATTTGTTCCTTATAGGAAGCCAAGCCGTAGCACCGATCGTGCTGAAATTTTGGCACAGTCTTACTAACGATCGGGAAACTAAAATAGGCTAATTTCTTTTTTTCAATTTCGGGGGATAGGGTGCCCCTTGGGGTTGCCAGCTGGGCTGGACTTGGCTGGATTGTCCAGCTTTTTTGATGCTTGTCCAGTTTCCAGCTAAAGTTAAATAGAAATTTTCGAAAAAATATCCATATTATTTATTACTTTACAATGTAAAGTTTACATTTATAATTACAGCATTAGTTAATACACAACAGGAAGTTTTGCAAAAGTGTTGTCATTAACCCCCGACCAAAAAAGTTTGTAGCGTGTGTATGTCTGTTCCCTCATAGAGCCTAAACGACTGGATGGATCACGATTTAGTTTGTTCTGTTTCAAAGCTGACTTGATCTAGTATTCTTAAGGTACGGTCACATTGGGGAAACATTTTCTTCAAATATGTTAGTTCATGTTTAACAATTTTTTTGTAAATACATACACAATTTGTTTTGTGGTCACACTACGCACATTTATTTGCCCGTATTGTTTCTTCAAACAGCTGTCAAATGACGGCAACATTTGGCTTCGTATCTAGTTTTTGTCGTGGCAAAGCTTCACTTGTGTCCCCATTTCGTATTTAAACTAAAAATCAATTAAAAGCAATATATGCATGTACTTATTATGTATTTCTTTTTATACAAATTTATTAAAAAATTTCCATTATGTACATACATACCATTCTATGCACATATATATACATAATATGCAGCACCAAATAATACCCTGCAGTCCCAGATGTTACCGACGACATTTTCATCGATGATATCTGCAAGACAATCAATGATTTGTCGCGCATAAAACACATTTCGAAATAAGTTTGGTGACAAGGTGGTATACGTTGTCGTGTATAAAAAATTTTTCCAGACAAGATTATCAAAATATGTACATACATATATGCTAAGAAACCTTATTCACGACAAGATGGGAAGCAACTGTATCGAAGTTGTCGTCAGTACAGTTTTATTGACGACAACAAGAGTAACAACTGCATCGAAGTTGTCGTGTTTATGTACAAAGTTTTTCAAATACCTCGGTAGGCTAGTAGGTAGCTTGCTAGCCTATCAGTGCGGAGGTTGTGGGTTCGATTCGATTATTACATTTTTAAATTTTATTATTATTCATTGACGACAACTTTAGTAGCATGTTACCAACGTTGTCGTCAACGACATTTGTGCCCTTTATTAGAAAATGTCGTCAATAGTTGGCTTGGACTGTCGTCATATTGAAGTGTAGGCAACCAACTACTTTTAACAAGAACACGAAAAACCGCTTAAATAAAAAACGATGTGAACCGTCAATTTCAAAATTAATTTTTACAATAAATGGTAGCCTGTCTGAAAGAGTGAAAAGCAAAAATATAATTGCGTTGCCAAACTTAGTTCTGGAGTTACGTAGCTCAAAATTTGTACTTTCTTTTGTACTTTTTTAAAGGTATGTACTTATTTATTACAGAAAGAAGATTTTTTCAAAGGTACTGTTTTTTAAAAAAGTTCTTTTTTAAAATGTGCTTTTTTTAAAATGGTAATTTTTTAAAAAGGTCCTTTTTTTAAATGCTATTTTTATTAAAAAAAGGTACTTTATTTTAAGTTCCTTTTTTAAGGAAGTCTTTTTAAAAATGTACCTTTTTAAAACTTTTTTAAAAAGGTACTTTTTTTAAATGGTATTTTTTTAAATGCATTTTTTTATGTAGTTTTTATAAAAGTTACTTTTTCTCACAAATTAAATTTAATTTTCTAAATAAGTACATTTTTAAAAAATAATGTTTTTAAAAAAATTTGTTTAAAAAAAAATTAACCTTATAAAAAATTATATTTTTTAAAAAGTACCTTTTTAAATGCTATTTTTTTAAAAAGTAACTTTTTTTAATAATGTCCTTTTTTAAAAGAGTACTTTTTCTGAAAATGTACTTTTTTAAAATATGTAGTGCTCTAAAAAAATACCTTTTTAAAAAATACGTTTTTAAGAAAAGGGCTTTTTGCAAAAGGTACGTTTTCTTAAACAGTAGCTTTTTAAAAAATTACTTAAGAAAATACTTTTTAAATTCTACTTTTTTTAAAAATTTCCTTTTTTATATGTCCTTTTTTATAAAGGTACTTAAGAAAACGTTTTTAAAATTAAGTTTTTTAAAAAGGTACTTTCTTTTTAAAATGGTTCCTTTTTTAAAAAGGTACATGTTTTAAAAATGTACTTTTTTAAAAAGGTACTTTATTAAAAAGGTAAATTTTTTAAAAAGCTTCTTTTTTAAAAAGATACTTTTTTTTTAAAAGGTACAGTAAAGTTCGCTTATAGTCCACTGCCTCATTCGCACGCTATTTGTGGACTATTGGACTATCTCTTGAATTTTATATAAGCCAATTTTTCGCTTATATGCGAATCTCTATATAATTATTTCTTTTAACAGTAGAATAAAACTAACGCTTAGAAATTACTTCCTTATCTACTCAATTCATAAATATTGCAATTAAGATTGAAAAAATACAAATAATTTCTACTTTAACATGAGTAATATTTTCATAAAATTATGATTACAAAATATACTATTTTTGACTTTTGCATTTTGGATTATATCTGCCATAACTTGCATATATTTAAGATATTTCAAACCACATCTTGGTGGCATATAAGCGAAAATGGACTATAGAGCTAATGGACTACATAAAAAATATTTTGCAGGTATTTTACTTACAGATGACAGAAAAATTAACATTTTGGAATATATCGCAAATTCTACTATAAGCGGTGTGGCTTATAAACGAATTATACTGTACTTTTTTTAAAAAGGTACTTTTTTAAGAAAAGCACTTGTTTTAAAAAGGTACTTTTTTTAAAAAGGAACTTTTTTTAAAAAGGTACTTTTTTAAAAAGGTACTTTTTTAAAAGGCACTTTTTTAAAAACGTACTTTTTTAAAAAGGTACTTTTCTAAAAAGGTGCTTTTTTAAAAAGGAACTTTTTTAAAAAGGTACTTTTTTTTTAAAAGGAACTCTTTTTAAAAAGGTACTCTTTTTAAAATGGTACTCTTTTTAAAGAGCTACTTTTTTAAAAAAGGTATTAGTTTTAAGAAGGTACTTTTTTTTAAGGTATTTTTTTTAAAAATATATTTTTTTAAAAAGGTACTTTTTTATAAAAAGTACTTTTTTAAAAAGTTTTTCTTAAAAAAGATATTTTTTTAATTTTGACAGGTACTTTTTTTAAAAAGGTACTTTTTTCAAAAAGATACTCTTTTTAAACAGCTACTTTTTTTAAAAAAGGTACTTGTTTTGAAAAGGTACTTTTTTAAAAAAGGTATTTTGTTTAAAAAGATACTTTTTTTAAAAAGTACTTTTTTAAAAAGTTTTTTTTTAATAAGTCACTTTTTTATTTTGACAGGTACTTTTTTTAAAAAGATACATTTAAAAAAAACTATTTTTAAAAGACACTTTTTTAAAAAGTTATTTTTTAAAAAGGAAATTTTTTTAAAAAGGTATTTAAAAAAAATTTTTTCAAAGGTACTTTATTTAAAAAGGTACTTTTTTGTAAAGGGGAATTTTTAAATAGGAGCTTCTTTATTAATTTAAATCTACTTTTTTTGAAAAGGTTCTTGTTTTGAAAAGGTATTTTTTATGTAGCTCAAAATGTTACGTAGCTCAAAATGTTTACTTTTTTGTACTTTTTTTAAAGGACTTCTTTATTTCAAAAAGAAGATTTTTTTCAAAAGGTACTTAAATCTTCTTAAAAATGTGGTTTTTTAAAAGGGTGATTTTTTAAAAAGGTAATTTTTTAAATTTAGTTTCTATAAAAGGTAGTTTTTGAAAAAGTTTCGTTTTAAAAAAAGTACGTTTAAAAAAATGCCTTTTTAAAAAATGACTTAAAAAGTAATTTTGGAATGCAATTTTCTAAAAAAGTTAATTGTTTTAAAAACTACTTTATTTTAAAAGGGTACTTTTTCTTAAAATGTAGTTTTCTAAAAAAGTATCTTATTAAAAAAGTACATTTTTAACAAAAGGGTACATTTTCTTAAAATGTACTTTTTTAAAAAATGTAGTTTTCTAAAAAAGTACCTTTTTAAAATAGTACGTTTTTTTAAAACAAGGACGTATTTACAAAAAGTACGATTTTAAAAATAGTTCCTTTTTAAAAAATTACTTTTTAAAAAACCTACTATTTTATTTAAATGCTACTTTTTTAAAAAGGTAATTTTTTAAGAAAGCTACTTTTTTAAATATCTACTTTTTTTAAAAAGGTCCTTTTCAAAAAATGTACTTTTTTAATAAGGTATATTTTTGATAAAGGTACTTTTTTAAAAAAGGTACTCATGTAAAAAGGTACTTTTTTAAAAAGGTATTTTTTAAAAAGGTACTTTTTAAAAAGGGTTTTTTTAAAAGGTACTTTTATAAAAAGAAACTTTTTTTAAAAAGGTACTTTTTTTAATAAGCTATTTTTAAAAAGCTACTTTTTTTAAAAAGCTACTTTTTAAAAAGGTACTTTTTCTAAGAAGGTAGTTTTTTAAAGAGGTACTTTTTAAAAAAAAAAGTTCTTTCTTTTTAAAATGGTTCCTTTTTTAAAAATTTACATGTTTTAAAAAGGTACTTTTTTTAAAAGGTACTTTATTGAAAAGGTACATTTTTTAAAAAGGTTTTTTTAAACAGATACTTTTTTTAAAAAGGAATGTACTTTTTTTAAAAAGGTCCTTTTTTTAAAAAGGTACTTTTTTTTTAAAAAGGTACTATTTTTAAAAAGGTTCTCTTTTTAAAATGGTATTCTAAAGCTACTTTTTTAAAAAAGGTACTTGGTTTAAAAAGGTATTTTTTTAAAAAGGTACTGTTTTTAAAAAGTTTTTCTTAAAAAGGGTACTTTTTTTTTGAAAAGTACTTTTTTTAAAAAGGTACATTTTAAAAAAACTTTTTTTAAAAAGGTATTTTTAAAAAGGACATTTTGTTTTTAAAAAAATTTGAAAGGTACTTTATTAAAAAAGGTACTTTTTTGTAAAACGGACTTTTTAAATAGGAATTTCTTTATTAATTTAACTCTACTTTTTTTAAAAAGCTTTTTTTGAAAAGGCATTTTTTACGTAGCTCAAAATGTTTACTTTTTTGTACTTTTTTTAAAGTACTTTTTTATTTCAAAAAGGAGATTTTTTCAAAACGTACTTAAATCTTCTTAAAAATGTGGTTTTTTAAAAGGGTAATTTTTTAAAAAGGTCATTTTTTAAATTTAGTTTTTGTAAAAGGTAGTTTTTTATAAAGTTACGTTTAAAAAAATGCCTTTTTAAAATATGACTTAAAAAGTAATTTTTGAATGCTATTTTTTAAAAAAGGTAATTTTTTGAAAAATACTTTATTTTAAAAGGGTACTTTTCCTAAAAATGTAGTTTTCTAAAAAAGTACCCTATAAAAAAAGTACATTTTTAACAAAAGGGTACATTTTTTTTAAATGTACTTTTCTAAGAAATGTAGTTTTCTAAAAATGTACCTTTTTAAAAAAGTATGTTTAAAAAAAAGGACGTATTTACAAAAAGTACGTTTTTAAAAATAGTTCCTTTTTAAAAAATTACTTTTTAAAAACGTACTATTTAAATGCAACTTTTTTAAAAAGATACTTTTTTAAATGTAGTTTCTTTAAAAATATACTTTTTTTAGGAAGGTAAGTTTTTTAAAAAGGTACTTTTTTTAAAAAGGAAATTTTTAAAAAAGCTACTTTTTTAAATATCTACTTTTTTTAAAAAGGTCCTTTTCAAAAAAGGTCCTTTTCAAAAAAGGTACTTTTTTAATAAGGTATATTTTTAATAAAAGTACTTTTTTTAAAAAGGTACACTTGTAAACAGGTACTTTTTAAAAAGGTTTTTTTAAAAGGTGCTATTATAAAAAGCTACTTTTTTTAAAAAGCCATTTTTTTAAAAGCAACTTTTTTTAAAAAACTACTATTTTTAAAAAGCTACTTTTTTTAAAAAGCAATTTTTTTAAATGGTAGTTTTTCTAAGAAGGTAATTTTTTATAAGGTACTTTTTCTAAAAACGTATTTTTTAAACAGGTACTTTTTTTTAAAAAAGGTACCTACTTTTAAAATGAAACATATTTTAAAAAAGTATTATTTTAAAATTTTCTTTTTGAAAAGGTATTTATTTAAATGTACTTTTTAAGCAAGTAAACTTTTTTAAGAAATTACCTTTTTTAAAAGATATTTATCTTAAAAAGTTAATTTTTTAAAAATTTACTTTTTTAAAGTTATTTTTTAAAGGTGCTTTTTTGAAAAAAAAAATGTACATTTTGGAAAAGTAATTTTGAACACTGTATTTTTCTTAAAAGGTACATACTGAAAAACGAAAACACAACAAATTTATGGACAAAACTTAGGGGCTATTCAAATATTCTGTAACGCTCCAGTAATTTAAAACAAAACGTTACTTTTTTAAATAATCTTATGCAATATGTGAATACCCCCTTAGTGTCTGACTTGGTATTGGGTCTTAATGAAAGATTTCAGGGTTTGGTAATTTACTAAATGTATTTTTTATGCACAATGCTTGATCGTCGATAAAAATAACGATTATTTCAGTTGCAGTCTACTACAGTATAATTCGTTTATAAGCCACACCGCTTATAGTAGAATTAGCGATATATTCCAAAATGTTAGTTTTTCTGTCATCTATAAGTAAAATACCTGCAAAATATTTTTTATTTAGTCCATTAGTCCTATAGTCCATTTTCGCTTATACGCCAACAAGATTTGGTTTGAAATATCTTATATATATATGAAAGTTATGGAAGATATAATCCAAAATGAAAAAGTAAAAAAATATATATTTTGTAATCATAATTTTATGAAAATATTACTCATATTGAAGCAAAAATTGTTTTTAGTTTAGCAATCTTAATTGCAATATTTGTGAATTGAGTAAATAAATAAGTAATTCCTTAACATTAGTTGTATTTTTCTTTGTTAAAAGAAATAATTATATGGGGATTCGCATATAAGCCACAAATTGGCTTATATAAAAATCAAGATATAGTCCAATTCGCCTTATAGTCCAAAAAAATTGTGCAAATGAGGCAGTGGACTATAAGCGAATTTTACTGTACTTCCATATCAGAAAATCGTCTTATTGTGTTACTTATTAAGGTCATGTATCTTTATATTCCGCAATATTTATTTTTTGTGGGTTAAGCTAATCTCTATTCCTGCATTTCGTTGGTACTAATGCCAACTCATTACTAGATCTTTAACCATCATGATTGAAAAAATATATTAATATGTTTATACGAAAAAATCCCAATTTCTAGTACTTTTTTAATGTACAGCTTTTTTTTGCATTGTCAAGCTTTTTTAACCCCAATGTCCAGCTTTTTGCGAATATAGATCTGGCATCCCTATACCCCCATATAAATAATTTCTTAATTTCCCTATATCTGGACACCTATATTATTAGTGAATCTCTCCAAAACTGACGTGGGTCACTCGAACAAATCGAACGTAGGAAACGTAAATAATGTGGCTTAACAGTCAGGTATAAAAGCATACGTAGATAACGAATAATACTCAGTTAACAAATTTTACTTTTCAAAATAACACACGCAACAAGTGGATTTAATAAAATAATTTATTTTGCATTTAGAGTATTTATAAAATTGACTTTAACTGCTTGTAATCCAAGAAATAAAAATATCTAAATATAATATGTTACCTGTTGTTTGTATTGGTTTCAATTTTGTTTTACCGTGTTGTTGGTCTTTATATGCACAATGTTTATAACTATGGACGAAAAGTGAGAATGGTAGAAAGTTTAAGTAATGAAAATAAACAGATTGTAAAAGAATACAAGCAAGCGCCTGGTCCGTTTCCTTGGCCAATAATTGGAAATTTGGAATTGTTAGCTAAGTATAAAATTTCCTATCAAGGATTTTCAGAGTTTTCAAAATAATTTGGTGATATTTTTACACTGAGTCTTTGCAGGACATGCTGTTGTGTAGTTAATAACTTTGCGTTGATACGGGAAGTCATTAACTAAAATGGAAAATTCTTCGGATGTCTTCCACGTTTTTAGCGATATCATAAACTATTTAGAGGACATTGTAATAACTGTAAGTGTTTTTCTATTTTCTTTAAATGATTAGTATTCAATTTAAATAAATAAATACTTATAAATTATTTTACTTTGACTTTATAGGTTTGGCATTATGTGATTGGTCGACGCTATAGCGGAAACGCCGCAATCTTGCTCGTCGACATTGTTCGCCCAGAGCATCTTCATCATACTTTTCGAAAATGTCAAACGTAGGTTGCTTTGAAATCAGTGAACTTATGGAAAAAATAAAGGAAGAAATATTTCCAGGTGAGGAGTTTGAAAGTAAGCCCCTAATTCAGCAAACCTGTACAAATATGTCTACGCACTACATGCGTTCAATTCATTTTGAGTAGGATGATACAGAATTCCAAACGATTTTTAACTAGGCGTTTATGTTTTAAAGCTGTTTATGTTTTAAAGCATCAATAAAAGAATGTTATTTAAAATGTTGATGTGTATAACATCTGCTTGAAGTTTCGTTGCCTTTTTTCCAACTTTTTCAGGAGCTTTTTTTATAATACTGACAAATTAAATAATGTAATTAACACAATGAAAATTGATATGCTTGTGTGTGTGAAAACTTACTATTTAACTATGTTTCATAGTGTTTATAAAATTGTTTATATAATTAAAAATTGGACATCACGGCATAAGACAATTTTGTAAAATTAAAATAAAAAATAAAAAACTGGACATCACAACATAAGTCTGTAGTCAATAAAATAAAATTAAAATAAATAATCACGGCAGAACACAAATTATCACAGTTCAGGTTTCAGTTGTTTATCACAGACTAGTGAGAGTGTATAGCAATTAAATATTGTAAATTAATGTTGTCTTTGCTACTTGTGTATTCATTGTTTGTTTGGTCCGTTCTTGTATTCGTAGGCTTTTCAAAATGTAACGTTTATTGTGTTTTATTTCTCTGTCTATAATTTTAATGTTTTGAAAGCATATGTTGTGTCCACTCTCTTTTACATGGTGAGATAGAGCCGTGCTCTCTCTTTCCTACTCGATATCGGTTGCATGTTCAGATATTCTTGTTTCTAGTCTTCTTTTTGTTGTCCCCACGTATATTTTGTTGCATTTTTCTGTATCGTTGCCATCACATTTAATTTCGTAGACAACACTGTCAATTTTCATCTTATTTATTTTGGTTTTTTGCGCGTGAATAGATGTCTAGTGGTGTGGTTAGATTTGTGTGCTAAAAAGAGGATATGATTTTTCACAGTATACCATATATACCAAAACTTACAGAAAGCAGACTTTTACAAAACCTCATAAGCGATGACAAAACAAAAATAGCGCACAAATCCAACCACACCACTAGACATCTATTCACGCCCAAAAAAAAACAAAATAAATAAGATGAAAATTGTCAGTGTTGTTTATGAAATTAAATGTGAATGCAACGATATAGAAAAATGCAACAAAATATTATAAGTGGAGACAACAAAAAGAAAACTAGAATCAAGAATATCTGAACATGCTGTAGATGTTGAGAAGGGAAGAGAAAGCACGGCTCTATCTCAACATGTAAAAGAGAGTGGACACAACATATGCTTTCAAAACATTAAAATTATAGACAGAGAAATAAAACACAATAAACGTTACACTTTGAAAAGCCTACGAATACAAGAACGGACCAAACAAACAATGAATATTCAAGTAGGCAAAGAAAATATTAATTTACAATATTCAGTTGCTATACACTCCCAGTAGTCTGTGATAAACAACTGAAACCTGAACTGTGATAATTTGTGTTCTCCCGTGATAATTTATTTATTTATTTTAATTTTATTGATTACAAACTTATGTTGTGATGTCCAGTTTTTTATTTTAATTTTACAAAATTATCTTATGCCGTGATATCCAGTTTTTAATTATATAAACAATTTTATAAACAACATGAAAAATAGTTAAATAGCAAGTTTTCTCACAAGCAAGCATATATATTTTCATTGTATTAATTACATTTATTTAATTTTTCAGAATTATAAAGAAAAAAGCTCCTGAATAAGTTGGAAAAAAGCCAACGAAACATCGAGTTATATACATCCACATTTTAAATAATATTGTTTTATTGATGTTTTAAAACATAAACTGGCCATGCCTAAAGAAACCCCTAGTAATACTAAAAGAATTCGTTAGTCAAAACTAAAACTAGCAATCATAATTGTTAACTGTTTTGATGAAATATTTTGGAAAATTAACCAAGGGTATGCTTTAGACTTTTTGCTTTTCCGCTGTTTTCGCTGTCCCCTTTTTACAAAAACCATAGTTGGATAATCTTCTAAAATAAGGAAGTTTATATTAGAACATATTATTTGTGAACGCGAACAAAACTAAGATTTAGATGAACCTGAGAGGGACTTTACCGATGCTCTTTTAAAGAGCTTGATTGAGGAGAAGAATGTTTCGCGAGACACAATAATTTATATGCTCTAGGATTGGTGGTCATGCGGCTGTGGGGAATCTAGTTATGATGGCATTGGGCTACATTGCCAAAACCCTTTAATTGGAAAACAAATACAGTCTGAAGTTGATGATATATCTAGGAATGGTCAGAGAAAATTTTTCTTCATGATATGGACAGTATGCCATTTACAATGGCAACAATTTTTTAAGTTCTACGTTATGCTTCCTCTCCTATTGTACCACACGTAGCTACTGAAGACACGTAGCTACTGAAGAGTTACTGCAGGAACTCTTGTGATTATCAGTAATTGCAAATTGAACACTAGTTCTAAATACTGGAGAAATCCCGACGAATTCGATCATCTGCGATTTCTTGAAACTGTGGATGAAAAAGAATATGAAAACAACCTTAGCGCGTGAACATGGCTTAAAACATCTGCAGCAGTTATTATCGATTATAAACGACGAAACTCAGAAGGTTATGGCTCTGGTATAGAATACGATAGGGATCTCTTAGCTATAAGCTCATCACTATCCGGGTGTTCACTTCTTAACCCATTATCTAAATCTCAAAATGTAACCAAACCAAAGGCTTGGCGTCGTGAAGAAGTGAAACTTAAGAAAAATATACCTCACTTTTTGCCTTTTAGTATAGGCAAGCGCACTTGTATTGTATATTGCATATGATATTAGTTCTAAAGATTTGTCAACCATAAAAATAGTGCCAGCATGTGTCGCTTTGCCTACAAAAACTTTTCCAATAGTTTTCAATCAAAATCAAAATTAATAATTTAAAATGTGTTGGGAGTGTGTAACAGGGATTTTTTCAATTGGTCGTTGAAACTGGTCTGGATATTTCATAATCTTACTTATAGCTTTTTATAGTCGCAAAGGCTCAGTCATTCATTTGAATTATTTATTTATTTTCTATATTCCAAAGCGCAGAATTTCACTTTTTCGCAGTTTTCACAGAATTTCACAGTTTTCATCTCAAAAGAGTATTGAAAAATAAAATTTTCACATATAAACTGAAGACTCCAAAACTAAATGTTTTCAAAGAAATCACAATTGTGTGAACATTTAAATTTCAAAAATAGCTCTGTGTTCTACAATTTTTTACAACTTTGATGAAAAGGAATTAAAGAGTAAAGAAATTTAAATAAAAATATTTTAATTTAAAATAAAAATTTAAATAAAAATTTTTTTATATATTTTTGAAAGCTACTTTTTTTTAAAAAACTACTATTTTTAAAAAGCTATTTTCTAAAAAGGTACTTTTTCTATAAAGGTAGTTTTTTAAAAAGATACTTTTTCTAAAAGGTATTTTTTTTAAAAAAGGTCCTTTTTTAAAAAGGTACTGTTTTTTAAAAAAGTTCTTTTTATTAAATGGTACTTTTTTAAATGGTATTTTTTTAAATGCTTTCTTTATGTAGTTTTTCTAAAAGTTACTTTTTCTCAAAAAGTACTTTTTTTAAATTTAATTTTCTAAATAAGTACATTTTTAAAAAAGTATGTTTTTAAAAAAATTAGTTTAAAAAAATTAACCTTATAAAAAATTATTTTTTTAAAAAGTACCTTTTAAATGCTATTTTTTTAAAAAGTTACTTTTTTTAATAATGTCCTTTTTTATAAGAGTACTTTTTCTGAAAGTGTACTTTTTTAAAATATGTAGTGCTCTAAAAAAATACATTTTTAAGAAAGTACGTTTTTAAGAAAAGGACTTTTTGCAAAAAGTACGATTTTAAAAACAGCAACTGTTTAAAAAATTACCTAAAAAATACTTTTTAAATTCTACTTTTTTTAAAAAGGTACTTTTTTATGTCCTTTTTTATAAAGGTACTTAAAAAACGTTTTAAAAAGGTAGTTTTTTAAAAGGGTAATTTACTAAAAATTCACTTTTTTTAAAAAGGTAATTATTTTGAAAAGGAACTTATTTAAAAAAAAAGTACTTTCTTTTTAAAATGGTTCCTTTTTTAAAAAGGTACATGTTTTAAAAAGGTACTTTTTTTTAAAAAGGTACTTTATTAAAAAGGTAAATTTTTTAAAAATGTTCTTTTTTAAAAAGATACTTTTTTTAAAAAGGTACAGTAAAATTCGCTTATAGTCAGTCCACTGCCTTATTTGCACGCTATTTGTCGACTACAACGCGAATTGGATTATATCTTGATTTTATATAAGCCAATTTTCGGCTTATATGCGAATCTCTATATAATTATTTCTTTTAACAGTAGAAAAATAAAACTAACGCTTAGAAATTACTTCCTTATCTACTCAATTCATAAATATTGCAATTAAGATTGCTAAAATACAAATAATTTCTACTTCAATGTAATTAATATTTTTATAAAATTATCATTAAAAAATCTATTATGTTTGACTTTTGAATTTTGGATTATATCTGCCCTAACTTGCATATATTTAAGATGTTTCAAACCACATCTTGGTGGCGTATAAGCGAAAATGGACTATAGAGCTAATGGACTATATAAAAAATATTTTGCAGGTATTTATTTTGGAATATATCGCAAATTCTACTATAAACGATGTGGCTTATAAATGAATTATACTGTACTTTTTTTAAAAAGGTACTTTTTAAAAAAAGTACTTTTTTTAAAAAGGTACTTTTTTTAAAAAAGTACTTTTTTTAAAAAAGGTACTTTTTCTTAAAAAGGTACTCTTTTTAAAAAGGTACTCTTTTTGGAATGGTACTCTTTGTAAAAAGCTACTTTTTTTTAAAAAAGCTACTTGTTTTTAAAAGGTACTTTTTTAAAAAGTACTTTTTTAAAAAGTTTTTCTTAAAAAATTTACTTTTTTTATTTTGACAGGTACTTTTTTTAAAAAGTACATTTAAAAAAACTTTGTTTTAAAGACACCTTTAAAAAGGTATTTTTTAACAAGGAAATTTTTTTTTAAAAGGTATTTAAAAAAATAAAAAATTAAAGGTACTTTATTTAAAAAGGCACTTTTTTGTAAAGGAGACTTTTTAAATAGGAACTTCGTTATTAATTTAAACCTACTTTTTGAAAAAGGTTCTTTTTTTAAAAAGGTATTTTTTACGTAGCTCAAAATGTTACGTAGCTCAAAATGTTTTTTTTTGTACTTCCTTTAAAGTACTTTTTTATCTCAAAAAGGAGATTTTTTCAGAAGGTACTTAAATCTTCTTAAAAAAGGGTAATTTTTTAAAAAGGTCTTTTTCTTAAATTTAGTTTTTATAAAAGGTAGTTTTTTATAAAGTTACGCTTAAACAAAAATACGTTTAAAAAAATGCCTTTTTAAAAATTACTTAAAAAGTAATTTTTGAATGCTATTTTTTAAAAAGGTAATTTTTTTAAAAAATACTTTATTTTAAAAGGGTACTTTTTCTGAAAATTTATTTTTCTAAAAAAGTATTTTATTAAAAAGTACATTTTTAACAAAAGGGTACATTTTCCTAAAATGTACTTTTTTAAAAAATGTAGTTTTCTAAAAAAGTACCTTTTTAAAAAAGTACGTTTTTTTTTAAAAAAGGACGTATTTACAAAAAGTACGTTTTTAAAAATAGATGCTTTTTAAAAAATTACTTTTTAAAAAACGTACTATTTTGTTTAAATGCTACTTTTTTAAAAAGATACTTTTTTAAATGTAGTTTCTTTAAAAATATACTTTTTTTAAAAGGAACTTTTTTTAAAAAAATAAATTTTTTAAAAAGGTAATTTTTTAAAAAAGCTACTTTTTTAAATATCTACTTTTTTTAAAAAGGTCCTTTTCAAAAAAGGTACTTATTTAATAAGGCATATTTTTAATAAAGGTGCTTTTTTTTAAAAAGGTACTTTTGTAAATAGGTACTTTTTTAAAAAGGTATTTTTTAAAAAGGTACTTTTTAAAAAGCGTTTTTTTAAAAGGTACTTTTTAAAAAGGGTTTTTTAAAAGGTACTTTTTTAAAAAACTACTTTTTTTAAAAAGGTACTTTTTTTAAAAGCAATTTTTAAAAGGTACTTTTTTTTAAAACTACTATTTTTAAAAAGCTACTTTTTTTAAAAAGTTACTTTTTTTTAAAAAGCTACTTTTTAAAAAGGTACTTTTTCTAAGAAGGTAGTTTTTTAAAGAGGTAAATTTTTTAAACAGATACTTTTTTTAAAAAGGTACCATTTTTAAAAAGGTACTATTTTTAAAAATGTTCTCTTTTTAAATGGTACTCTTTTTAAAAATCTACTTTTTTAAAAAAGGTACTTGTATTAAAAAGGTACTTTTTTAAAAAAGGTATTTTTTTAAAAAGGTACTGTTTTTAAAAAGTACTTTTTTAAAAAGTTTTTTTTTAAAAAGGGTACTTTTTTATTTTGACAGGTACTTTTTTTAAAAAGGTACATTTTAAAAAAACTTTTTTAAAAGACACTTTTTTAAAAAGGTATTTTTAAAAAGGACATTTTGCTTAAAAAAAATTTAAAGGTACTTTATTAAATAAGGTACTTTTTTGTAAAGCGGACTTTTTAAATAGGAATTTCTTTGTTAATTTAAATCTACTTTTTTAAAAAGGTTTTTTTTTGAAAATGTATTTTTTACGTAGGTCAAAATGTTACGTAGCTCAAAATGTTTACTTTTTTGTACTTTTTTTTAAAAGTACTTTTTTATTTCAAGAAGGAGATTTTTTCAAAAGGTACTTAAATCTTCTTAAAATGTGGTTTTTTAAAAGGGTAATTTTTTAAAAAGGTATTTTTTAAATTTAGTTTTTATAAAAGGTAGTTTTTTATAAACTTACGTTTAAAAAAAATGCCTTTTTAAAAAATTACTGAAAAAGTAATTTTTGAATGCTACTTTTTAAAAAAGGTAATTTTTTGAAAAATACTTTATTTTAAAATGTAGTTATTTTCTGAAAATGTAGTTTTCTAAAAAAGTATCTTATTAAAAAAGTACATTTTTAACAAAAGGGTAAATTTTTTTGAAATGTACTTTTTTAAAAAAAGTAGTTTTCTAAAAATGTACCTTTTTGAAAAAGTACGTTTTAAAAAAAGGACGTATTTACAAAAAGTACGTTTTTAAAAATAGTTCCTTTTTAAAAAATTACTTTTTAAGAAACGTACTATTTAAATGCAACTTTTTTAAAAAGATACTTTTTTAAATGCAGTTTCTTTAAAAATATACTTTTTTTTAGAAGGTAAGTTTTTTAAAAAGGTACTTTTTTAAAAAAGGTACTCTTTTTAAAAAGGTACTTTTTTTAAAAAGGTAATTTTTTAAAAAAGCTACTTTTTTAAATATCTACTTTTGAAAAAGGTCCTTTTCAAAAAAGGTACTTTTTTAATAAGGTATATTTTTAATAAAAGTACTTTTTTTAAAAAGGTACTCTTGTAAAAAGGTACTTTTTAAAAAGGTTTTTTAAAGGGTTTTTTTAAGGTGCTATTATAAAAAGCTACTTTTTTTAAAAAGCTACTTTTTTTAAAAAACCATTTTTTTAAAAGCAACTTTTTTTAAAAAACTACTATTTTTAAAAAGCTACTTTTTAAAAAAGCTATTTTTTAAAATGGTACTTTTTCTAAGATGGTAATTTTTTAAAAAGGTACTTTTTCTAAAAAGGTATTTTTTAAAAAGGTACGTTTTTTAAAAAAGGTACCTATGTTTAAAATGAAACATATATTAAAATAGTATTTTTTAAAAAATTACTTTTTGAAAAGGTATTTATTTAAATGTACTTTTTAAGCAAGTAAACTTTTTTAAGTAATTACCTTTTTTTAAAAGATATTTATCTTAAAAATTTAATTTTTTAAAAATTAGCTTTTTTAAAGTTATTTTTTAAAGGTGCTTTTTTAAAAAAGCTACCCCAGCAAAAATATTCGTCTACCGGAAGCAAGTTTGTAAGGGAGAGATTTCGGTACTCTCCCTTACCAACCTGCTTCGGTATTACATGATTTTTGTATGGGATGTCCCACTTGGTAGGTCTGGAGGCATGAGCTTCTTACTGCGCATCCTAGATGCATTAACCTGATGTATTTTTTATATGTATATAATTAAAAAATGTTTTTCTCTTTATATCACAATTTTACCACACTTGGAATAATTTTTTTATTTGCCATTATTTGATGTTGTTTTTATATTTATTTATGTATTAAATGGTGCAAATACAATTGGAAATTATATTACACTACAATTTACTTTTTGTTCGCGTATTGAATCAGGAATCGATCCCACGATCTCTGCATGAAAGAGATATCAAAAAGTACAAGATTTTATGAGTTCAGCATATTTTTTGCTGATCACTACAGTCGAACAAGTCGAACGTTGGAAACGTAAATAATGTGGCTTAACAGTCAGGTATAAAAGCATACGTATAGAACGAATAATACTCAGTTAACAAATTTTACTTTTCAAAATAACACACGCAACAAGTGAATTTAATCAAATAATTTATTTTGCATTTAATGTATTTATTAATTTGACTTTAACTGCTTGAATTCCAAGAAATAAAAATATCTAAATATAATATGTTACCTGTAGTTTGTATTGGTTTCAATTTTGTTTTAGTGTGTTGTGGGTCTTTATATGCACATGGTTTATAACTATGGACGAAAAGTGAGAATGGTAGAAAGCTTAAGTAATGAAAATAAACAGATTGTAAAAGAGTACAAGCAAGTGCCTGGTACGTTTCCTTGGCCAATAATTGGAAATTTGGAATTGTTAGCTAAGTATAAAGTTCCCTTTCAAGGATTTACAGAGTTTTCAAAAGAATTTGGTGATATTTTTACACTGAGTCTCTGCAGGACACGCTGTTGTGTAGTTAATAACTTGGGGTTGATACGGGAAGTCATTAACTAAAATGGAAAATACTTCGAAGGTCTTCCACATTTTAGCGATATCATGAACTATTTGGAGGAGATTGTAATAACTGTAAGTGTTTTGCTATTTTCTTCAAATGATTGGTATTCAATTTGTATTACTTTTATTTATAAATTATTTTACTTTGACTTTATAGCTTTGGAATTGTGTGATTGGCCGACGCACAGTGGCGCCCGTAGAGCAAACGAGGTTGCAAAAATCAAAATTTTCATGTGCGCCTGCGAAATTTTAAATGAATCCATCTTATAGTAAACTTTTCAACGATCTCAAATATGCTACTCTTAACAATATCAGATTTTTAGTTTAGAAGACATAACTGTTCAAAGTTAACCAATTTTCGGATTTAAAAAAACACACAATTTTTAGGTAGTTTGATCCGATTTCAGGTGTAATATCACGAAAACTAGGCAACGAATAGTATTTTTTTTTGTTTTTAGTGATTGATGTGCTTATTAAATGTATAACAATAAAAAAAATTGTGCTGTTTGCTTTGTGTTTCTCTAGGTAAATCAGTATTTAAAAACTATCCATTTTTTCACTATTCTTCAACTTTGACGGAAAATAAAAAAAATTTACCTTTTTTTACCTCCGCCATATTTTCAAAATATGTTCTTTAACTAGTCTTTTACATAACTCAAAAGGTTTTATCTGCCTTTACGTGCCTATTTGGCTTCTACAGGTAAAAAACGTTAAAAAGACATTGTTGCAGAAATTGTATGGCGGGCATCCCTTACATGCCTTGACTGACAGTTACTTTGATGTAATAGTTTGAAAATTGCATTTTGAGTCAGTTGTCTACCTGAGAGCCTCTGGCGAAAAATTTGGTCCTAATATTCCGTTACAGACACAAGATGCACAAAAAACTACTCATTGAAATAAGCAGGTACGCACCTCACTTAAAAATTATTTTTGGCGTACATATGGTGAAGAACAATACTGACTTATGGTACAGGTAGGCACAAATCTCATTTGGCTACGTGCATAATATCAAAACTGTATAATTCAGCCCAAATGCATATGTATGCATGTAACAGGTACATTTGTAGACATGGTAGCATAGGCCTATATATTGCAAAACAAGCTTAATGCCTGCATTAGTCTACGACTGAAAGTTGGCGAAACAAGTATTGAAAACATGGCGTTGAACAATTTAAAATTATTTGAACTGTTTAGAAAGTCAATTACACCAACGTGTTTCGCGGAAGCTGCTTTAGAAGAACTCGATAGCTTATACGGAAATATTGAGAGAAGCAAAAGTATAAAAAATAATCTTTGTATGATACATGCCAAAATTAAGACAAAATGGGTGAAATGCAATCGAACCATTAACATCTTCAACTCCAAATACGAGGACTGGCTTAATGAAGACACCATCCTGGATATATTGGCAGTAGATAAACCCTCCACATCAACCAGAGGAGAAAAAGGAAGGCCAAAAAAAAGTATGGAGGAGTGTTCAATTTTCACAAGAAAGAGGAAACTTGCCGATGCCACCAATGACTTGACCACGAAGGATTTATCGGATGCGCTGTCTATTAAATACATAAAGGATAGTGAACGAGTTAGGTCGCAGATTACAAAATCTGTTGCTGATGCAAGCCCACTGCGACTAAAAAGGATTAAGGAAAGCATTCCCACTCCCACAAACGCACATATTAAAAAGTATAGTTCCGAAGAAGCCTTGGCTCTGTTTTTGGACTTAGAACTTTCCAAAGAGAAATATGAGATACTACGGGCATCTTTAATGCGACACGGGGCTGACCTTTTCCCCGGATACAAGCATATTACGCAAGCCAAAATAAATTCACGACCATTGCGTACGGAGTTTACGGAAGTCTCTGCGAAAGCCAATCTGCAGGATCTTATGGACCATACAGCAAAACGGTTGTTGGAAAGTCTTCCTGAAAATGAGGTGGAAATTCTTCCTCAGAAACTAACATTGATCAGCAAATGGGGCTGCGATGGATCATCCGGACAAAGCGTTTATAAGCAAAGGATATCTTCCGATGACACTACAATATCTGACGGAAATATGTTTATGGCATCTGTTGTTCCATTGCGGCTAAAATCTGATGTTTCCCTACACTGGAAAAATCATCGACCGTCATCAGTGCATTATTGCCGACCAATAATGTTTCAGTTTGCAAAGGAATCGGCAGAACTCATAAGGACCACGGTGAAGGACATTGAAGAACAAATAAGCAAGATTAAGCATACAAAATTGCAAATTGGAGAAGGAAAATATATTGAATGTAGTTACGAGTTCCACCTGACCATGGTTGACGGAAAAGTCGTAAACGAACTGACAGGAACAACCTCAACATTGACATGCCCGATTTGCAAAAAGAGTCAGAAGAACTTCGGTAATTTAAACGATTCTACAAACGAGGAGAATTACGAATATGGAATGTCACCATTGCACGCAAGGATAAGGTGTATGGAGTTCTTGCTAAAACTGGCGTATACCCTACCACAACAAGATGAAAACATCGATGAAAATACATCAATTAAGGATAAGGAAAAGATCAGAAAGAAGCAAATACAGAATGCTTTTTGGAAACAACTTGGACTAAAAGTAGACTGCCCCAAGTGTGGATACGGTAACTCAAACGATGGAAACACTTCAAGGAGATTTTTTGCAAATGATGAGGCAGTAAGTAGAATCACTGGAATTGACAATGAAATCGTCAAAAGATTGGGAACGATCTTGAATGTTTTAAACTGCCAAGAAAGTGTTAATTCTACAAAATTTGGAGAATATGCATCGGAAACTGCATCTCTTTTAGCAAAAATTTATCCACAGAAGAAGTTGACCCCGACCGTCCATAAAATATTGGCGCATGGCAAAGATATAATTGAGTACCAGTCTTTGCCAATTGGAGAGCTTTCTGAAGAAGCGCAGGAGTCTCTTAACAAATTTTACAAAAAATATAGATTGCAGAACACGTTCAAAGCATCAAGGGTGAGGCAAAATGAGGACCTCTTCAACATGTTAGCAGCATCTTCCGATCCACTTATTTCTTCCCTGCGGCATGTGAAGTCACGAAAAGAACTACAATGGAATTATACTTTAGAAATGATTAGTCTTTTAGATATACCTTCTGTTACGAATTGTGATGAATATTTTACAGAAAATTCAAAAAATTAATTGAAAAAAAATTTGTTTAATTTGTTGGCTAATAACTTTAAAACAGAAAAAGCTTTCAAAAGAACTAAGAAATATAAGATTGGTAAAAATAATTTGATTTTGTTACCATAAAATAGATGAGTTAGAAAAAAATTAGAGTTTAGAAATGATTTGTATTTTAGACATACTTTGTCTTACCAAGAAAATGAATATTTTACAGAAAATTGAAAAAATCATTTAAAAAAAAAATCTTTTGTTGTAATTTTTTAGGTAATATCTTAAAACATGAAAAGCTTACAAAAGAACTACAAAAAAATATAAAATTCTTAAAAAAAATTTTTTTGTTACCAAAACTTGGATTTTTTCACAAATTTTAACTTTGAAAACCCATAAGTAAGCACCTATAAGGTGTAGCGTCCACTCCAACCGCTCATTTTATAGGTTGAACAATTATCTATGACATGCAATTTAAATTATTCGATTATCTTGTTCGGTTCAAAAGATATGATTTTTGCAACGAAAAAAGTCAAATGGCGCCACTGTGCGACGTTACAGCAGAAACGCCGCAATCTTCCTCATCGACATTGTTTGCCTAGAGCATCTTCATCATACTTTTCGAAAATGTCAAACGTGGGTTGCTTTGAAATCAGTGAACTTATAAAAAAAATAAAGGAAGAAATATTTCCAGGTGAGGAGTTTGAAAGTAAGCCCCTAATTCAGCAAACCTGTACAAATATGTTTACGCACTACATGCGTTCAATTCATTTTGAGTATGATGACACAGAATTCCAAATGATTTTTAATTAGGGGTTTATCTTTTAAAGCTGTTTATGTTTTAAAGCATCAATAAAACAATGATATTTAAAATTTTGATGTGTATAACATCTTCTTGAAGTTTCGTTGCCTTTTTTGCAACTTTTTCAGGAGCTTTTTTTATAATTCTGACAAACCAAATAAATTTAATTAACACAATGAAAATAGATATGCTTGTGTGTGTGAAAACTTACTATTTAACTATTTTTCATAGAGTTTATAATATTGTTTATATAATTAAAAATTGGACATCACGGCATACGATAATTTTGTAAAATTAAAATAAAAAACTGGACATCACAACATAAGTTTGTAGTCAATAAAATAAAATTAAAATAAATAAATAAATTATCACGGCAGAACACAAATTATCACAGTTCAGGTTTCAGTTGTTTATCACAGACTAGTGAGAGTGTATAGCAATTGAATATTGTAAATTAATGTTGTCTTTGTCTACTTTTGTATTCATTGTTTGTTTGATCCGTTCTTGTATTCGTAGGCTTTCCAAAGTGTAACGTTTATTGTGTTTCATTTATCTGTCTAGAAGAACGGACCAAACAAACAATGAATACAAAAGAAGGCAAAGACAACATTAATTTACAATATTCAATTGCTATACACTCTCATTAGTCTGTGATAAGCAACTGAAACCTGAAATGTGATAATTTGTGTTCTGCCGTGATAATTTATTTATTTATTTTAATTTTATTGACTACAAACTTATGTTGTGATGTCCAGTTTTTTTATTTGAATTTTATAAAATTATCTTATACCGTGATATCCAGTTTTTAATTATATAAACAACATGAAAAATTCCCCTTAGTAATCAATGTCAATGTGTTTTTATAAACAATTAATATTCTACTGAACAAGTAAAATATTAATTTTGGGAAATAGTGCGATTAAATAGTAAAATAGTTAAATAGCCAGTTTTCTCACACACAAGCATATATATTTTCGTTGCATTAATTACATTTATTTAATTTGTCAGAATTACAAAGAAAAAACTGCTTAAGAAGTTGGAAAAAAGTCAACGAAACGTCGAGCAGATGTTATATACATCCACTTTTTAAATAATATTGTTTTATTGATGCTTTAAAACATAAACTGACCATGCCTAAGGACACCCCTAGTAATACTAAAGGAATTCATTAGTCAAAAATAAAACTAGCAATCATGATTTTTAACTATTTTGATGAAATATTTTGGAAGATTAACCAAGGCTATGCTTTAGACTTGTTGCCTTTCTGCTTTTTTTGGCTGTCCCCTTTTTACAAAAACACAAAAACCATAGTTGGATAATCTTCTAAAATAAGGAAGTTTATATTAGAACATATTATTTGTAAACGCGAACAAAACTTAGATTTAGATGAACCTGAGATTGACTTTACCGATGCTCTTTTGAACAGTTTGATTGAGGACAAGAATGTTTCGCGAGACACAAAAATTTATATGCTCTAGGATTTTATTGGTGGTCATTCGGCTGTGGGGAATCTTTTTATGATGGCATTGGCCTACATTGCCAAAACCCTTTAATTGGAAAATAAATACAGTCTAAAGTTGATGATATATCTAGGAATGGTCAGAGAAAAATTTCTCTTCATGACATGGACAGTATGCCATTTACAATGGCAAGCATTTTTTAAGTTATACGTTATGCTTCATCTCCAATTGTACCACACGTAGCTACTGAAGACAATGTCGTTGCAGGATACAGAGTTACTGCAGGAACTCTTGTGTTTATCAATAACTGCAAATTGAACACTAGTTCTGAATACTGGAGAAATCCTGACGAATTCAATCCTCTGCGATTTCTTGAAACTGTGGATGAAAAATAATATGAAAACAACCTTAGAGCGTGAACATGGCTTAAAACTTCTGCAGCAATTATTATCAATTCGAAACGACAAAGCTCAGAAGGTTCCGACTCTGGTATAGAATACGATAGGGATCTCTTAGCTATAAGCTCATCACTATCCGGGTGTTCTCTTCTTAACCCATTATCTAAATCTCAAAATGTAACCAAACCAAAGCATTGGCGTCGTGAAGAAGTGAGACTTAAGAAAAATATAGCTCACTTTTTGCCTTTTAGTATAGGCAAGCGAACTTGTAATGGGCAAAATCATGTGCGAGGCTGTGGCTTTATTTTACTATCAAACATTCTTCAGCAATATGATATTAGTTCTAAAGATTTTTCAACCATAAAAGTAGTGCCAGCATGTGTCGCTTTGCCTACAAAAACTTTTCCATTAGTTTTCAATCCGCGCGTTATAAAACAGAGCAAAAAAGATCAAAACTAATAATTTAAAATGAGTTGGGAGCGTGTAACAGGGATTTTTTTGATTGGTCGTTGAAACTGGTCTGGATATTTCATAATCTGGATATTTCATCATCTCAAAAGAATATTGAAAAATAAAATTTTCACATATAAACTAAAGACTCCAAAACTAAATGTTTTCAAAGAAATCACAATTGTGTAAACATTTAAATTTCAAAAATAGCTCTGTGTTCTACAATTTTTTACAACTTTGATGAAAAGGAATTAAAGAGTAAAGAAATTTAAATAAAAATATTTTAATTTAAAATAAAAATTTAAATAAAAATATTTTTATATATTTTTGAAAGCTACTTTTTTTTAAAAAACTACTATTTTTAAAAAGCTATTTTCTACAAAGGTACTTTTTCTATAAAGGTAGTTTTTTAAAAAGATACTTTTTCTAAAAAGGTATTTTTTTTAAAAAGGTCCTTTTTTAAAAAGGTACTGTTTTTTAAAAAAGTTCTTTTTATTAAATGCTACTTTTTTAAATGATATTTTTTTAAATGCTTTCTTTATGTAGTTTTCTAAAAGTTACTTTTTCTCAAAAAGTACTTTTTTTAATTTAATTTTCTAAATAAGTACATTTTTAAAAAAGTATGTTTTTAAAAAAATTAGTTTAAAAAAATTAACCTTATAAAAAATTATTTTTTTAAAAAGTACCTTTTAAATGCTATTTTTTTAAAAAGTTACTTTTTTTAATAATGTCCTTTTTTATAAGAGTACTTTTTCTGAAAGTGTACTTTTTTAAAATATGTAGTGCTCTAAAAAAATACATTTTTAAAAAAGTACGTTTTTAAGAAAAGGACT
Organism: Panzeria rudis; assembly: GCA_956483635.1. NCBI lineage: Eukaryota > Metazoa > Arthropoda > Insecta > Diptera > Tachinidae > Panzeria > Panzeria rudis. The sequence goes on along the minus strand of OY101449.1, from coordinate 52,001,429 downwards.
TTTTGCAAAAAGTACGATTTTAAAAACAGCAACTGTTTAAAAAATTACCTAAAAAATACTTTTTAAATTCTACTTTTTTTAAAAAGGTACTTTTTTATGTCCTTTTTTATAAAGGTACTTAAAAAAACGTTTTAAAAAGGTAGTTTTTTAAAAGGGTAATTTACTAAAAATGCACTTTTTTTAAAAAGGTAATTATTTTAAAAAGGAACTTATTTAAAAAAAGTACTTTCTTTTTCAAATGGTTCCTTTTTTAAAAAGGTACATGTTTTAAAAAGGTACTTTTTTTAAAAAGATACTTTATTAAAAAGGTAAATTTTTTAAAAAGGTTCTTTTTTAAAAAGGTACAGTAAAATGCGCTTATAGTCCACTGCCTTATTTGCACGCTATTTGTCGACTACAACGCGAATTGGACTATATCTTGATTTTATATAAGCCAATTTTCGGCTTATATGCGAATCTCTATATAATTATTTCTTTTAACAGTAGAAAAATAAAACTAACGCTTAGAAATTACTTCCTTATCTACTCAATTCATAAATATTGCAATTAAGATTGCTAAAATACAAATAATTTCTACTTCAATGTAATTAATATTTTTATAAAATTATCATTAAAAAATCTATTATGTTTGACTTTTGCATTTTGGATTATAACTTGCATGTATTTAAGATATTTCAAACCACATTTTGGTGGCGTATAAGCGAAAATGGACTATAGAGCTAATGGACTATATAAAAAATTTTTGCAGGTATTTATTTTGGAATATATCGCAAATTCTACTATAAACGGTGTGGCTTATAAATGAATTATACTGTAATTTTTTTAAAAAGGTGCTTTTTTAAAAAAAGTATTTTTTTTAAAAAGGTACTTTTTCTTAAAAAGGTACTCTTTTTAAAAAGGTACTCTTTTTGGAATGGTACTCTTTGTAAAAAGCTACTTTTTTTTAAAAAAGGTACTTGTTTTTAAAAGGTACTTTTTTAAAAAGTACTTTTTTAAAAAGTACTTTTTTAAAAAGTACTTTTTTAAAAAGTACTTTTTTAAAAAGTTTTTCTTAAAAAATGTACTTTTTTTATTTTGACAGGTACTTTTTTTAAAAAGTACATTTAAAAAAAACTTTTTTAAAGACACATTTAAAAAGGTATTTTTTAACAAGGAAATTTTTTTAGAATGGTGTTTAAAAAAATAAAAAATTAAAGGTTTTTTATTTAAAAAGGCACTTTTTGTAAAGGAGACTTTTTAAATAGGAACTTCTTTATTAATTTAAATCTACTTTTTGAAAAAGTTCTTTTTTTAAAAAGGTATTTTTTACGTAGCTCAAAATGTTACGTAGCTCAAAATGTTTTTTTTTGTACTTCCTTTAAAGTACTTTTTTATCTCAAAAAGGAGATTTTTTCAGAAGGTACTTAAATCTTCTTAAAAAAAGGGTAATTTTTTAAAAAGGTCTTTTTCTTAAATTTAGTTTTTATAAAAGGTAGTTTTTTATAAAGTTACGTTTAAACAAAAATACGTTTAAAAAATGCCTTTTTAAAAAATTACTTAAAAAGTAATTTTTGAATGCTATTTTTTAAAAAGGTTACTTTTTTAAAAAATACTTTATTTTAAAAGGGTACTTTTTCTGAAAATTTAATTTTCTAAAAAAGTATCTTATTAAAAAGTACATTATTAACAAAAGGGTACATTTTCTTAAAATGTACTTTTTTTAAAAATGTAGTTTTCTAAAAAAGTACCTTTTTAAAAAAGTAAGTTTTTTTAAAAAAAGGACGTATTTACAAAAAGTACGTTTTTAAAAATAGTTGCTTTTTAAAAAATTACTTTTTAAAAAACGTACTATTTTGTTTAAATGCTACTTTTTTAAAAAGATACTTTTTTAAATGTAGTTTCTTTAAAAATATACTTTTTTTAAAAGAAACTTTTTTTAAAAAAATAAATTTTTTAAAAAGGTAATTTTTTAAAAAAGCTACTTTTTTAAATATCTACTTTTTTTAAAAAGGTCCTTTTCAAAAAAGGTACTTATTTAATAAGGCAAATTTTTAATAAAGGTGCTTTTTTAAAAAGGTACTCTTGTAAATAGGTACTTTTTTAAAAAGGTATTTTTTAAAAAGGTACTTTTTAAAAAGGGTTTTTTTTAAAGGTACTTTTTAAAAAGGGTTTTTTTTAAAAGATACTTTTATAAAAAGCTACTTTTTTTAAAAAGGTACTTTTTTTAAAAGCAATTTTTTTTAAATGTACTTTTTTTTAAAAACTACTATTTTTAAAAAGCTATTTTTTTAAAAAGTTACTTTTTTTTAAAAAGCTACTTTTTAAAAAGGTACTTTTTCTAAAAAGGTAGTTTTTTAAAGAGGTAATTTTTTAAACAGATACTCTTTTTTAAAAAGGTCCTTTTTTCAAAAAGGTACTTTTTTTTAAAAAGGTACCATTTTTAAAAAGGTACTTTTTGAAAAAAAAACCATTTTTAAAAAGGTCCTTTTTTTAAAAATGTTCTCTTTTTAAATGGTACTCTTTTTAAAAAGCTACTTTTTTAAAAAAGGTACTTGTTTTAAGAAGGTACTTTTTTAAAAAAGGTATTTTTTTAAAAAGGTACTGTTTTTAAAAAGTACTTTTTTAAAAAGTTTTTCTTAAAAAGGGGAACTTTTCTATTTTGACTGGTACTTTTTTTAAAAAGGTACATTTTAAAAAAACTTTTTTAAAAGACACTTTTTTAAAAAGGTATTTTTAAAAAGGGCATTTTGTTAAAAAAAAATTTAAAGGTACTTTATTAAATAAGGTACTTTTTTGTAATGCGGACTTTTTAAATAGGAATTTCTTTATTAATTTAAATCTACTTTTTTAAAAAGGTTTTTTTTTGAAAATGTATTTTTTACGTAGGTCAAAATGTTACGTAGCTCAAAATGTTTACTTTTTTGTACTTTTTTTTAAAAGTACTTTTTTATTTCAAGAAGGAGATTTTTTCAAAAGGTACTTAAATCTTCTTAAAATGTGGTTTTTTAAAAGGGTAATTTTTTAAAAAGGTATTTTTTAAATTTAGTTTTTATAAAAGGTAGTTTTTTATAGTTACGTTTAAAAAAAATGCCTTTTTAAAAAATTACTGAAAAAGTAATTTTTGAATGCTATTTTTTAAAAAAGCAAATTTTTTGAAAAATACTTTATTTTAAAATGTAGTTATTTCTGAAAATGTAGTTTTCTAAAAAAGTATCTTATTAAAAAAGTACATTTTTAACAAAAGGGTAAATTTTTTTGAAATGTACTTTTATAAAAAAAGTAGTTTTCTAAAAATTTACGTTTTTAAAAAAGTACGTTTTTAAAAAAAGGACGTATTTACAAAAAGTACGTTTTTAAAAATAGTTCCTTTTTAAAAAATTACTTTTTAAGAAACGTACTAATTAAATGCAACTTTTTTAAAAAGATACTTTTTTAAATGCAGTTTCTTTAAAAATATACTTTTTTTGAAAGGTAAGTTTTTTACAAAAGTCCTTTTTTTTTAAAGGTACTCTTTTTAAAAAGGTACTTTTTTTAAAAAGGTACTTTTTTTAAAAAGGTACTTTTTTTAAAAAGGTACTTTTTTTAAAAAGGTAATTTTTTAAAAAAGCTACTTTTTTAAATATCTACTTTTTTAAAAAGGTCCTCTTTAAAAAAAGGTACTTTTTTAATAAGGTACATTTTTAATAAAAGTACTTTTTTTAAAAAGGTACTTTTTAAAAAGGTTTTTTTAAAGGTTTTTTTTTAAAGGTGCTATTATAAAAAGTTACTTGTTTTAAAAAGCTACTTTTTTTAAGAAACCATTTTTTTAAAAGCAACTTTTTGTAAAAAACTACTATTTTTAAAAAGCTACTTTTTAAAAAAGCTATTTTTTAAAATGGTACTTTTTCTAAGAAGGTAATTTTTTAAAAAGGTACTTTTTCTAAAAAGGTATTTTTTAAAAAGGTACTTTTTTTAAAAAAGGTACTTATTTTTAAAATGAAACATATTTTAAAAAAGTATTATTTTAAAAATTACTTTTTGAAAAGGTATTCATTTAAATGTACTTTTTAAGGAAGTAAACTTTTTGAAGAAATTACCTTTTTTAAAAAGATATTTATCTTAAAAAGGTAATTTTTTAAAAATCTACTTTTTAAAGTTTTTTTAAAGGTGCTTTTTTAAAAAAGCTACCCCAGCAAAACTATCCGTCTACCGGAAGCAGGTTTGTAAGGGAGAGATTTCGGTACTCTCCCTTACCAACCTGCTTCGGTATTACATGATTTTTGTATGGGATGTCCCACTTGGTAGGTCTGGAAGCATGAGCTTCTTTCTGCGCATCCTAGATACATTAACCTCATGTATTTTTTATATGTATATAATTAAAAAATGTTTTTCTCTTTATATCACAATTTTACCACACTTGGAATAATTTTTTTATTTGCCATTATTTTATGTTGTTTTTATATTTATTTATGTATTAAATGGTGCAAATACAATTGGAAATTATATTACACTACAATTTACTTTTATTAAATACTTTTTGTTCGCGTATTGAATCAGGAATCGATCCCACGATCTCTGCATGGTAGAACACTAACCACTAAGTTATCGAGTCACATTTATTTTCATACACAATTCAATGGAAGAATAAAAAAATTAAATTACGAAGCAAAAATCACACTCGCATCCATATTTGTACCCACGTAAGCGAGAGATGATGCACTATAAAAAGTTTGAGTTGAATAAAAAACTTCGTGTTTAAAACACATGAAAAAACATAAATAGCCCACCAAATTCATCGTGTGTGTGGTAAGTTTCTTCGCTCGCTTACGTTATTGCATCCTCGTAAGGCAGAGGGGATACACTGTGTGCTTTTCCGCATCTCCGAAGTACTACTTATTAATCTACCTGCTTCCTTGTACCAGATTTATTTTTCCTGGGTACATTTTGGAAAAGTAATTTTGAACAATGTATTTTTTAAAAGGTTTTGTGCTTCATATTTCATTTATTACTTTTATTAGATGACAACACATCCTATCTACTTTTTTTAAAAAGTTCCTTTTCAAAAAAGGTACTTTTTTAATAAGGTATATTTTTAATTAAGGTACTTTTTTTTAAAAGGTACTCTTGAAAAATGTACTTTTTGAAAAGGTATTTTTTAAAAAGGTACTTTTAAAAAAGGTACTTTTTAAAAAGATACTTATATGTAAAGCAATTTTTTTTAAACTACTATTTATAAAAAGCTACTTTTTTTTAAAAAGCTACTTTTTAAAAAGGTACTTTTTCTAAAAAGGTAGTTTTTTAAATAGGTACTTTTTCTAAAAAGGTATTTTTTAAAAAGGTCCTTTTTTAAAAAGGTATTTTTTTTTAAAAAGCTACCTATTTTTAAAATGAAACATATTTTAAAAAAGTATTATTTTAAAAATTATTTATTTAAAAGGTATTTATTTAAATGTAATTTTTAAACAAGTAAACTTTTTTAAGAAATTACATTTTTTAAAAAGATATTTATCTTAAAAAGGTAATATTTTAAAAATTTACTTTTTTAAAGTTATTTTTTAAAGGTGCTTTTTTGAAAAAGCTACTTTTTGGAAAATGTACATTTTGGAAAAGTAATTTTGAACACTGTATTTTTCTTAAAAGGTACATACTGAAAAACGAAAACACAACAAATTTATGGACAAAACTTAGAGGCTATTCAGATATTCCGTAACGCTCCACTAAATTAAAACAAAACGTTACTTTTTTAAATAACCTTATGCAATATGTGAATAGCCCCTTAGTGTCTGACTTGGTATTGGGTCTTAATGAAAGATTTCAGGGTTTGGTAATTTACTAAACGCATTTTTTATGCGTGATCGTCGATAAAAATAACTATTATTTCAGTTGCAGTCTACTACAGTATAATTCGTTTATAAGCCACACCGCTTATAGTATAATTAGCGATATATTCCAAAATGTTAGTTTTTCTGTCATCTATAAGTAAAATACCTGCAATATATTTTTTATTTAGTCCATTAGTCCTATAGTCCATTTTCTCTTATACGCCACCAAGATTTGGTTTGAAATATCTTAAATATATGAAAATTATGGAAGATATAATCCAAAATGCAAAAGTCAAAAATAATATATTTTGTAATCATAACTTTATGAAAATATTACTCATATTGAAGTAAAAATTGTTTATAGTTTAGCAATCTTAATTGCAATATTTGTGAATTGAGTAAATAAGGAAGTAATTTCTTAACGTTAGTTTTATTTTTCTTTGTTAAAAGAAATAATTATATAGGGATTCGCATATAAGCCGCAAATTGCCTTATATAAAAATCAAAATATATTCCAATTCGCCTTATAGTCCATAAAAAGGGTTCAAATTTTACTGTACTTCCATATAAAAAAATCGTCTTATTATGTTACTTATTAAGGTCATGTATCTCTATATTCCGCAATATTTATTTTTTGTGGCTTAAGCTAATCGCTATTCCCGCATTTCGTTGGTACTAATGCCAACTCATTAGTAGATCTTTAACCATCATGATTGAAAAAATATATTAATATGTTTATACGAAAAAATCCCAATTTCAAGTACTTTTTTAATGTACAGCTTTTTGTTGCATTGTCAAGCTTTTTTAACCCCAATGTCCAGCTTTTTGCGAATATAGATCTGGCATCCCTATACCCCCCATATAAATAATTTCTTAATTTCCCTATATCAGGACACCTATATTATTAGTGAATCTCTCCAAAACTGACGTGGGTCACCCCAAGTCAAATAAAAAAATTTGCAGAAATTGGTAGGGGAGGGGGTACCCCCCATACAAAGTAATTATTAATTTTCCTATATCTTCAGAACTGTAATAGGGAGGCGCCTTAATTTGATGTGGGTAGCTCTTAGAACAAATTAAAAGTTTCAACAAAATCTTGGACGTATAGTACGGGGATGGGGGTACCCCCAAACAAAGTAATTATTAATTTTCCTATATCTGGATAGCTCTTAGAACAAAGTAAAATTTCCAACAAAATCTTGGATATGAAAAACCTTAACATTTAGAAAAAAAGCTTGACGCTACCTTTAACATAGTTAGAAACGTGCGAACTTTTGCGAGAACTAAATCAGAAATATATACACAATCCTCCAAATCAAATAATCATCAAATAATACTTAAAAAAATGTAACATTTATTTTAATACAAGTAACACCTTTAATAAACGCTAAAACCCGTGGTTTTTATGGAATAACTCATTGCTGGTAGTATCAATGGTAAAGTTTAATGCACCATTAGATCAGCTTGAAAAGATCCCTTAAACGATGTATTTTTTTTTATATGTTGTCTTGGAAGAAAATACGAAAATATGCAAAATATTACAAAAGCAAACCTTATGTACAGCTCACGGGCGATCATCGATAGACTCCGAAAATGTTTCGGGAAACCTCATTAAAAGACCGATCTTTAATTTGAGATGGGTAACAAAAACACGTTTTTTATCTTCATGCAAGTCGAGTCGCTCTAGTGTACATATATACAATGTATATATGTACATAGATCTTCCTCAATAAGTTATGTATTGTAAATTAATATTGAATCAGTTGTTAGAAGATGCCCCACTGTTCACAAGTCGATAAGAACAAATCTTTTGCATGTAATTTAGGCATCATTAACATATTACAGTTGGATTGGTGGATTATTGTCATCATGTTAGAATACACGTCACGTTATTCATAGTAAAATAACGACGTACTTTGTAATAAATTATTTAATTTTAAAATCTCAATTTTGTATAATATGTACATATTTGCCATTTTGTTTTTTGGTTTTCTCGTTTGTCTTTTTTGTGCGAGAAATAAGGTAGAATTTATTCATGCAAAGATGATTGGATATCAAAAAGCACAGGGTTTTATTAAGTCAGTATATGTTTTGCTGATCGCTACACTCGAACAAATCGAACGTAGGAAACGTAAATAATGTAGCTTAACAGTCAGGTATAAAAGCATACGTATAGAACGAATAATACTCAGTTAACAAATTTTACTTTTCAAAATAACACACGCAACAAGTGAATTTAATAAAATAATTTATTTTGCACTTAGAGTATTAATTAATTTGACTTTAACTGCTTGTAATTCAAGAAATAAAAATATCTAAATATAATATGTTACCTGTTGTTTGTATTGGTTTCAATTTTGTTTTACCGTGTTGTGGGTCTTTATATGCAAATGGTTTATAACTATGGACGAAAAGTGAGAATGGTAGAAAGTTTAAGTAATGAAAATAAACAGATTGTAAAAGAATACAAGCAAGCGCCTGGTCCGTTTCCTTGGCCAATAATTGGATATTTGGAATTGTTAGCTAAGTATAAACTTCCCTTTCAAGGATTTTCGGAGTTTTCAAAAGGATTTGGTGATATTTTTACACTGAGTCTTGGCAGGACACGCTGTTGTGTTGTTAATAACTTGGGGTTGATACGGGAAGTCATTAACTAAAATGGAAAATTCTTCGGAGGTCTTCCACATTTTTAGCGATATCATAAACTATTTAGAGGAGATTGTAATAACTGTAAGTGTTTTGCTATTTTCTTCAAATGATTGGTATTCAATTTAAATAAATAAATACTTATAAATTATTTTACTTTGACTTTATAGGTTTGGCATTATGTGATTGGTCGACGCTATAGCGGAAACTCCGCAATCTTGCTCGTCGACATTGTTCGCATAGAGCATCTTCATCATACTTTTCGAAAATGTCAAACGTGGGTTGCTTTGAAATCAGTGAACCAATGGAAAAAATAAAGGAAGAAATATTTCCAGGTGAGGAGTTTGAAATTAAGCCCCTAATTCAACAAACCTGTACAAATATGTTTTCGCACTACATGCGTTCACATGATGACACAGAATTCCAAATGATTTTTAACTAGGGGTTTTCATTATCCTACATTCATAGTCAAATAACATGATCCTGAAGATGAACTAAAATGGTTCGAAATATATAGATAATGGAAAGCTAGACACGTTTTTTATTTAAAAAGAATCCTTACAAGCAATACAAAACTAAGAAATATGTTTATGTTTTAAAGCTGTTTATGTTTTAAAGCATCAATAAAACAATGTTATTTAAAATGTTGATGTGTATAACATCTGCTTGAAGTTTCGTTGCTTTTTTCCAACTTTTTCAGGAGCTTTTTTTATAATTCTGACAAATTAAATTAATTTAATTAACACAATGAAAATGGATATGCTTGTGTGTGTGAAAACTTACTATTTAACTATTTTTCATAGTGTTTATAAAATTGTTTATATAATTAAAAATTGGACATCACGGCATAAGATAAATAATTGTAAAATTAAAATAAAAATAAAAAACTGGACATCACAACATAAGTTTATAGTCAATAAAATAAAATTCAAATAAATAAATAAATTATCACGGCAGAACACAAATTATCACAGTTCAGGTTTCAGTTGCTTATCACAGACTAGTGAGAGTGTATAGCAATTCAATATTGTAAATTAATGTTGTCTTTGCCTTCTTTCATATTCATTGTTTGTTTGGTCCGTTCTTGTATTCGTAGGCTTTTCAAAGTGTAACGTTAATTGTGTTTTATTTCTCTGTCTATAATTTTAATGTTTCGAAAGCATATGTTGTATCCACTCTCTTTTACATGTTGAGATAGAGCCGTGCTTTCTCTTCCCTTCTCAACATCTACAGTATGTTCAGATATTCTGGATTCTAGTTTTCTTTTTGTTGTCTCCACTTACAATATTTTCTTGCATTTTTCTGTATCGTTGCACTCATTTCGTAAACAACACTGTCAATTTTCATCTTATTTATTTTGGTTTTTTTTGCGCGTGAATAGATGTCTAGTGGTGTGGTTGGATTTGTGCGCTATTTTTGTTTTGTCATCGCTTATGAGGTTTTGTAAAAGTCTGCTTTCTGTATGTTTTGGTATATATAGTATACTGTGAAAAATCATATCCTCTTTTTAGCACACAAATCTAACCACACCACTAGATATATATTCACGCGCAAGAAACCAAAATAAATAAGATGAAAATTGACAGTGTTGTCTACGAAATTAAATGTGATGGCAACGATACAGAAAAATGCAACAAAATATACGTGGGGACAACAAAAAGAAGACTAGAAACAAGAATATCTGAACATGCAGCCGATATTGAGTAGGAAAGAGAGAACACAACATATGCTTTCAAAACATTAAAATTATAGACAGAGAAATAAAACACAATAAACGTTACATTTTGAAAAGCCTACGAATACAAGAACGGACCAAACAAACAATGAATACACAAGTAGCAAAGACAACATTAATTTACAATATTGAATTGCTATACACTCTCACTAATCTGTGATACAATAAATAAAACCTGAACTGTGATAATTTAAATTGTGCCGTGAGTATTTATTTATTTATTTTTATTTTATTGACTACAAACATATGTTGTGTTGTCCAGTTTTTTAAATTTAATTTTATAAAATTATCTTATGCCGTGATGTCCAGTTTTTAATTATATAAACAATTTTATAAACAACATGAAAAATAGTTAGCAAGCATATATATTTTCATTGTATTAATTACATTTATTTAATGTGTCAGAATTATAAAGAAAAAAAGCTCCTGAATAAGTTGGAAAAAACCCAACGAAACATCGAGCAGTAGTTATATACTTCCACATTTTAACTAATATTTTTTTATCGATGTTTAAAACATAAACTGGCCATGCCTAAAGAAACCCCTAGTAATACTAAAAGAATTCATTAGTCAAAACTAAAACTAGTAATCATGATTGTTAGCTGTTTTGATGAAATATTTTGGAAGATTGACCAAAGGTATGCTTTAGACTTGTTGCCTTTCCGCTTTTTTGGCTGTCCCCTTTTTACAAAAACACAAAAACCATAGTTGGATAATCTTCTAAAATAAGGAAGTTTATATTAGAACATATTATTTGTGAACGCGAACAAAACTAAGATTTAGATGAACCTGAGAGGGACTTTACCGATGTTCTTTTAAACAGTTTGATTGAGGACAAGAATGTTTCGCGAGACACAAAAATTTATATGCTCTAGGATTTTATTGGTGGTCATTCGGCTGTGCAGAATCTTTTTATGATGGCATTGGCCTACTTGCCAAAACCCTTTAATTGGAAAACAAATACAGTCTAAAGTTGATGATATATCTAGGAATGGTCAGAGAAAAATTTCACTTCATGATATGGACAGTATGCCATTTATAATGGCAAGCATTTTTTAAGTTGTACGTTATGCATGATACAGAGTTGGTGCAAGAACTCTTGTGTTTATCAATAACTGCAAATTGAACACTAGTTCCGAATACTTGAGAAATCCCGACGATTTCGATCCTCTGCGATTTCTTAAATCTGTGGATGAAAAAGAATATGAAAACAACCTTAGCGCGGGAACATGGCTTAAAACTTCTGCACCAATTATTATCAATTCGAAACGACGAAACTCAGAAGGTTCTGACTCTGGTATAGAATACAATAGGGATCTCTTAGCTATAAGCTCATCACTATCCGGGTGTTCTCTTCTTAACCCATTATCTAAATCTCAAAATGTAACCAAACCAAAGCATTGGCGTCGTGAAGAAGTGAAACTTAAGAAAAATATATACTTCACTTTTTGCCCTTTAGTATAGGCAAGCGAACTTGTATTGGGCAAAATCTTGTGCGAGCTTTTGGCTTTATTTTACTATCAAACATTCTTCAGCAATATGATATTAGTTCTAAAGATTTGTCAACCATAAAAATAGTGCCAGCATGTGTCGCTTTGCCTACAAAAACTTTTCCATTAGTTTTCAATCCGCGCGTTATAAAACAGAGCAAAAAAGATCAAAACTAATAATTTAAAATGTGTTGGGAGCGTGTAACAGGGATTTTTTTAATTGGTCGTTGAAACTGGTCTGGATATTTCATAATCTGGATATTTCATCATCTCAAAAGAATATTGAAAAATAAAATTTTCACATATAAACTGAAGACTCCAAAACTAAATGTTTTCAAAGAAAACACAATTGTGTGAACATTTAAATTTCAAAAATAGCTCTGTGTTCTACAATTTTTTACAAATTTGATGAAAAGGAATTAAAGAGTAAAGAAATTTAAATAAAAATATTTTAAAATGTATCCATGTTCGTGTTCGTATTTGTATTAAAATCAAAATAATAAAATGTTTTATTATTTCAAAAGGAAAATATACAATTTGTCAATTTACAACGGTTTATAATTTTTGCTTTAAAGCGTACATGTGCAATTACATCTGACATAACCTCTGAGTGCTCATAACAGTTGAGTTTGTACACAATTTTCATAAATATATAAAGCGCTCTATGCTTTTCAATGTGTTTTCAGCCAAACCACACTTTTGTTAAATATTGCAATTAAGATTGCTAAAATACAAATAATTTCTACTTCAATGTAATTAATATTTTTATAAAATTATCATTAAAAAATCTATTATGTCTGACTTTTGCATTTTGGATTATATCTGCCATAACTTGCATATATTTAAGATATTTCAAACTACATCTTAGTGGCGTATAAGCGAAAATGGTAGTTTTTTTAAAAGGTACTATTTTTTTAAAGGTGCTTTTTTTAAAAAGGAACTTTTTTTAAAAAGGTACTTTTTTAAAAAGATACTTTTTTTAAAAAGGTACTTTTTTTAAAAAGGTACTCTTTTTAAAATGGTACTTTTTTAAAAAAGGTACTTTTTTAAAAAAGGTACTTTTTTAAAAGAGGTACTTTTTTAAAAAAGGTACTTTTTTAATAAAGGTACTTTTTTAAAAAAGGTACTTTTTTAAAAAAGGTACTTTTTTAAAAAAGGTACTTTTTTAAAAAAGGTACTTGTTTTAAAAAGGTATTTTTTTAAAAAAGGTAATTTTTTTTTAAATTACTGTTTTAAAAAGTTTTTCCTAAAAAAGGTATTTTTTTTAGTTTGACAGGTAAAACAGGTAAACAGGTAAAACGAACAAAACTAAGATTTAGATGAACCTGAGAGGGACTTTACCGATGCTCTTTTAAAGAGTTTTATTGAGGAGAACAATGTTTCGCGAGACACAATAATTTATATGCTCTAGGATTGGTGGTCATTCGGCGGTGGGGAATCTAGTTATGATGGCATTGGCCTACATTGCCAAAACCCTTTAATTGGAAAACAAATACAATCTGAAGTTGATGATATATCTAGCAATGGTCAGAGAAAAATTTCTCTTCATTATATGCACAGTATGCTATTTACAATGGCAACCATTTTTTTAAATTCTACGTTATGCTTCATCTCCTATTGTACCACACGTAGCTACTAAAGACACTGTCGGTGCATGATACAGAGTTACTTGTGTTTATCAATAACTGCAAATTGAGCACTAGTTCTGAATACTGGAAAAATCCCGTAGAATTCAATCCTCTGCGATTTCTTGAAACTGTGGATGAAAAAGAATATGAAAACAACCTCAGCGCGTGCACATGGCTTAAAACTTCTGCAGCAGTTATTATCGATTCGAAACGACGAAACTCAGAAGATTCTGACTCTGGTATAGAATACGATAGGGATCTCTTAGCTATAACCTCATCACTATCCGGCTGTTCACATCTTAACCCATTATCTAAATCTCAAAATGTAACCAAACCAAAGCATTGGCGTCGTGAAGAAATGAGACTTAAGAAAAATGTAACTTACTTTTTGCCTTTTAGTATAGGCAAGCGAACTTGTATTGAGCAAAATCTTGTGCGAGGTTGTGGCTTTATTTTACTATCAAACATTCTTCAGCAATATGATATTAGTTCTAAAGATCTTTCAACCATAAAAATAGTGCCAGCATGTATCGCTTTGCATACAAAAACTTTTTCCATTAGTTTTCAACCCGCGCGTTATAAAACAGAGCTAAAAAGATCAAAACTAATAATTTAAAATGTGTTGGGAGCGTGCAACAGGGATTTTTTAACATATAAACTGAAAACTCCACGGCTAAATGTTTTCAAAGAACACACTATTTAAATTTAAATTTCAAAAATAGCTCTGTGTTCTACAATTTTTTACAACTTTGATGAAAAGGAATTAAAGAGTAAAGAAATTCAAATAAAAATATTTTAAAATGTATCCATGTTCGTATTCGTATTTGTATTAAAATCAAAGCAATAAAATGTTTTATTGTGAATCCAAATTGATTATTAGGCTAAGGTTCCTAACGTTATTATTTCAAAAGGAAAATATACATAATGGACCAGGGCTAGTCCCAAACTACCCCAAACGTATGCATTAGACGTGGTCCATTTAACATTGCGATGTCCTAGGACTGGACCACGTGGTGCAGCTTTGCATTACATCGGACTACCCCAAAAACTAGACCATGTAACTACTCCACGGACCACCTACAGTGGTTAGTTTTGAAACTACTCTATGTCACTACTCCATGGTTCACAAACAAAAAACTAGTTTTAATATTCAGTTTGTAGTCTACGTAAATGATTTTCCCTCTGCTTTAATAAGTCTCCTTTTATGATGGGAGCTACACTGCATTTTTGATTTCTTATAAACAAAACTCGCTTTTATTAATTTTTTCGCTTTTATCAAAAAATTAACTTTTAATTACAAACATTCATTATAACTACAAATAAACTTTTGAGCCATCAGGCTACCATATTGCTGATAATTGATGATATTTATGATATAACATTCTTGGCAACACTACATTTTGTGCTAAAACACGAACATTTGTTTGAAAGTGGTCCATAGCTGCATTACATAGGACCATGTTGTAACTAGTCCATATCAGCTAAAATGGACCATATTTACCATGTGGTCACACTTAAACAAGTATTTGCCGTTGAAAAACTTGTGATCAAACAGCCAAAATACATAATTTTGTTTTCCAGCAAATTTTCTCTTGCAACATTTGGCTTCGTATCTGGTTTTTGTCGTGGCAAAGCTTCACTTGTGTCCCCATTTCGTATTTAAACTAAAAATCAATTAAAAGCAATATATGCATGTACTTATTATGTATTTCTTTTTAAACAAATTTATTTAAAAGTTTCCATTATGTACATACATGCATACCATTCTATGCACATATACATACATACATAATATGCAGCACCAAATATTTTATATATTTTTTAAAGGCTTTTTTTATGTAGTTTTTATAAAAGTTACTTTTTCTCAAAAAGTACTTTTTTAAATTTAATTTTCTAAATAAGTACATTTTTAAAAAAGTATGTTTTTAAAAAAATTTCTTTTAAAAAAAATTAACCTTTTAAAAAGTACCTTTTTAAATGCTATTTTTTTAAAAAGTTACTTTTTTTTTAATAATGTCCTTTTTTAAAAGAGTACTTTTTCTGAAAATGTACTTTTTTAAAATATGTAGTGCTCTAAAAAAATACATTTTTAAAAAATACGTTTTTAAGAAAAGGACTTTTTGCAAAAGGTACGTTTTCAAAAACAGTAGCTTTTTAAAAAATTACTTAAGAAAATACTTTTTAAATTCTACTTTTTTTTAAATTTAAATTTTTTTTTGATATGTCCTTTTTTTATAAAGGTACTTAAAAAACGTTTTTAAAACGGAGTTTTTTAAAAAGGTACTGTACTAAAAATGCACTTTTTTTAAAAAGGAAATTTTTTTAAAAAGGTACTTTCTTTTTAAAATGGTTCCTTTTTTAAAAAGGTACATGTTTTAAAAATGTACTTTTTTTAAAAAGGTACTTTATTAAAAAGGTAAATTTTTTAAAAAGGTTATTTTTTAAAAAGATACTTTTTTTAAAAAGGTACAGCAAAATTCGCTTATAGTCCACTGCCTCATTTGCACGCTATTTGTGGACTATAACGCGAATTGGACTATATCTTGAATTTTATATAACCCAATTTTTGGCTTATATGCGAATGAATCTCTATATAATTATTTCTTTTAACAGTAGAATAAAACTAACGCTTAGAAATGACTTCCTTATCTACTCAATTCATAAATATTGCAATTAACTGCCAGTTTTTGTAAATAAAATTAAAATTTTCGTTAGGGACTTTGAATTGAAAACAAAAACAAATTTGAGTTTTTTTATTGTTGTTTCAATATAAATTCCCTAACGAAAATTTTTCTTTTATTTACAAAAACTGGCAGTAAGATTGAAAAAATACAAATAATTTCTACTTTAATATGAGTAATATTTTCATAAAATTATGATTACAAAATATTTTTGACTTTTGCATTTTGGATTATATCTGCCATAACTTGCATATATTTAAGATATTTCAAACCACATCTTGGTGGCGTATAAGCGAAAACAGACTATAGAGCTAATGGACTATATAAAAAATATTTTGCAGGTATTTTACTTACAGATGACAGAAAAATTAACATTTTGGAATATATCGCAAGTTCTGCTATAGGCGCTGTGGCTTATAAACGAGATATACTGTACTTTTTTTAAAAAGGTACTTTAAAAAAAAAAGGAAAATTTTTTAAAAGGGTACTTTTTTAAAAAGGTACTTTTTTAAAAAGGTACTTTTTTAAAAAGGTACTTTTTTAAAAAGGTACTTTTTTAAAAAGGTACTTTTTAAAAAGGTACTTTTTTAAAAAGGTACTTTTTTAAAAAGGTACTTTTTTAAAAAGGTACTTTTTTAAAAAGGTACTTTTTTAAAAAGGTACTTTTTAAAAAGGTACTTTTTTAAAAAGGTACTTTTTTAAAAAGGTACTTTTTTAAAAAGGTACTTTTTTAAAAAGGTACTTTTTTTAAAAGGTACTTTTTTAAAAAGGTACTTTTTTAAAAAGGTACTTTTTTAAAAAGGTACTTTTTTAAAAATGTACTTTTTTAAAAAGGTACTTTTTTAAAAAGGTATTTTTTTTAAAAGAGGTACTTTTTTTTTAAAAGGCACTCTTTTTAAAAAGGTACTCTTTTTAAAATGGTACTCTTTTTAAAAAGCTACTGTTTTCAAAAAGGTGCTAGTTTTAAAAAGGTACTTTTTTGAAAAAGATATTTTTTTAAAAGGTACTTTTTTTATAAAAAGTAGTTTTTTAAAAATTTTTCTTAAAAAAAGGTAATTTTTTTTTATTTTGACAGGTACTTTTTTTAAAAAGGTACTTTTTTCAAAAAGATACTCTTTTTAAACAGCTACTTTTTTTAAAAAGGTACTTGTTTTAAAAAGGTACTTTTTTAAAAAAGGTATTTTTTTTAAAAAGATACTTTTTTTAAAAAGTACTTTTTTTAAAAAGTACTTTTTTAAAAAGTTTTTTTAAAAAAAGGTACTTTTTTATTTTGACAGGTACTTTTTTTAAAAAGATACATTAAAAAAAACTTTTTTAAAAGACACTTTTTTAAAAACGTATTATTTAAAAAGGAAATTTTTTTAAAAAGGTATTTAAAAAAAATTTTTTTAAAGGTACTTTATTTAAAAAGGTACTTTTTTGTAAAGGGGACTTTTTAAATAGGAACTTCTTTATTAATTTAAATCTACTTTTTTAAAAAGGTTCTTGTTTTGAAAAGGTATTTTTTACGTAGCTCAAAATGTTACGTAGCTCAAAATGTTTACTTTTTTGTACTTTTTTTAAGTACTTTATTTCAAAAAGAAGCATTTTTCAAAACGTACTTAAATCTTCTTAAAAATGTGGTTTTTTAAAAGGGTGATTTTTTAAAAAGGTAATATTTTAAATTTAGTTTTTATAAAAGGTAGTTTTTGAAAAACTTGGGTTTTATAAAAAAGTACGTTTAAAAAAATTCCTTTTAAAAAATGACTTAAAAAGTAATTTTGGAATGCAATTTTTTAAAAAAGTTAATTGTTTTAAAAAATACTTTATTTTAAAAGGGTACTTTTTCTGAAAATGTATGTTTCTAAAAAAGTATCTTATTAAAAAAGTACATTTTTAAGAAAAGGGTACATTTTCTTAAAATGTACTTTTTTAAAAAATGTAGTTTTCTAAAAAAGTACGTTTTTTTTTTAAAAAAGGACGTATTTACAAAAAGTACGTTTTTAAAAATAGTTCCTTGTTACAAAATTACTTTTTAAAAAACGTACTATTTTATTTAATTTCTACTTTTTTAAAAAGATATTTTTTAAATGTAGTTTCTTTAAAAATATACTTTTTTTAAAAGGAACTTTTTTTTTAAATAAATTTTTTAAAGAGGTAATTTTTTAAAAAAAGCTACTTTTTTAAATATCTACTTTTTTTTAAAAAGGTCCGTTTCAAAAAAGGTACTTTTTTAATAAGGTATATTTTTAATAAAGGTACTTTTTTAAAAATTTACTCTTGTAAAAAGGTACTTCTTTAAAAAGGTATTTTTTAAAAAGATACTTTTTAAAAAGGGTTTTTTTTAAAAGGTACTTTTATAAAAAGCTACTTTTTTTAAAACGCTATTTATTTTAAAGCTACTTTTTTTTAAAACTACTATTTTTAAAAAGCTACTTTTTATAAAAAGGTACTTTTTAAAAAGGTACTTTTTCTAAAAAGGTAGTTTTTTAAAGAGGTACTTTTTTTTAAAAAAAGGTACTTTCTTTTTAAAATGGTTCCTTTTTTAAAAAGGTATTTTTTACGTAACTCAAAATGTTAACTTTTTTGTACTTTTTTTAAGTACTTTTTTATTTCCAAAAGAAGATTTTTTCTAAAGTACTTAAATCTTCTTAAAAATGTGGTTTTTTAAAAGAATAATTTTTTAAAAGGGTCATTTTTTAAATTTAGTTTTTATAAAAGGTAGTTTTTTATAAAGTTACGTTTAAAAAAATTCCTTTTTAAAAAATGACTTAAAAAGTAATTTTTGAATGCTATTTCTTAAAAAAGGTTATTTTTTAAAAAATACTTTATTTTAAAAGGGTACTTTTTCTGAAAATGTAGTTTTCTAAAAAAGTATCTTATTAAAAAAGTACATTTTTAACAAAAGGGTACATTTTTTTGAAATGTACTTTTCTAAAAAATGTAGTTTTCTAAAAATGTACCTTTTTAAATAAGTACGTTTTTAAAAAAAGGACGAATTTACAAAAAGTACGTTTTTAAAAATAGTTCCTTTTTAAAAAATTACTTTTTAAAAAACGTACTATTTAAATGCAACTTTTTTAAAAAGATACTTTTTTAAATGTAGTTTCTTTAAAAATATACTTTTTTTAGGAAGGTAAGTTTTTTAAAAAGGTACTATTATAAAAAGCTACTTTTTTTAAAAAGCTACTTTTTTAAAACAGCTACTTTTTTAAAAAAGCTACTTTTTTTAAAAAGCTACTTTTTTAAGAAGCCATTTTTTTAAAAAACTACTATTTTTAAAAACCTACTTTTTTTAAAAAGCTATTTTTTAAAAAGGTACTTTTTCTAAGAAAGTAGTTTTTTAAAAAGGTACTTTTTCTAAAAATGTTTTTTTAAAAAGGTACTTTTTTTAAAAAAGGTACTTATTTTTAAAATGAAACATATTTTAAAAAAGTATTATTTTAAAAATTACTTTTTGAAAAGGTATTCATTTAAATGTACTTTTTAAGGAAGTAAACTTTTTGAAGAAATTACCTTTTTTAAAAAGATATTTATCTTAAAAAGGTAATTTTTTAAAAATCTACTTTTTAAAGTTTTTTTAAAGGTGCTTTTTTAAAAAAGCTACCCCAGCAAAACTATCCGTCTACCGGAAGCAGGTTTGTAAGGGAGAGATTTCGGTACTCTCCCTTACCAACCTGCTTCGGTATTACATGATTTTTGTATGGGATGTCCCACTTGGTAGGTCTGGAAGCATGAGCTTCTTTCTGCGCATCCTAGATACATTAACCTCATGTATTTTTTATATGTATATAATTAAAAAATGTTTTTCTCTTTATATCACAATTTTACCACACTTGGAATAATTTTTTTATTTGCCATTATTTTATGTTGTTTTTATATTTATTTATGTATTAAATGGTGCAAATACAATTGGAAATTATATTACACTACAATTTACTTTTATTAAATACTTTTTGTTCGCGTATTGAATCAGGAATCGATCCCACGATCTCTGCATGGTAGAACACTAACCACTAAGTTATCGAGTCACATTTATTTTCATACACAATTCAATGGAAGAATAAAAAAATTAAATTACGAAGCAAAAATCACACTCGCATCCATATTTGTACCCACGTAAGCGAGAGATGATGCACTATAAAAAGTTTGAGTTGAATAAAAAACTTCGTGTTTAAAACACATGAAAAAACATAAATAGCCCACCAAATTCATCGTGTGTGTGGTAAGTTTCTTCGCTCGCTTACGTTATTGCATCCTCGTAAGGCAGAGGGGATACACTGTGTGCTTTTCCGCATCTCCGAAGTACTACTTATTAATCTACCTGCTTCCTTGTACCAGATTTATTTTTCCTGGGTACATTTTGGAAAAGTAATTTTGAACAATGTATTTTTTAAAAGGTTTTGTGCTTCATATTTCATTTATTACTTTTAATAGATGACAACACATCCTATATACTTTTTTTAAAAAGTTCCTTTTCAAAAAAGGTACTTTTTTAATAAGGTATATTTTTAATTAAGGTACTTTTTTTTAAAAGGTACTCTTGTAAAAATTTACTTTTTTAAAAAGGTATTTTTTAAAAAGGTACTTTTTTAAAAAGATACTTATATGTAAAGCAATTTTTTTTCTACTATTTTTAAAAAGGAATTTATTTTAAAAAGCTACTTTTTAAAAAGGTACTTTTTCTAAAAAGGTAGTTTTTTAAAAAGTACTTTTTTAAAAGGTCCTTTTTTAAAGAGGTACTTTTTTTAAAAAAGGTACCTATTTTTAAAATGAAACATATTTTAAAAAAGTATTATTTTAAAAATTACTTATTTAAAAGGTATTTATTTAAATGTACTATTTAAACAATAAACTTTTTAAAAAGTTCCTTTTTAAAACAGATATTTATCTTAAAAAGGTAATTTTTGAAAAAATTACTTTTTTAAAGTTATTTTTTAAGGGTAATTTTTTGAAAAAGCTACTTTTTGGAAAATGTACATTTTGGAAAAGTAATTTTGAACAATGTATTTTTCTTAAAAGGCACATACTGAAAAACGAAAACACAACAAATTTATGGACAAAACTGGGCTATTCAGATATTCCGTAACGCTCCAGTAATTTAAAACAAAACGTTACTTTTTTAAATAACCTTATGCAATATGTGAATAGCCCCTTAGTGTCTGACTTGGTATTGGGTCTTAATGAAAGATTTCAGGGTTTGGTAATTTACTAAATGCATTTGTTATGCACAATGCTTGATCGTCGATAAAAATAACGATTATTTCAGTTGCAGTCTACTACAGTATAATTCGTTTATAAGCCACACCGCTTATAGTAGAATTAGCGATATATTCCAAAATGTTAGTTTTTCTGTCATCTATAAGTAAAATACCTGCAAAATATTTTTTATTTAGTCCATTAGTCCTATAGTCCATTTTCGCTTATACGCCACCAAGATTTGGTTTGAACTATCTTAAATATATGAAAGTTATAGAAGATATAATCCAAAATGCAAAAGTCAAAAGTAATATATTTTGTAATCATAACTTTATGAAAATATTACTCATATTGAAGTAAAAATTGTTTACAGTTTAGCAATCTTAATTGCAATATTTGTGAATTGAGTAAATAAGGAAGTAGTTTCTTAACGTTAGTTTTATTTTTCTTTGTTAAAAGAAATAATTATATGGGGATTCGCATATAAGCCACAAATTGGCTTATATAAAAATCAAGATAATAGTCCAATTCGCCTTATAGTCCAAAAAAGGGTGCAGATGAGGCAGTGGACTATAAGCGAATTTTACTGTACTTCCATATTAGAAAATCGTCTTATTGTGTTACCTATTAAGGTCATGTATCTCTATATTCCGCAATATTTATTTTTTGTGGGTTAAGCTAATCTCTATTCCTGCATTTCGTTGGTACTAATGCCAACTCATCAGTAGATCTTTAACCATCATGATTGAAAAAATGTATTAATATGTTTATACGAAAAAATCCCAATTTCTAGTACTTTTTTAATGTACAGCTTTTTGTTGAATTGCCAAGCTTTTTTAATCCCAATGTCCAGCTTTTTGCGAATATATGTAGATCTGGCATCCCTATACCCCCCATATAAATAATTTCTTAATTTCCCTATATCTGGACACCTATATTATTAGTGAATCTCTCCAAAACTGACGAGGGTCACTCGAACAAATCGAACGTAGGAAACGTAAATAATGTGGCTTAACAGTCAGGTATATAAGCATACGTAGAGAACGAAAGATCAGTTAACAAATTTTACTTTTCAAAATAACACACGCAACAAGTGAATTTAATAAAATAATTTATTTTGCATTTAGTGTATTTATTAATTTGACTTTAACTGCTTGTAATCCAAGAAATAAAAATATCTAAATATAATATGTTACCTGTTGTTTGTATTGGTTTCAATTTTGTTTTACCGTGTTGTTGGTCTTTATATGCACAATGTTTGTAACTATGGACGAAAAGTGAGAATGGTAGAAAGTTTAAGTAATGAAAATAAACAGATTGTAAAAGAATACAAGCAAGCGCCTGGTCCGTTTCCTTGGCCAATAATTGGAAATTTGGAATTGTTAGCTAAGTATAAAATTTCCTATCAAGGATTTTCAGAGTTTTCAAAATAATTTGGTGATATTTTTACACTGAGTCTTTGCAG
This sequence comes from Panzeria rudis, assembly GCA_956483635.1. Classification (NCBI taxonomy): domain Eukaryota; kingdom Metazoa; phylum Arthropoda; class Insecta; order Diptera; family Tachinidae; genus Panzeria; species Panzeria rudis. The sequence goes on along the minus strand of OY101449.1, from coordinate 51,978,826 downwards.
GACATGCTGTTGTGTAGTTAATAACTTTGCGTTGATACGGGAAGTCATTAACTAAAATGGAAAATTCTTCGGATGTCTTCCACGTTTTTAGCGATATCATAAACTATTTAGAGGACATTGTAATAACTGTAAGTGTTTTTCTATTTTCTTTAAATGATTAGTATTCAATTTAAATAAATAAATACTTATAAATTATTTTACTTTGACTTTATAGGTTTGGCATTATTGGTTGACGCTATAGCGGAAACGCCGCAATCTTGCTCGTCGACATTGTTCGCCCAGAGCATCTTCATCATACTTTTCGAAAATGTCAAACGTAGGTTGCTTTGAAATCAGTGAACTTATAGAAAAAATAAAGGAAGAAATATTTCCAGGTGAGGAGTTTGAAAGTTAGCCCCTAATTCAAAAAAACCTCTACAAATTTGTTTACGCACTACATGCGTTCAATTCATTTTGAGTATGATGACACAGAATTCCAAACGATTTTTAATTAGGGGTTTATCTTTTAAAGCTGTTTATGTTTTAAAGCATCAATAAAACAATGATATTTAAAATGTTGATGTGTATAACATCTGCTTGAAGTTTCGTTGCCTTTTTTCCAACTTTTTCAGGAGCTTTTTTTTATAATTCTGACAAATCAAATAAATTTAATTAACACAATGAAAATAGATATGCTTGTGTGTGTGTTAAAACTTACTATTTAACTATTTTTCAGAGTGTTTATAAAATTTTTATAAAATTAAAAATTAGACATCACGGCATAAGACAATTTTTTAAAATTAAAACAAAAAATAAAAAACTGGACATCACAACATAAGTTTGTAGTCAATAAAATAAAATAAAAATAAATAAATAAATTATCACGGCAGAACACCAATTATCACAGTTCAGGTTTCAGTTGTTTATCACAGACTAGTGAGAGTGTATAGCAATTCAATGTTGTAAATTAATGTTGTCTTTGCCTACTTTTGTATTCATTGTTTGTTTGGTCCGTTCTTGTATTCGTAGGCTTTTCAAAGTATAACGTTTATTGTGTTTTATTTCTCTGTCTATAATTTTAATGTTTTGAAAGCATATGTTGTGTGCACTCTCTTTTACATGTTGAGATAGAGCCGTGCTCTCTCTTTCCTACTCAATATCGGCTGCATGTTCAGATATTCTTGATTCTAGTCTTCTTTTTGTTGTCTCCACTTATAATATTTTGTTGCATTTTTCTGTATATTTGCCATCACATTTAATTTCGTAAACAACCCTGTCAATTTTCATCTTATTTATTTTGGTTTTTGCGCGTTAATAGATATCTCGTGGTGTGGTTGGATTTGTGCTCTATTTTTGTTTTGTCATCGCTTATGATCTTTAGTAAAAGTCTGTTTTATGTAAGTTTTGGTTTATGTGATACACTGTGAAAAATCGTATCCTCTTTTTCTATTCACGCGCAAAAAAACCAAAATAAATAAGATGAAAATTGACAGTGTTGTTTACGAAATTAAATGTGAATGCAGTGATATTATATTATAAGTGGAGAAAACAAAAAGAAGAGTAGAAACAAGAATATCTGAACATGCAGCCGATGTTGAGAAGGAAAGAGAAAGCACGGCTCTATCTCAACATGTAAAAAAGAGTGGACACACCATATGCTTTCGAAACATTAAAATTATAGACAGAGAAATAAAACACAATAAACGTTACACTTTGAAAAGCCTACGAATACAAGAACGGACCAAACAAACAATGAATACACAAGTAGCAATTAATTTACAATATTAATTTACAATATTGAATTGCTATACACTCTCACTAATCTGTGATACAATAAATAAAACCTGAACTGTGATAATTTGTATTGTGCCGTGAGTATTTATTTATTTATTTTTATTTTATTGACTACAAACTTATGTTGTGTTGCCCAGTTTTTTAATTTAATTTTATAAAATTATCTTATGCCGTGATGTCCAGTTTTTAATTATATAAACAATTTTATATATAACATGAAAAATAGTTAGCAAGTTTTCTCACACACAACCATATATATTTTCATTGTATTAATTACATTTATTTAATTTGTCAGAATTATAAAGACAAAAGCTCCTGAATAAGTTGGAAAAAAGCCAACGAAACATCGAGCAGTAGTTATATACTTCCACATTTTAACTAATATTTTTTTATCGATGTTTAAAACATAAACTGGCCATGCCTAAAGAAACCGCTAGTAATACTAAAAGAATTCATTAGTCAAAACTAAAACTAGCAATCATGATTGTTAACTGTTTTGATGAAATATTTTGGAAGATTGACCAAAGGTATGCTTTAGACTTGTTGCCTTTCCGCTTTTTTGGCTGTCCCCTTTTTACAAAAACACAAAAACCATAGTTGGATAATCTTCTAAAATAAGGAAGTTTATATTAGAACATATTATTTGTGAACGCGAACAAAACTAAGATTTAGATGAACCTGAGAGGGACTTTACCGATGCTCTTTTAAAGAGTTTGATTGAGGAGAATGTTTCGCGAGACACAATAATTTATATGCTCTAGGATTTTATTGGTGGTGATTCAGCTGTGGGGAGTCTAGTTATGATGGCATTGGCCTACATTGCCAAAACCCTTTAATTGGAAAACAAATACAGTCTGAAGTTGATGATATATCCAGGAATGGTCAGAGAAAATTTTCTCTTCATGATATGGACCGTATGCCATTTACAATGGCAACCATTTTTGAAGTTCTACGTTATGCTTCATCTCCTATTGTACCACACGTAACTACTGAAGACACTGTCGTTGCAGGATACAGAGTTACTGCAGGAACTCTTGTGTTTATCAATAACTGCAAATTAGACACTAGTTCTGAATACTGGATGAATCCTGATGAATTCAATCCTCTGCGATTTCTTGAAACTGTGGATGAAAAATAATATGAAAACAACCTTAGCGCGTGAACATGGTTAAAAACTTCTGCAGCAATTATTATCAATTCGAAACGACGAAACTCAGAAAGTTCTGACTCTGGTATAGAATACGATAGGGATCTCTTAGCTATAAGCTCATCACTATCCGGGTGTTCACTTCTGAACCCATTATCTAAATCTCAAAATGTAACCAAACCAAAGCATTGGCGTCGTGAAGAAGTGAAACTTAAGAAAAATATGCCTTTTAGTATAGGGAAGCGAACTTGTATCGGGCAAAATCTTGTGCGAGGTCTTGGCTTTATTTTATTATCAAACATTCTTTAGCAATATGATATTAGTTCTAAAGATTTTTCAACCATAAAAATAGTGCCAGCATGTGTCGCTTAGCCTACAAAAAGTTTTCCTTTAGTTTTTAATCCGCGCGTTATAAAACAGAGCAAAAAAGATCAAAACTAATAATTTAAAATGTGTTGGGAGCGTGTAACAGGGATTTTTTTAATTGGTCGTTGAAACTGGTCTGGATATTTCATAATCTGGATATTTCATCATCTCAAAAGAATATTGAAAAATAAGATTTTCACATATAAACTGAAGACTCCAAAACTAAATGTTTTCAAAGAAATCACAATTGTGTGAACATTTAAATTTCAAAAATAGCTCTGTGTTTTACAACTTTGATGAAAAGAAATTAAAGAGTAAAGAAATTTAAATAAAAATATTTTAAAATGTATCTATGTTCGTGTTCGTATTTGTATTAAAATCAAAATAATAAAATCTTTTATTATTTCAAAAGGAAAATATACAATTTGTCAATTTACAACGGTTTATAATTTTTGCTTTAAAGCGTACATGTGCAATTACATCTGACATAACCTCTGAGTGATCATAACAGTTGAGTTTGTACACAATTTTCATAAATATATAAAGCGCTCTATGCTTTTCAATGTGTTTTCAGCCAAACCACACTTTTCTTAAATATTGCATTTAAGATTGCTAAAATACAAATAATTTCTACTTCAATGTAATTAATATTTTTATAAAATTATCATTAAAAAATCTATTATGTTTGACTTTTGCATTTTGGATTATATCTGCCATAACTTGCATATATTTAAGATATTTCAAACCACATCTTAGTGGCGTATAAGCGAAAATTGTACTTTTTTTTAAAAGGTACTTTTTTTAAAGTAACTTTTTTAAAAGGTATTTTTTTAAAAAGGTACTTATTTTAAAATTACTTTTTTAAAAAGTTTTTCTTAAAAAAGGTAATTTTTTTATTTTGACAGGTACTTTTTTTAAAAAGGTACATTTTAAAAAAACTTTTTTTAAAAGACACTTTTTTAAAAAGGTTTTTTTTAAAAAGGAAATTTTTTTAAAAGGTATTTAAAAACAATTTTAAAGGTACTTTTAAATAAAGTAGCTTTTTTGTAAAGGGAACTTTTTAAATAGGAACTTCTTTATTCATTTAAATCTGCTTTTTAAAAAAGTTTTTTTTTAAAGGTATTTTTTACGTAGCTCAAAATGTTACGTAGCTCAAAATGTTTACTATTTTGTACTTTTTTTTAAAGTACTTTTTTATTTCGAAAGGGAGATTTTTTCAAAAGGTACTTAAATCTTCTTAAAAATGTGGTTATTTAAAAGGGTAATTTTTTAAAAAGGTAATTTTTTAAATTTAGTTTTTATAAAAGGTAGTTATTTCAAAAGTTACGTTTTTTTCTGAAAATTTAGTTTTCTAAAAAAGTATCTTATTAAAAAAGTGCATTTTTAACAAAAGGGTACATTTTCTTAAAATGTACTTTCTTAAAAATGTAGTTTTATAAAAAAGTACCTTTTTAAAAAAGTAAATTTTCAAAAAAGGACGCATGTATTTACAAAATGTACGTTTTTAAAAATAGTACCTTTTTAAAAAACGTATTTAAATAGTACTTTTTTAAAAAGATACTTTTTTATATAGTTTCTTTAAATAGATACTTTTTAAGAAGGTAAGTTTTTTAAAAAGGTACTCTTTTTGAAAAGGTACTTTTTTAAAAAAGGTAATTTTTTAAAAAAGGTAATTTTTTAAAAAAGGTACTTTTTTAAATATCTACTTGTTTTAACAAGGTCCTTTTCAAAATAGGTACTTTTTTAATAAGGTATATTTTTAATAAAGGTACTTTGTTTTAAAAAGGCACTCTTGTAAAAAGGTAATTTTTAAAAAGGTACTTTTATAAAAAGCTACTTTTTTTAAAAAGCTACTTTTTATAAAAAGCTACTTTTTTAAAAAGCAATTTTTTAAAAGCTACTTTTTTTAAGAAACTGCTATTTTTAAAAAGCTACTTTTTAAAAAGGTACTTTTTCTAAAAAGGTAGTTTTTTAAAAAGGTACTTTTTCTAAAAAGATATTTATTTAAAAACGGTCATTTTTTAAAAAGGTGTTTTTTAAAAAATGTCCTTTTTGAAAAGGTACTTTTTGAAATGAAAATTTTTAAAATGAAACATATTTTAAAAAAGTATTATTTTAAAAATTACTTCTTTAAAAGGTATTTATTTAAATGTATTTTTTAAACAAGTAAACTTTTTTAAAAAAGTACCTTTTTAAAAAGATATTTATCTTAAAAAGGTATTTTTTTAAAAATTTACTTTTTTAAAGTTATTTTTTAAAGGTGCTTTTTTGAAAAATCTACTTTTTAAAAATGTACATTTTGGAAAAGTAATTTTGAACAATGTATTTTTCTTAAAAGGCACATACTGAAAAACGACGTTTTTTGCTTCATATTTCATTCCAGCCATTTAGAAGTTATCACCACTTTTAAGCTGCATCCTCTTGAATTTGTGTGTCTGTGGCACCGTAGCTCCCAAACGGTTAGATCGATTTTAATTTAGTTCCTTTTGTTTGAAAAGTGAGTTGATCTAAAATCTAAACTATATTTGAGAAAAATTTAAATTTAATGTTATTCATAATTAATTTTTAGTTTCTTTTTCAATTGAAAAAATTCAAATTTTATTAAATTGTGTAAATTCTATGAATTTTAAAGAAGAATTAAAAGCTACTACTTTTATTGTATTTTAGTCTTATAAATATGTATGTAAAACTATGGAATGGCCATATATCGGTATCGCTGGTATTTTTGTTGCCGATACAACGATATTTTTGTAAAATTTTTATAAGTAAACGTTAACAGTATTCAGTTTTTGCAATTGCTCAACCGTTTTCAATGCTTATTTTTGCTGAACTCAACAGTAAGAGCTTATGTCCCTCGTACAGAATGCAAAGTAGAGTTTACAACTTAAAAATAAAAAATGATGAAAAGGTGGTTAAAATATTCTGTTGCTGCGAAAAGGATACAAAGTCCGTTAGCGCAACCCTTTCATTTAGTTGACACCCTTCAAAAACTATTGGAAAACACAACAAATTTATGGACAAAACTTAGGGGCTATTCAGATATTCCGTAACGCTCCAGAAATTTAAAACAAACCGTTACTTTTTTAAATAACCTTATGCAATATGTGAATAGCCCCTTAGTGTCTGACATGGTATTGGGTCTTAATGAAAGATTTCAGGGTTTGGTAATTTACTAAACGCATTTTTTATGTACAATGCTTGATCGTCGATAAAAAGAACGATTATATCAGTTGCAGTCTCCTACAGTATAATTCGTTTATAAGCCACACCGCTTATAGTAGAATTAGCGATATATTCCAAAATGTTAGTTTTTCTGTCATCTATAAGTAAAATACCTGCAAAATATTTTTTATTTAGTCCATTAGTCCTATAGTCCATTTTCGCTTATACGCCACCAAGATTTGGTTTGAAATATCTTAAATATATGAAAGTTATGGAAGATATAATCCAAAATGCAAAAGTCAAAAATAATATATTTTGTAATCATAACTTTATGAAAATATTACTCATATTGAAGCAAAAATTGTTTTTAGTTTAGCAATCTTAATTGCAATATTTGTGAATTGAGTAAATAAATAAGTAATTCCTTAACATTAGTTTTATTTTTCTTTGTTAAAAGAAATAATTATATGGGGAATCGCATATAAGCCACAAATTGCCTTATATAAAAATCAAAATATATTCCAATTCGCCTTATAGTCCATAAAAAGGCTTCAAATTTTACTGTACTTCCATATAAAAAAATCGTCTTATTATGTTACTTATTAAGGTCATGTATCTTCGTTGGTACTAATGCCAACTCATTAGTAGATCTTTAACCATCATGATTGAAAAAATATATTAATATGTTTATACGAAAAAATCCCAATTTCTAGTACTTTTTTAATGTACAGCTTTTTGTTGCATTGTCAAGCTTTTTTAACCCCAATGTCCAGCTTTTTGCGAATATAGATCTGGCATCCCTATACCCCCCATATAAATAATTTCTTAATTTCCCTATATCTGGACACCTATATTATTAGTGAATCTCTCCAAAACTGACGTGGGTCACCTCAAGTCAAATAAAAAATTTTGCAGGAATTGGTAGGGGAGGGGGTATACTCCATACAAAGTAATTATTAATTTTCCTATATCTTCAGAACTGTAATACCGATGCGCCTTAATTTGATGTGGGTAGCTTTTAGAACAAAGTAAAAGTTGCAACAAAATCTTGATCGTGTAGTATGGGGGAGGGGGTACCCCACAGTGAAGCTGTCTGAATTTGATGTTGGTAGCTCTTATACCAAGTTCATACGGGAATATGAACCACTTGATTCGCTCTCTGAATCGCGATTGTGAACCTTGGTGTTCAAACGATTGTACTTGTTTCATCTTGCATGCAAATCACTCTACACTTTAAAATACGTTTCAGTATTTCTTTTCATTTTTGTTTAAATGTATACTTATATGTATGTAAATTTATGTTCTTCTTTTTATTTGTTCAATGTTTTTATTTAGTTTTTCACACATAAATTTTTTGATTTTTCTTTGTTTACATTTTTTCACAGCTAGTTCAGATAAAAGTTTCAACAAAATCTTTGACGTATAGTAGGTGGATGGGGGTACCCCCCAAAACAAAGTAATTATTAATTTTCCTATATGTGGATAGCTCTTAGAACAAAGTAAAATTTCCAACAAAATCTTGGATGTGAAAAAGTTTAACATTTAGAAAAAAAGCTTGACGCTACCTTTAACATAGTTAGAAACGTGCGAACTTTTGCGAGAACTAAATCAGAAATATATACACAATCCTCCAAATCAAATAATCATCAAATAATACTTAAAAAAATGTAACATTTATTTTAATACAAGTAACACCTTTAATAAAACGCTTAAAAATCGTGGTTTTTATGGAATAACGCATTGCTGATAGTATCAATGGTAGAGTTTAATGCACCATTATATCAGCTTGAAAATATCCCTTAAACGATGTATTTTTTTATATGTTGTCTTGGGAGAAAATACGAAAATATGCAAAATACTACAAAAAGAGACCTTATGTAGACACGGTCCAGCTCACGGGCGATCATCGATAGACCCCGCAAATGTTTTGGGAAACCTCATTAAAAGACCGATCTTTAATTTGAGAGGGGTAACAAAAACACGTTTTTTTATCTTCATGCAAGTCGAGTCGCTCTAATGTACATATATACAATGTATATATGTACATATATCTTCCTCAATAAGTTATGTATTGTAAATTAATATTGAATCAGTTGTTAGAAGATGCCCCACTGTTCACAAGTCGATAAGAACAAATCGTTTGCATGTAATTTAGGCATCATTAACATATTACAGTTGGATTGGTGGATTATTGTCGTCATGTTAGAATACACGTCACGTTATACACACTAAAATAATGACGTACTTTGCAATAAATTATTTAATTTTAAAATCTCAATTTTGTATAATATGTACATATTTGCCATTTTGTTTGTTGGTTTTCTCGTTTGTCTTTTTTTGCGAGCAATAAGGTAGAATTTATTCATGCAAAGATGAGTGGATATCAAAAAGTACAAGATTTTATGAATTCAGTAAATTTTTTGCTGATCACTACACTCGAACAAATCGAACGTAGGAAACGTAAATAGTGTAGCTTAACAGTCAGGTATAAAAGCATACGTATAGAACGAATAATACTCAGTTAACAAATTTTACTTTTCAAAATAACACACGCAACAAGTGAATTTAATCAAATAAATTATTTTGCATTTAATGTATTTATTAATTTGACTTTAACTGCTTGTAATCCAAGAAATAAAAATATCTAAATATAATATGTTACCTGTAGTTTGTATTGGTTTCAATTTTGTTTTAGTGTGTTGTGGGTCTTTATATGCACATGGTTTATAACTATGGACGAAAAGTGAGAATGGTAGAAAGCTTAAGTAATGAAAATAAACAGATTGTAAAAGAATACAAGCAAGCGCCTGATCCGTTTCCTTGGCCAATAATTGGATATTTGGAATTGTTAGCTAAGTATAAACTTCCCTTTCAAGGATTTTCGGAGTTTTCAAAAGGATTTGGTGGTATTTTTACACTGAGTCTTGGCAGGACACGCTGTTGTGTAGTTAATAACTTGGGGTTGATACGGGAAGTCATTAACCAAAATGGAAAATTCTTCGGAGGTCTTCCACATTTTTAGCAATATCATAAACTATTTGAAGGAGATTGTAATAACTGTAAGTATTTTGCTATTTTCTTCAAATGATTGTTATTCAATTTGAATTACTTTACAGCGGAAACGCCGCAATCTTGCTCGTCGTTATTGTTCGTCTAGAGCTTCTTCATCATACTTTTCGAAAATGTCAAACGTGGATTTCTTTGAAATCAGTGAACTTATGGAAAAAATAAAAGAAGTATTTCCAGGTGAGAAGTTTGAAACTAAGCCCCTAATTAAACAAACCTGTACAAATATGTTTACGCACTACATGCGCTCAATTCATTTTGAGTATGATGATACAGAATTCCAAATGATTTTTAACTAGGGGTTTATGTTTTAAAGCTGTTTATGTTTTAAAGCATCAATAAAAGAATGTTATTTAAAATGTTGATGTGTATAACATCGGCTTGAAGTTTCGTTGCCTTTTTTCCAACTTTTTCAGGAGCTTTTTTTATAATTCTGACAAATCAAATAAATTTAATTAACACAATGAAAATAGATATGCTTGTGTGTGTGAAAATTTACTATTTAACTATTGTTCATAGTGTTTATAAAATTGTTTACATAATTAAAAATTGGACATCACGGCATAAGATAATTTTGTAAAATTAAAATAAAAAACTGGACATCACGACATAAGTTTGTAGTCAATAAAATAAAATTAAAATAAATAAATAAATTATCACGGCAGAACACAAATTATCACAGTTCAGGTTTCAGTTGTATATCACAGACTAGTGAGAGTGTATAGCAATTCAATGTTGTAAATTAATGTTGTCTTTGCCTACTTTTGTATTCATTGTTTGTTTGGTCCGTTCTTGTATTCGTAGGCTTTTCAAAGTGTAACGTTTATTGTGTTTTATTTCACTGTCTATAATTTTAATGTTTTGAAAGCATATGTTGTGTCCACTCTCTTTTACATGTTGAGATAGAGCCGTGCTTTCTCTTCCCTTCTCAACATCTACAGTATGTTCAGACATTCTTGATTCTAGTTTTATTTTTGTTGTCTCCACTTATAATATTTTGTTGCATTTTTCTGTATCGTTGCATTCACATTTAATTTCATAAACAACACTGACAATTTTCATCTTATTTATTTTGGTTTTTTGCGCGTGAATATATATCTAGTGGCGTGGTTAGATTTGTGTGCTAAAAAGAGGATATGATTTTTCACAGTATACCATATATACCAAAACTTACAGAAAGCAGACTTTTACAAAAGATCATAAGCGATGACAAAACAAAAATAGCGCACACATCCAACCACGCCACTAGGCATCTATTCACGCGCAAAAAAACCAAAATAAATAAGATGAAAATTGTCAGTGTTGTTTATGAAATTAAATGTGAATGCAACGATACAGAAAAATGCAACAAAATATTATAAGTGGAGACAACAAAAATAAAACTAGAATCAAGAATATCTGAACATACTGTAGATGTTGAGAAGGGAAGAGAAAGCACGGCTCTATCTCAACATGTAAAAGAGAGTGGACACAACATATGCTTTCAAAACATTAAAATTATAGACAGTGAAATAAAACACAATAAACGTTACACTTTGAAAAGCCTACGAATACAAGAACGGACCAAACAAACAATGAATACACAAGTAGGCAAAGACAACATTAATTTACAATATTGAATTGCTATACACTCGCACTAGCCTGTGATACAACAACTAAAACCTGAACTGTGATAATTTGTATTGTGCCGTGAGTATTTATTTATTTATTTTTATTTTATTGACTACAAACTTATGTTGTGTAGTCCAGTTTTTTTATTTTAATTTTATAAAATTATCTTATGCCGTGATGACCAGTTTTTAATTATATAAACAATTTTATAAACAACATGAAAAATAGTTAAATAAAAAGTTTTCTCACAAACAAGCATATATATTTTCATTGTATTAATTACATTTATTTAATTTTTCAGAATTATAAAGAAAAAAGCTCCTGAATAAGTTGGAAAAAAGCCAACGAAACATCGAGCAGATGTTATATACATCCACATTTTAAATAATATTGTTTTATTGATGTTTTAAAACATAAGCTGGCCATGCCTAAAGAAACCCCTAGGATTTTATTGGTGGTCATTCGGCTGTAGGGAATCTAGTTATGATGGCATTGACCTACATTGCCGAAACCCTTTAATTGGAAAACAAATACAATCTGAAGTTGATGATATATCTAGCAATGGTCAGAGAAAAATTTCTCTTCATTATATGCACAGTATGCTATTTACAATGGCAACCATTTTTTAAGTTCTACGTTATGCTTCATCTCCTATTGTACCACACGTAGCTACTAAAGACACTGTCGGTGCATGATACAGAGTTACTGCAGGAACTCTTGTGTTTATCAATAACTGCAAATTGAGCACTAGTTCTGAATACTGGAAAAATCCCGTAGAATTCAATCCTCTGCGATTTCTTGAAACTGTGGATGAAAAAGAATATTAAAACAACCTTAGCGCGTGAAAATGTCTTAAAACTTCTGCAGCAGTTATTGTCGATTCGAAACGACGAAACTCAGAAGATGCTGGCTCTGGTATAGAATACGATAGGGATCTCTTAGCTATAAGCTCATCACTATCCGGGTGTTCACTTCTTAACCCATTATCTAAATCTCAAAATGTAACTAAACCAAAGCATTGGCGTCGTGAAGAAGTGAAACTTAAGAAAAATATATACCTCACTTTTGGCCTTTTAGTATAGGCAAGCGAACTTGTATTGGGCAAAATATTGTGCGAGGTTGTGGCTTTATTTTACTATCAAACATTCTTCAGCAATATGATATTAGTTCTAAAGATTTTTCAACCATAAAAATAGTGCCAGCATGTGTCGCTTTGCCTACAAAAACTTTTCCATTAGTTTTCAATCCGAGCGTTATAAAACAGAACAAAAAATCAAAATTAATAATTTAAAATGTGTTGGGAGTGTGTAACAGGGATTTTTTCAATTGGTCGTTGAAACTGGTCTGGATATTTCATAATCTTACTTATAGGTTTTTATAGTCGCAAAGGCTCAGTCATTCATTTGAATTATTTATTTATTTTATATATTCCAAAGCGCAGAATTTCACTTTTTCGCAGTTTTCACAGAATTTCACAGTTTTCATCTCAAAAGAATATTGAAAGATAAAATTTTCACATATAAACTGAAGACTCCAAAACTAAATGTTTTCAAAGAAATCACAATTGTGTGAACATTTATATTTCAAAAATAGCTCTGTGCTCTACAATTTTTTACAACTTTGATGAAAAGGAATTAAAGAGTAAAGAAATTTAAATAAAAATATTTTAATTTAAAATAAAAATTTTAATAAAAATATTTTTATATTTTTTTGAAAGCTACTTTTTTTTTAAAAACTACTATTTTTAAAAAGCTTCTTTCTAAAAAGGTACTTTTTCTATAAAGGTAGTTTTTTAAAAATATACTTTTTCTAAAAAGGTATTTTTTTAAAAAGGTCCTTTTTTAAAAAGGTCCTTTTTTAAAAAGGTACTGTTTTTTAAAAAAGTTCTTTTTATTAAATGCAACTTTTTTAAATGGTATTTTTTTAAATGCTTTCTTTATGTAGTTTTTCTAAAAGTTACTTTTTCTCAAAAAGTACTTTTTTTAAATTTAATTTTCTAAATAAGTACATTTTTAAAAAGTATGTTCTTAAAAAAACTAGTTAAAAAAATTAACCTTATAAAAAATTATTTTTTTAAAAAGTACCTTTTAAATGCTATTTTTTTAAAAAGTTACTTTTTTTAATAATGTCCTTTTTTAAAAGAATACTTTTTCTGAAAATGTACTTTTTTAAAATATGTACTGCTCTAAAAAATACCTTTTTAAAAAAGTACGTTTTTAAGAAAAGGACTTTTTGCAAAAAGTACGATTTAAAAAAAAATAACTTTTTAAAAAATCACATAAAAAATACTTTTTAAATTCTCCTTTTTTTAAAAAGGTACTTTTTTATATGTCCTTTTTTTATAAAGGTACTCAAAACACCTATTTAAAAGAGAGTTTTTTAAAAAGGTACTTTACTAAAAATTCACTTTTTTTAAAAAGGTAATTTTTTTAAAAAGGTACTTTTTAAAAAAAATGTACTTTCTTTTTAAAATGGTTCCTTTTTTAAACAGGTACATGTTTTAAAAAGCTAGTTTTTAAAAAGGTACTTTATTAAAAAGGTAAATTTTTTAAAAAGGTTCTTTTTTAAAAAGGTACTTTTTTTTAAAAAGGTACAGTAAAATTCGCTTATAGTCCACTGCCTCATTTGCACGCTATTTGTGAACTATAACGCGAATTGTACTATATCTTGAATTTTATATAAGCCAATTTTCGGCTTATATGCGAATCTCTATATAATTATTTCTTTTAACAGTAGAAAAATAAAACTAACGCTTAGAAATTACTTCCTTATCTACTCAATTCATAAATATTGCAATTAAGATTGCTAAAATACAAATAATTTCTACTTCAATGTAATTAATATTTTTATAAAATTATCATTAAAAAATCTATTATGTTTGACTTTTGAATTTTGGATTATATCTGCCATAACTTGAATATATTTAAGATATTTCAAACCACATCTTGGTGGCGTATAAGCGAAAATGGACTATAGAGCTAATGGACTATATAAAAAATATTTTGCAGGTATTTATTTTGGAATATATCGCAAATTCTACTATAAACGGTGTGGCTTATAAATGAATTATACTGTACTTTTTTAAAAAAGGTACTTTTTTTTAAAAAAGTATTTTTTTTAAAAAGGTACTTTTTTTAAAAAGGTACTCTTTTTGGAATGGTACTCTTTTTAAAAAGCTACTTTTTTAAGAAAGGTACTTGTTTTACAAAGGTACTTTTTTAAAAAGTACTTTTTTAAAAAGTTTTTCTTAAAAATGTACTTTTTTATTTTGACAGGTACTTTTTTTAAAAAGGTACATTTAAAAAAACTTTTTTTAAAAGACAACTTTAAAGAGGTATTTTTTAAAAAGGAAATTTTTTTAAAAAGGTATTTAAAAAAAGAAAAAATTAAAGGTACTTTATTTAAAAAGGCACTTTTTTGTAAAGGACACTTTTTAAATAGGAACTTCTATATTAATTTAAATCTACTTTTTCAAAAAGGTTCTTTTTTTGAAAAGGTATTTTTTACGTAGCTCAAAATGTTACGTAGCTCAAAATGTTTTTTTTTACTTCTTTTAAAGTACTTTTTTATTTCAAAAAGGAGATTTTTTCAAAAGGTACTTAAATCTTCTTAAAAATTTGGTTTCTTAAAAGGGTAATTTTTTAAAAAGGTCTTTTTCTTAAATTTAGTTTTTATAAAAGGTAGTTTTTTATAAAGTTACGTTTAAACAAAAATACGTTTAAAAAAAATGCCTTTTTAAAAAATTACTTAAATAGTAATTTTTGAATGCTATTTTTTAAAAAGGTAAATTTTTTAAAAAATACTTTATTTTAAAAGGGTACTTTTTGTCAAAATGTAGTTTTCTAAAAAAGTATCTTATTAAAAAGTACATTTTTAACAAACAGGGTACATTTTCTTAAAATGAACTTTTTTAAAAAATGTAGTTTTCTAAAAAAGTACCTTTTTAAAAAAGTACGTTTTTAAAAGTAGTTCCTTTTTAAAAAATTACATTTTAAAAAACGTACTATTTTGTTTAAATGGTACTTTTTTAAAAAGATACTTTTTTAAATGTAGTTTCTTTAAAAATATACTTTTTTTAAAAGGAACTTTTTTTAAAAAAATTAATTTTTTAAAAAGGTAATTTTTTAAGAAGCTACTTTTTTAAATATCTACTTTTTTTAAAAAGGTCCTTTTCAAAAAAGGTACTTATTTAATAAGGCATATTTTTAATAAAGGTGTTTTTTTTTGTAAATAGGTACTTTTTTAAAAAGGTATTTCTTAAAAAGGCACTTTTTAAAAAGGGTTTTTTTAAAAGGTACTTTTATAAAACGCTACTTTTTTTAAAAAGGTACTTTTTTTAAAAGCTATTTTTTTAAAAGGTACTTTTTTTTTAAAAACTACTATTTTTAAAAAGCTACTTTTTTTTAAAAAGTTACTTTTTTTAAAAAGGTATTTTTTTAAAGAGGTACTTTTAAAAAAAAAAGGTACTTTCTTTATAAAATGGTTCCTTTTTTAAAACGGTACATGTTTTAAAAAGGTACTTTTTTTAAAAGGTACTTTATTATTTTTTAAAAAGGTTTTTTAAACAGATACTTTTTTTAAAAAGGTATGTACTTTTTTTAAAAAGGTCATTTTTTCAAAAAGGTACTTTTTTTAAAGAGGTACTATTTTTAAAAAGGTACTATTTTTAAAAATATTCTCTTTTTAAATTGTACTCTTTTTAAAAAGCTACTTTTTTAAAAAAGGTACTTCTTTTAAAAAGGTACTTTTTTAAAAAAGGTATTTTTTTAAAAAGGTACTGTTTTTAAAAAGTACTTTTTTAAAAAGTTTTTCTTAAAAAGGGTACAGGTACTTTTTTTAAAAACGTACATTTAAAAAAAACTTTTTTAAAAGACATTTTGTTTAAAAAAAAATTTAAAGGTACTTTATTAAAAAAGGTACTTTTTTGTAAAGCGGACTTTTTAAATAGGAATTTCTTTATTAATTTAAATCTACTTTTTTAAAAAGGTTTTTTTTGAAAATGTATTTTTTACGTAGGTCAAAATGTTACGTAGCTCAAAATTTTTACTTTTTTGTACTTTTTTTTAAAAATACTTTTTTTTCAAGAGGGAGATTTTTTCAAAAGGTACTTAAATCTTCTTAAAAATGTGGTTTTTTAAAAGGGTAATTTTTTAAAAAGGTAATTTTTTAAATTTAGTTTTTATAAAAGGTAGTTTTTTATAAAGTAACGTTTAAAAAAAATTCCTTTTTAAAAAATTACTTAAAAAGTAATTTTTGAATGCTATTTTTTAAAAAAGGTAATTTTTTGAAAAATACTTTATTTTAAAATGTAGTTATTTTCTGAAAATGTAGTTTTCTAAAAAAGTATCTTATTAAAAAAGTACATTTTTAACAAAAGGGTAAATTTTTTTGAAATGTTTTTTTTAAGAAATGTAGTTTTCTAAAAATTTACCTTTTTAAAAAAGTACGTTTTGAAAAAAGGACGTATGTACAAAAAGTACGTTTTTAAAAATAGTTCCTTTTTAAAAAATTACTTTTTAAGAAACGTACTATTTAAATGCAACTTTTTTAAAAAGATACTTTTTTAAATGTAGTTTCTTTAAAAATATACTTTTTTTAGGAAGGTAAGTTTTTTAAAAAGGTACTTTTTTTAAAAAGGTACTCTTTTTAATAAGGTACTTTTTTTAAAAAGGTAATTTTTTAAAAAAGCTACTTTTGTAAATATCTACTTTTTTAAAAAGGTCCTTTTCAAAAAAGGTACTTTTTTAATAAAAGTACTTTTTTTAAAAAGGCACTCTTGTAAAAAGGTACTTTTTAAAAAGGTTTTTTTAAAGTTTTTTTTTAAAAGGTACTATTATAAAAAGCTACTTTTTTTAAAAAGCTACTTTTTTAAAAAGCCATTTTTTTAAAAAAACTACTATTTTTAAAAAGCTACTTTTTTTAAAAAGCTATTTTTTAAAATGGTACTTTTTCTAAAAAGGTAGTTTTTTAAAAAAGTACTTTTTCTAAAAAGGTATTTCTTAAAAAGGTAGTTTTTTTAAAAAAGGTACCTATCTTTAAAATGAAACATATTTTAAAAAAGTATTATTTTCAAAAATTACTTTTTGAAAAGGTATTTATTTAAATGTACTTTTTAAGCAAGTAAACTTTTTTAAGAAATTACCTTTTTTAAAAGATATTTATCTTAAAAATGTAATTTTTTAAAAATTTATTTTTATAAAGTTATTTCTTAAAGGTGCTTTTTTAAAAAAGCTACCCCAGCAAAAATATCCGTCAACCTGCTTCGGTATTACATGATTTTTGTATGGGATGTCCCAGTTGGTAGGTCTGGAGGCATGAGCTTCTTTCTGCGCATCCTAGATGCATTAACCTCATGTATTTTTTATATGTATATAATTAAAAAATGTTTTTCTCTTTATATCACAATTTACCACACTTGGATTAATTTTTTATTTGCCATTATTTTATGTTGTTTTTATATTTATTTATGTATTAAATGGTGCAAATACAATTGGAAATTATATTACACTACAATTTACATTTATTAAATACTTTTTGTTCGCGTATTGAATCAGGAATCGATCCCACGATCTCTGCATGGTAGAACACTAACCACTAAGCTATCGAGACACATTTATTTTCATACACAATTCAATGGAAGAATAAAAAAATTAAATTACGAAGCAAAAATCACACTCGCATCCATATTTGTACCCACGTAAGCGAGAGATGATGCACTATAAAAAGTTTGAGTTGAATAAAAAACTTCGCGTTTAAAACACATGAAAAAACATAAATAGCCGACCAAATTCATCGTGTGTGTGGTAAGTTTCTTCGCTCGCTTACGTTATTGCATCCTCGTAAGGCAGAGGGGATGCACTGTGTGCTTTTCCGCTTCTCCGAAGCACTACTTATTAATCTACCTGCTTTCTTGTACCAGATTTATTTTTCCTGGGTACATTTTGGAAAAGTAATTTTGAACAATTAATTTTTTAAAAGGTATATACCGAAAAACGACGGTTTTGTGCTTCATATTTCATTTATTAGTTTTATTAGATGACAACACGACCTATCTACTTTTTTTAAAAAGTTCCTTTTCAAAAAAGCTCTTTTTTTAATAAGGTATATTTTTAATTAAGGTACTTTTTTTTAAAAGGTACTCTTGTAAAAATGTACTTTTTTAAAAAGGTACTTTTTTTAAAAATATACTTATATGTAAAGCAACTTTTTTTTAAACAACTATTTTTAAAAAGCTACTTTTTTTAAAAAGCTACTTTTTAAAAAGGTATATGCATGTACTTATTATGTATTTCTTTTTATACAAATTTATTTAAAAATTTCCATTATGTACATACATACCATTCTATGGTGCTGCATACATAATATGCAGCACCAAATAATACCCTGCAGTCCCAGTTGTTACCGACGACATTTTCATCGATGATATCTGCAAGACAATCAATGATTTGTCGCGCATAAAACACATTTCGAAATAAGTTTGGTGACAAGGTGGTATACGTTGTCGTGTATAAGAAATTTTTCCTGACAAGATTATGAAAATATGTACATATATGCTAAGAAATCTTATTGATGACAAGATGGGAAGCAACTGTATCGAAGTTGTCATCAGTACAGTTTTATTGACGACAACAAGAGTAACAACTGCATCGAAGTTGTCGTGTGTTCTGTTTTATTGACAACAAGTTGAGTAAAAAATACATCGAAGCTGTCGTGTGTACGGTTCTATTGCTGACAACAAAAGTAACAACTGCATCGAAGTTGTCGTACATCCATTTATGTAGATTAAAGAATTTAAGTTGCTCACAAAACGTGTTTATGTACAAAGTTTTTTAAATACCTTGGTAGGCTAGTAGGTAGCGTGCTAGCCTATCAGAGCGGAGGTTGTTGGTTCGATTCGATTATTACATTTTTAAATTTTATTATTATTCATTGACGACAACTTTAGTAGCATGTTACCAACGTTGTCGTCAACGACATTTGTGCCCTTAATTAGAAAATGTCGTCAATAGTTGGCTTGGACTGTCGTCATATTGAAGTGTAGTCAACCAACTACTTTTAACAAGAGCTCGAAAAACCGCTTAAATAAAAAACGATGTGAACCGTTAATTTGAAAATTAATTTTTACAATAAATGGTAGCCTGTCTGAAAGAGTGAAAAGCAAAAATATAATTGCGTTGCCAAACTTAGTTCTGGAGTTACGTAGCTCACAATTTGTACCTTCTTTTGTACTTTTTTAAAGGTATGTACTTATTTATTTCAGAAAGAAGATTTTTTTCAAAAGGTACTGGTTTTTAAAAAAGTTCTTTTTAAAAATGTGCTTTTTTTAAATGGTAATTTTTTAAAAAGGTTCTTTTTTTAAATGCTATTTTTATTTAAGTTACTTTTATAAGGAAGTCTTTTTAAAAATGTACCTTTTTAAAACTTTTTTAAAAAGGTACTTTTTTAAATGGAATTTTTTTAAAATGCTTTTTATTAAATGTAGTTTTTATAAAAGTTACTTTTTCTCAAAAGTACTTTTTTAAATTTAATTTTCTAAATAAGTATTTTTTTAAAAAAGTATGTTTTTAAAAAAATTAGCACTTTATAAAAAATTATTTTTTTTGAAAGTACCTTTTAAAAGCTACTTTTTTTAAAAAGCTACTTGTTTTTAAAAAGCTACTTTTTAAAAAGGAACTTTTTCTAAAAAGTTAATTTTTTAATGAGGTACTTTTTTAAAAAATAGGTACTTTCTTTTTAAAATGGTTCCTTTTTCAAAAAGGTACATGTTTTGAAAAGGTACTTATTTTAAAAGGTACTTTATTAAAAAGGTACATTTTTTAAAAAGGTTATTTTAAACAGATACTTTTTTTAGAAAGGTATGTATTTTTTTCAAAAAGGTCCTTTTTTCAAAAAGGTATTTTTTTTTAAAAAGGTACTATTTTTAAAAAGGTTCTCTTTTTAAAATGGTACTCTTTTTAAAAAGCTACTTTTTTAAAAAAGGTACTTGTTTTAAAAAGGTACTTTTTTAAAAAAGGTATCTTTTACAAAGGTACTTTTTTAAAAAAGGTATTTTTTTAAAAAGGTACTGTTTTTAAAAAGTACTTTGTTAAAAAGTTTTTCTTAAAAAGGGTACTTTTTTATTTTGACAGGTACTTTTTTTAAAAAGGTACATTTAAAAAAAACTTTTTTTAAAAGACACTTTTTTAAAAAGGTATTTTTAAAAAGGACATTTTGTTTTAAAAAAAATTTTAAAGGTACATTATTAAAAAAGGTACTTTTTTGTAAGCGGACTTTTTAAATAGGAATTTCTTTATTAATTTAAATCTACTTTTTTAAAAAGGTTTTTTTGAAAAGGTATTTTTTACGTAGCTCAAAATGTTTACTTTTTTGTACTTTTTTTTAAGTACTTTTTTATTTCAAAAAGGAGATTTTTTCAAAAGGAACTTCTTCTTAAAAATGTGGTTTTTTAAAAGGGTAATTATTTAAAAAGGTCATTTTTTAAATTTAGTTTTTATAAAAGGTAGTTTTTTATAAAGTTACGTTTAAAAAATGCCTTTTTAAAATATGACTTAAAAAGTAATTTTTGAATGCTGTTTTTAAAAAAGGTAATTTTTTGAAAAATACTTTATTTTAAAAGGGTATTTTTTCTGAAAAAGTAGTTTTCTAAAAAAGTATCTTATTAAAAAAGTATATTTTTAACAAAAGGGTACATTTTTTTGAAATGTACTTTTTTAAAAAATTTAGTTTTCTAAAAATTTACCTTTTTAAAAAAGTACGTTTTTAAAAAAAGGACGTATTTACAAAAAGTTTGTTTTTAAAAATAGTTCCTTTTTAAAAAATTACTTTTTAAAAAACGTACTATTTAAATGCAACTTTTTTAAAAAGATACTTTTTTAAATGTAGTTTCTTTAAAAATATACTTTTTTTAGGAAGGTAAGTTTTTTAAAAAGGTACTTTTTTTTTAAATTTATTTTTTTAAAAAAGCTACTTTTTTAAATATCTACTTTTTTTAAAAAGGTCCTTTTCAAAAAAGGTACTTTTTTAATAAGGTATATTATTAATAAAAGTACTTTTTTCAAAAAGGTACTCTTGTAACAAGGTACTTTTTAAAAAGGTTTTTTTTAAAGGTTTTTTTTAAAAGGTACTATTATAAAAAGCTACTTTTTTTAAAAAGCTACTTTTTTAAAAAGCCATTTTTTTAAAAAAACTACTATTTTTAAAAAGCTACTTTTTTTAAAAAGCTATTTTTTAAAATGGTACTTTTTCTAAAAAGGTAATTTTTTTAAAAGGTACTTTTTCTAAAAAGATATTTTTTAAAAAGGTACTTTTTTTAAAAAAGGTACCTATCTTTAAAATGAAACATATTTTAAAATAGTATTTTTTTAAAAATTACTTTTTGAAAAGGTATTTATTTAAATGTTCTTTTTAAGCAAGTAAACTTTTTAAGAAATTACCTTTTTTTAAAAGATGTTTATCTTTAAAAGGTAATTTTTTTAAAATTTGCTTTTTTAAAGTTATATTTTAAAAGTGCTTTTTTAAAAAAGCTACCCCAGCAAAAATATCCGTCTACCGGAAGCAAGTTTTTAAGGGAGAGACTTCGGTACTCTCCCTTACCAACCTGCTTCGGTATTATATGATTTTTGTATGGGATGTCCCACTTGGTAGGTCTGGAGGCATGAGCTTCTTACTGCGTATCCTAGATGCATTAACCTCATGTATTTTTTATATGTATATAATTAAAAAATGTTTTTCTCTTTATATCACAATTTTACCACACTTGGATTAATTTTTTATTTGCCATTATTTTATGTTGTTTTTATATTTATTTATGTATTAAATGGTGCAAATACAATTGGAAATTATATTACACTACAATTTACTTTTATTAAATACTTTTTGTTCGCGTATTGAATCAGGAATCGATCCCACGATCTCTGCATGGTAGAACACTAACCACTAAGTTATCGAGGCACATTTATTTTCATACACAATTCAATGAAAGAATAAAAAAATTAAATTACGAAGCAAAAATCACACTCGCATCAATATTTGTACCCACGTAAGCGAGAGATGATGCACTATAAAAAGTTTGAGTTGAATAAAAAACTTCGTGTTTAAAACACATGAAAAAACATAAATAGCCGACCAAATTCATCGTGTGTGTGGTAAGTTTCTTTGCTTGCTAACGTTATTGCATCCTCGTAAGGCAGAGGGGATGCACTGTGTGCTTTTCCGCATCTCCGAAGCACTTCTTATTAATCTACCTGCTTCCTTGTACCAGATTTATTTTTCCTGGGTACATTTTGGAAAAGTAGTTTTGAACAATGTATTTTTTAAAAGGTACATACCGAAAAACTACGGTTTTGTGCTTCATATTTAATTTATTAGTTTTATTAGATGACAACACGACCTATCTACTTTTTTTAAAAAGTTCCTTTTCAAAAAAGCTCTTTTTTTAATAAGGTATATTTTTAATTAAGGTACTTTTTTTTAAAAGGTACTCTTGTAAAAATGTACTTTTTTAAAAAGGTACTTTTTTTAAAAATATACTTATATGTAAAGCAACTTTTTTTTAAACAACTATTTTTAAAAAGCTACTTTTTTTAAAAAGCTACTTTTTAAAAAGGTATATGCATGTACTTATTATGTATTTCTTTTTATACAAATTTATTTAAAAATTTCCATTATGTACATACATACCATTCTATGGTGCTGCATACATAATATGCAGCACCAAATAATACCCTGCAGTCCCAGTTGTTACCGACGACATTTTCATCGATGATATCTGCAAGACAATCAATGATTTGTCGCGCATAAAACACATTTCGAAATAAGTTTGGTGACAAGGTGGTATACGTTGTCGTGTATAAGAAATTTTTCCTGACAAGATTATGAAAATATGTACATATATGCTAAGAAATCTTATTGATGACAAGATGGGAAGCAACTGTATCGAAGTTGTCATCAGTACAGTTTTATTGACGACAACAAGAGTAACAACTGCATCGAAGTTGTCGTGTGTTCTGTTTTATTGACAACAAGTTGAGTAAAAAATACATCGAAGCTGTCGTGTGTACGGTTCTATTGCTGACAACAAAAGTAACAACTGCATCGAAGTTGTCGTACATCCATTTATGTAGATTAAAGAATTTAAGTTGCTCACAAAACGTGTTTATGTACAAAGTTTTTTAAATACCTTGGTAGGCTAGTAGGTAGCGTGCTAGCCTCTCAGAGCGGAGGTTGTTGGTTCGATTCGATTATTACATTTTTAAATTTTATTATTATTCATTGACGACAACTTTAGTAGCATGTTACCAACGTTGTCGTCAACGACATTTGTGCCCTTAATTAGAAAATGTCGTCAATAGTTGGCTTGGACTGTCGTCATATTGAAGTGTAGTCAACCAACTACTTTTAACAAGAGCTCGAAAAACCGCTTAAATAAAAAACGATGTGAACCGTTAATTTGAAAATTAATTTTTACAATAAATGGTAGCCTGTCTGAAAGAGTGAAAAGCAAAAATATAATTGCGTTGCCAAACTTAGTTCTGGAGTTACGTAGCTCACAATTTGTACCTTCTTTTGTACTTTTTTAAAGGTATGTACTTATTTATTTCAGAAAGAAGATTTTTTTCAAAAGGTACTGGTTTTTAAAAAAGTTCTTTTTAAAAATGTGCTTTTTTTAAATGGTAATTTTTTAAAAAGGTTCTTTTTTTAAATGCTATTTTTATTTAAGTTACTTTTATAAGGAAGTCTTTTTAAAAATGTACCTTTTTAAAACTTTTTTAAAAAGGTACTTTTTTAAATGGAATTTTTTTAAAATGCTTTTTATTAAATGTAGTTTTTATAAAAGTTACTTTTTCTCAAAAGTACTTTTTTAAATTTAATTTTCTAAATAAGTATTTTTTTAAAAAAGTATGTTTTTAAAAAAATTAGCACTTTATAAAAAATTATTTTTTTTGAAAGTACCTTTTAAATGCTACTTTTTTAAAAAGTTTCTTTTTTTAATAATGTCCTTTTTTAAAAGAGTACTTTTTCTGAAAATGTGCTTTTTTAAAATATGTAGTGTTGTAAAAAATACCTTTTTGAAAAAGTACGTTTTTAAGAACAGGACGTTTTTGCAAAAAGTACGTTTTTAAAAAAAGTACCTTTTTAAAAAATTACTTTTTAAATTCTACTTTTTTAAAAAGGTACTTTTTTTATATGTCCTTTTTTAAAAATGTACTTTTTTTATATGTCCTTTTTTAAAAAGGTACTTAAAAAACGTTTTAAAAAGGTAGTTTTTTAAAAAGGTACTTTACTAAAAATTCACTTTTTTAAAAAGGTAATTTTTTTTAAAAAAAGTACTTTTTTAAAAAAAAAGGTACTTTCTTTTTAAAATGGTTCCTTTTTTAAAAAGGTACATGTTTTAAAAAGCTACTTTTTTAAAAAGGTACTTTATTAAAAAGGTACATTTTTTAAAAAGGTTCTTTTTTAAAAAGATACTTTTTTTAAAAAGGTACAGTAAAGTTCGCTTATAGTCCACTGCCTCATTTGCACGCTATTTGTGGGCTATAACGCGAATTGTACTATATCTTGAATTTTATATAAGCCAATTTTTGGCTTATATGCGAATCTCTATATAATTATTTCTTTTAACAGTAGAAAAATAAAACTAAAGCTTAGAAATTACTTCCTTATCTACTCAATTCATAAATATTGTAATTGAGATTGCTAAAATACAAATAATTTCTACTTCAATGTAATTAATATTTTTATAAAATTATCATTAAAAAATCTATTATGTTTGACTTTTGCATTTTGGATTATATCTGCCATAATATATTTAAGATATTTCAAACCACATCTTGTTGGCGTATAAGCGAAAATGGACTATAGAGCTAATGGACTACATAAAAAATATTTTGCAGGTATTTTACTTACAGATGACAGAAAAATTAGCATTTTGGAATATATCGCAAATTCTACCATAAACGAATTATACTGTACTTTTTTTAAAAAGGCACTTTTGTTTTAAAATGTACTTTTTTTAAAAATGTACTTTTTTAAAAAGGTACTTTTTTTAAAAGGTACTTTTTTTTAAATAGGGACTTTTTTTAAAAAGGTACTTTTTTAAGAAGGTACTCTTTTTAAAATGGTACTCTTTGCAAAAACCTACTTTTTTAAAAAAGAAACTTGTTTTAAAAAGGTACTTTTTTAAAAAAGGTATTTTTTTAAAAAGGTACTTTTATTTACAAGTACTTTTTTAAAAAGTTTTTCTTAAAAAAGGTAATTTTTTTATTTTGACAGGTACTTTTTATAAAAAGGTACATTTAAAAAAACTTTTTTTAAAAGACAGTTTTAAAAAGGTATTTTGTAAAAAGGAAATTTTTTTTAAAAAGGTATTTAAAAAAATTTTTAAAGGTACTTTTTTGTAAAGGGGACTTTTTAAATAGGAACTTCTTTATTAATTTAAATCTACTTTTTTTAAAAAGGTTCTTCTTTTGAAAAGGTATTTTTTACGTAGCTCAAAATGTTACGTAGCTCAAAATGTTTACTTTTTTGTACTTTTTTAAATTTTCTTAAAAATGTGGTTTTTTAAACGGGTAATTTTTTTAAAAGGTAATTTTTTAAATTTAGTTTTTATAAAAGATAGTTTTTTAAAAAGTTACGTTTAAAAAAAAAGTACGTTTAAAAAAATGCCTTTTTAAAAAATGAGTTTTTTTAAATGCAATTTTTTAAAAAAGGTAATTTTTTTTAAAAATACTTTATTTTAAAAGGGTACTTTTTCTGAAAATGTAGTTTTCTAAAAAAGTATCTTATTAAAAAAGTACATTTTCTTAAAATGTACCTTTTTAAAAAATGTAGTTTTCTAAAAAAAGTAACTTTTTAAAAATGTAGTTTTCTAAAAAAGTAACTTTTTAAAAAAGTACATTTTAAAAAAAGGACGTATTTACAAAAAGTACGTTTGTAAAAATAGTACCTTTTTAAAAAATTACTTTTTAAAAAACGTACTATTTAAGTGCTACTTGTTTAAAAAGATGCTTTTTTAAATGTAGCTTCTTTAAATAGATACTTTTTTTAAGAAGGTAAGTTGTTTAAAAAGGTACTCTTTTTAAAAAGGTACTTTTTTTAAAATGGTAATTTTTTAAAAAATCTATTTTTTTTAAATGTGTACTTTTTTTTAAAAGGTCCTTTTCAAAAAATTACTTTTTTAATAAGGTATATTATTAATAAAGGTACTTTTTTAAAAAGGTACTCTTGTAAAAAGGTATTTTTTTTAAAAGGTACTCTTGTAAAAAGGTACTTTTTTAGAAAGGTATTTTGTAAAACGGTACTTTTTTTAAAAAGGTACTTTTATAAAAAGCTACTTTTTTAAAAAGCTTTTTTTTAAGCTACTTTTTTTTAAACTGCTATTTTTAAAAAGGTACTTTTTAAAAAGGTAATTTTTCTATAAAGGTAGTTTTTTAAAACGATACTTTTTCTAAAAAGGTATTTTTTAAAAAGGTACTGTTTTTTAAAAAAGTTATTTTTTTTAAATGCTATTTTTTTTAAATTTTATTTTTTTAAATGCTTTTTTTTAAAGAAGTTTTTATAAAAGTTACTTTTTTTCAAAAAGTACTTTTTTAAATTTAATTTTCTAAATAAGTACATTTTTAAAAAATATTTTTTAAAAAAATTAACCTTATAAAAAATTATTTTTTTTTAAAGTACCTTTTCAATGCTATTTTTTTAAAAAGTTACTTTTTTTAATAATGTCCATTTTTAAAAGAGTAGATTTTCTGAAAATGTACTTTTTTAAAATATGTAGTGCTCTAAAAAATACCTTTTTAAAAAAAGCACGTTTTTAGAAAAAGGGTGTGTTTGAAAAAAGTAAGTTTTTAAAAACAGTACATTTTTAAAATATATACTTAAAAAAATAGATTTTAAATTCTACTTTTTTTAAACAGGTGCTTTTTTATAAAGGTACTTAAAAAACATTTTAAAAATGTAGTTTTTTAAAAAGGTACTTTACTAAAAATGCACTTTTTTTAAAAAGGTAATTTTTTAAAAAGGCACTTTTTTTACATAGGAACATGTTTTTTACAAAGGTACATGTTTTAAAAATTTACTTTTTTTAAAAAAGTACTTTATTAAAAAGGTACTTTTTTTGAAAAAGGTACTTTTTTTAAAATGGTACTCTTTTTAAAGGTACTTTTTTAAAAAAGGTATTTTTTTTAAAAGGTACTTTTTTTAAAAAGGAACTTTTTTTAAAATGGTACATTTTTTAAAAGGGTACTTTTTTTAAAAAGGTACTTTTTTTAAAAAGGTACTTTTTTTAAAAAGGTACTTTTTTTAAAAAGGTACTTTTTTTAAAAAGGTACTTTTTTTAAAAAGGTACTTTTTTTAAAAAGGTACTTTTTTTAAAAAGGTACTTTTTTTAAAAAGGTACTTTTTTTAAAAAGGTACTTTTTTTAAAAAGGTACTTTTTTTAAAAAGGTACTTTTTTAATAAGGTACTTTTTTTAAAAAGGTACTTTTTTTTAAAAAGGTACTTTTTTTAAAAAGGTACTTTTTTTAAAAAGGTACTTTTTTTAAAAAGGTACTTTTTTTAAAAAGGTACTTTTTTTAAAAAGGTACTTTTTTTAAAAAGGTACTTTTTTTAAAAAGGTACTTTTTTTAAAAAGGTACTTTTTTTAAAAAGGTACTTTTTTTAAAAAGGTACTTTTTTTAAAAAGGTACTTTTTTTAAAAAGGTACTTTTTTAAAAAAGGTACTTTTTTAAATATCTGCTTGTTTTAACAAGGTCCTTTTCAAAATAGGTACTTTTTTAATAAGGTATATTTTTAATAAAGGTACTTTTTTTTAAAAAGGTAATTTTTAAAGAGGTGCTTTTTTAAAAGGGTACTTTTATAAAAAGCTACTTTTTTTAAAAAGCAATTTTTTATAAAAAGCAACTTTTTTAAAAAGCAATTTTTTTTAAAAGATGGACAGTATGCCATTTACAATGGCAACCATTTTTTAAGTTCTACGTTATGATTCATATCCTATTGTGCCACACGTAGCTACTGAAGACAATGTCGTTGCAGGATACAGAGTTACTGCAGGAACTCTTGTGTTTATCAATAACTGCAAATTGAACACTAGTTCTGAATACTGGAGAAATCCCGACGAATTCAATCCTCTGCGATTTCTTGAAACTGTTGATGAAAAATAATATGAAAACAGCCTTAGCGCGTGAACATGGCTTAAAACTTCTGCAGCAGTTATTATCGATTCTAACGATAGGGATCTCTTAGCTATAAGCTCATCACTATCCGGGTATTCACTTCTTAACCCATTATCTAAATCTCAAAATGTAACAAACCCAAAGCATTGGCGTCGTGAAGAAGTGACGACTTAAGAAAAATATAGCTCACTTTTTGCCTTTTAATATAGGCAAGCGCACTTGTGTTGGGCAAAATCTTGTGCGAGCTTTTGACTTTATTTTACTATCAAACATTCTTCAGCAATATGATATTAGTTCTAAAGATTTGTCAACCATAAAAATAGTGCCAGCATGTGTCGCTTTGCCTACAAAAACTTTTCCATTAGTTTTCAATCCGCGCGTTATAAAACAGAGCAAAAAAGATCAAAACTAATAATTTAAAATGTGTTGGGAGCGTGTAACAGGGATTTTTTTAATTGGTCGTTGAAACTGGTCTGGATATTTCATAATCTGGATATTTCCTCATCTCAAAAGAATATTGAAAAATAAGATTTTCACATATTAACTGAAGACTCCAAAACTAAATGTTTTCAAAGAAATCACAATTGTGTAAACATTTAAATTTCAAAAATAGCTCTGTGTTACAACTTTGATGAAAGGGAATTAAAGAGTAAAGAAATTTAAATAAAAATATTTTAAAATGTATCCATGTTCGTGTTCGTATTTGTATTAAAATCAAAATAATAAAATGTTTTATTATTTCAAAAGGAAAATATACAATTTGTCAATTTACAACGGTTTATAATTTTTGCTTTAAAGCGTACATGTGCAATTACATCTGACATAACCTCTGAGTGCTCATAACAGTTGAGTTTCTACACAATTTTCATAAATATATAAAGCGCTCTACGCTTTTCAATGTGTTTTCAGCCAAACCACACTTTTGTTAAATATTGCATTTAAGATTGCTAAAATACAAATAATTTCTACTTCAATGTAATTAATATTTTTATAAAATTATCATTAAAAAATCTATTATGTTTGACTTTTGCATTTTGGATTATATCTGCCATAACTTGCATATATTTAAGATATTTCAAACCACATCTTAGTGGCGTATAAGCGAAAATTGTACTTTTTTTTAAAAGGTACTTTTTTTAAAGTAACTTTTTTAAAAGGTATTTTTTTAAAAAGGTACTTATTTTAAAATTACTTTTTTAAAAAGTTTTTCTTAAAAAAGGTAATTTTTTTATTTTGACAGGTACTTTTTTTAAAAAGGTACATTTTAAAAAAACTTTTTTTAAAAGACACTTTTTTAAAAAGGTTTTTTTTAAAAAGGAAATTTTTTTAAAAGGTATTTAAAAACAATTTTAAAGGTACTTTTAAATAAAGTAGCTTTTTTGTAAAGGGAACTTTTTAAATAGGAACTTCTTTATTCATTTAAATCTGCTTTTTAAAAAAGTTTTTTTTTAAAGGTATTTTTTACGTAGCTCAAAATGTTACGTAGCTCAAAATGTTTACTATTTTGTACTTTTTTTTAAAGTACTTTTTTATTTCGAAAGGGAGATTTTTTCAAAAGGTACTTAAATCTTCTTAAAAATGTGGTTATTTAAAAGGGTAATTTTTTAAAAAGGTAATTTTTTAAATTTAGTTTTTATAAAAGGTAGTTATTTCAAAAGTTACGTTTTTTTCTGAAAATTTAGTTTTCTAAAAAAGTATCTTATTAAAAAAGTGCATTTTTAACAAAAGGGTACATTTTCTTAAAATGTACTTTCTTAAAAATGTAGTTTTATAAAAAAGTACCTTTTTAAAAAAGTAAATTTTCAAAAAAGGACGCATGTATTTACAAAATGTACGTTTTTAAAAATAGTACCTTTTTAAAAAACGTATTTAAATAGTACTTTTTTAAAAAGATACTTTTTTATATAGTTTCTTTAAATAGATACTTTTTAAGAAGGTAAGTTTTTTAAAAAGGTACTCTTTTTGAAAAGGTACTTTTTTAAAAAAGGTAATTTTTTAAAAAAGGTAATTTTTTAAAAAAGGTACTTTTTTAAATATCTACTTGTTTTAACAAGGTCCTTTTCAAAATAGGTACTTTTTTAATAAGGTATATTTTTAATAAAGGTACTTTGTTTTAAAAAGGCACTCTTGTAAAAAGGTAATTTTTAAAAAGGTACTTTTATAAAAAGCTACTTTTTTTAAAAAGCTACTTTTTATAAAAAGCTACTTTTTTAAAAAGCAATTTTTTAAAAGCTACTTTTTTTAAGAAACTGCTATTTTTAAAAAGCTACTTTTTAAAAAGGTACTTTTTCTAAAAAGGTAGTTTTTTAAAAAGGTACTTTTTCTAAAAAGATATTTATTTAAAAACGGTCATTTTTTAAAAAGGTGTTTTTTAAAAAATGTCCTTTTTGAAAAGGTACTTTTTGAAATGAAAATTTTTAAAATGAAACATATTTTAAAAAAGTATTATTTTAAAAATTACTTCTTTAAAAGGTATTTATTTAAATGTATTTTTTAAACAAGTAAACTTTTTTAAAAAAGTACCTTTTTAAAAAGATATTTATCTTAAAAAGGTATTTTTTTAAAAATTTACTTTTTTAAAGTTATTTTTTAAAGGTGCTTTTTTGAAAAATCTACTTTTTAAAAATGTACATTTTGGAAAAGTAATTTTGAACAATGTATTTTTCTTAAAAGGCACATACTGAAAAACGACGTTTTTTGCTTCATATTTCATTCCAGCCATTTAGAAGTTATCACCACTTTTAAGCTGCATCCTCTTGAATTTGTGTGTCTGTGGCACCGTAGCTCCCAAACGGTTAGATCGATTTTAATTTAGTTCCTTTTGTTTGAAAAGTGAGTTGATCTAAAATCTAAACTATATTTGAGAAAAATTTAAATTTAATGTTATTCATAATTAATTTTTAGTTTCTTTTTCAATTGAAAAAATTCAAATTTTATTAAATTGTGTAAATTCTATGAATTTTAAAGAAGAATTAAAAGCTACTACTTTTATTGTATTTTAGTCTTATAAATATGTATGTAAAACTATGGAATGGCCATATATCGGTATCGCTGGTATTTTTGTTGCCGATACAACGATATTTTTGTAAAATTTTTATAAGTAAACGTTAACAGTATTCAGTTTTTGCAATTGCTCAACCGTTTTCAATGCTTATTTTTGCTGAACTCAACAGTAAGAGCTTATGTCCCTCGTACAGAATGCAAAGTAGAGTTTACAACTTAAAAATAAAAAATGATGAAAAGGTGGTTAAAATATTCTGTTGCTGCGAAAAGGATACAAAGTCCGTTAGCGCAACCCTTTCATTTAGTTGACACCCTTCAAAAACTATTGGAAAACACAACAAATTTATGGACAAAACTTAGGGGCTATTCAGATATTCCGTAACGCTCCAGAAATTTAAAACAAACCGTTACTTTTTTAAATAACCTTATGCAATATGTGAATAGCCCCTTAGTGTCTGACATGGTATTGGGTCTTAATGAAAGATTTCAGGGTTTGGTAATTTACTAAATGTATTTTTTATGCACAATGCTTGATCGTCGATAAAAAGAACGATTATTTCAGTTGCAGTCTACTACAGTATAATTCGTTTATAAGCCACACCGCTTATAGTAGAATTAGCGATATATTCCAAAATGTTAGTTTTTCTGTCATCTATAAGTAAAATACCTGCAAAATATTTTTTATTTAGTCCATTAGTCCTATAGTCCATTTTCGCTTATACGCCACCAAGATTTGGTTTGAAATATCTTAAATATATGAAAGTTATGGAAGATATAATCCAAAATGCAAAAGTCAAAAATAATATATTTTGTAATCATAACTTTATGAAAATATTACTCATATTGAAGCAAAAATTGTTTTTAGTTTAGCAATCTTAATTGCAATATTTGTGAATTGAGTAAATAAATAAGTAATTCCTTAACATTAGTTTTATTTTTCTTTGTTAAAAGAAATAATTATATGGGGAATCGCATATAAGCCACAAATTGCCTTATATAAAAATCAAAATATATTCCAATTCGCCTTATAGTCCATAAAAAGGCTTCAAATTTTACTGTACTTCCATATAAAAAAATCGTCTTATTATGTTACTTATTAAGGTCATGTATCTTCGTTGGTACTAATGCCAACTCATTAGTAGATCTTTAACCATCATGATTGAAAAAATATATTAATATGTTTATACGAAAAAATCCCAATTTCTAGTACTTTTTTAATGTACAGCTTTTTGTTGCATTGTCAAGCTTTTTTAACCCCAATGTCCAGCTTTTTGCGAATATAGATCTGGCATCCCTATACCCCCCATATAAATAATTTCTTAATTTCCCTATATCTGGACACCTATATTATTAGTGAATCTCTCCAAAACTGACGTGGGTCACCTCAAGTCAAATAAAAAATTTTGCAGGAATTGGTAGGGGAGGGGGTATACTCCATACAAAGTAATTATTAATTTTCCTATATCTTCAGAACTGTAATACCGATGCGCCTTAATTTGATGTGGGTAGCTTTTAGAACAAAGTAAAAGTTGCAACAAAATCTTGATCGTGTAGTATGGGGGAGGGGGTACCCCACAGTGAAGCTGTCTGAATTTGATGTTGGTAGCTCTTATACCAAGTTCATACGGGAATATGAACCACTTGATTCGCTCTCTGAATCGCGATTGTGAACCTTGGTGTTCAAACGATTGTACTTGTTTCATCTTGCATGCAAATCACTCTACACTTTAAAATACGTTTCAGTATTTCTTTTCATTTTTGTTTAAATGTATACTTATATGTATGTAAATTTATGTTCTTCTTTTTATTTGTTCAATGTTTTTATTTAGTTTTTCACACATAAATTTTTTGATTTTTCTTTGTTTACATTTTTTCACAGCTAGTTCAGATAAAAGTTTCAACAAAATCTTTGACGTATAGTAGGTGGATGGGGGTACCCCCCAAAACAAAGTAATTATTAATTTTCCTATATGTGGATAGCTCTTAGAACAAAGTAAAATTTCCAACAAAATCTTGGATGTGAAAAAGTTTAACATTTAGAAAAAAAGCTTGACGCTACCTTTAACATAGTTAGAAACGTGCGAACTTTTGCGA
Source organism: Panzeria rudis (assembly GCA_956483635.1). Classification (NCBI taxonomy): domain Eukaryota; kingdom Metazoa; phylum Arthropoda; class Insecta; order Diptera; family Tachinidae; genus Panzeria; species Panzeria rudis. The sequence goes on along the minus strand of OY101449.1, from coordinate 51,945,436 downwards.
GAACTAAATCAGAAATATATACACAATCCTCCAAATCAAATAATCATCAAATAATACTTAAAAAAATGTAACATTTATTTTAATACAAGTAACACCTTTAATAAAACGCTTAAAAATCGTGGTTTTTATGGAATAACGCATTGCTGATAGTATCAATGGTAGAGTTTAATGCACCATTATATCAGCTTGAAAATATCCCTTAAACGATGTATTTTTTTATATGTTGTCTTGGGAGAAAATACGAAAATATGCAAAATACTACAAAAAGAGACCTTATGTAGACACGGTCCAGCTCACGGGCGATCATCGATAGACCCCGCAAATGTTTTGGGAAACCTCATTAAAAGACCGATCTTTAATTTGAGAGGGGTAACAAAAACACGTTTTTTTATCTTCATGCAAGTCGAGTCGCTCTAATGTACATATATACAATGTATATATGTACATATATCTTCCTCAATAAGTTATGTATTGTAAATTAATATTGAATCAGTTGTTAGAAGATGCCCCACTGTTCACAAGTCGATAAGAACAAATCGTTTGCATGTAATTTAGGCATCATTAACATATTACAGTTGGATTGGTGGATTATTGTCGTCATGTTAGAATACACGTCACGTTATACACACTAAAATAATGACGTACTTTGCAATAAATTATTTAATTTTAAAATCTCAATTTTGTATAATATGTACATATTTGCCATTTTGTTTGTTGGTTTTCTCGTTTGTCTTTTTTTGCGAGCAATAAGGTAGAATTTATTCATGCAAAGATGAGTGGATATCAAAAAGTACAAGATTTTATGAATTCAGTAAATTTTTTGCTGATCACTACACTCGAACAAATCGAACGTAGGAAACGTAAATAGTGTAGCTTAACAGTCAGGTATAAAAGCATACGTATAGAACGAATAATACTCAGTTAACAAATTTTACTTTTCAAAATAACACACGCAACAAGTGAATTTAATCAAATAAATTATTTTGCATTTAATGTATTTATTAATTTGACTTTAACTGCTTGTAATCCAAGAAATAAAAATATCTAAATATAATATGTTACCTGTAGTTTGTATTGGTTTCAATTTTGTTTTAGTGTGTTGTGGGTCTTTATATGCACATGGTTTATAACTATGGACGAAAAGTGAGAATGGTAGAAAGCTTAAGTAATGAAAATAAACAGATTGTAAAAGAATACAAGCAAGCGCCTGATCCGTTTCCTTGGCCAATAATTGGATATTTGGAATTGTTAGCTAAGTATAAACTTCCCTTTCAAGGATTTTCGGAGTTTTCAAAAGGATTTGGTGGTATTTTTACACTGAGTCTTGGCAGGACACGCTGTTGTGTAGTTAATAACTTGGGGTTGATACGGGAAGTCATTAACCAAAATGGAAAATTCTTCGGAGGTCTTCCACATTTTTAGCAATATCATAAACTATTTGAAGGAGATTGTAATAACTGTAAGTATTTTGCTATTTTCTTCAAATGATTGTTATTCAATTTGAATTACTTTACAGCGGAAACGCCGCAATCTTGCTCGTCGTTATTGTTCGTCTAGAGCTTCTTCATCATACTTTTCGAAAATGTCAAACGTGGATTTCTTTGAAATCAGTGAACTTATGGAAAAAATAAAAGAAGTATTTCCAGGTGAGAAGTTTGAAACTAAGCCCCTAATTAAACAAACCTGTACAAATATGTTTACGCACTACATGCGCTCAATTCATTTTGAGTATGATGATACAGAATTCCAAATGATTTTTAACTAGGGGTTTATGTTTTAAAGCTGTTTATGTTTTAAAGCATCAATAAAAGAATGTTATTTAAAATGTTGATGTGTATAACATCGGCTTGAAGTTTCGTTGCCTTTTTTCCAACTTTTTCAGGAGCTTTTTTTATAATTCTGACAAATCAAATAAATTTAATTAACACAATGAAAATAGATATGCTTGTGTGTGTGAAAATTTACTATTTAACTATTGTTCATAGTGTTTATAAAATTGTTTACATAATTAAAAATTGGACATCACGGCATAAGATAATTTTGTAAAATTAAAATAAAAAACTGGACATCACGACATAAGTTTGTAGTCAATAAAATAAAATTAAAATAAACAAATAAATTATCACGGCAGAACACAAATTATCACAGTTCAGGTTTCAGTTGTATATCACAGACTAGTGAGAGTGTATAGCAATTCAATGTTGTAAATTAATGTTGTCTTTGCCTACTTTTGTATTCATTGTTTGTTTGGTCCGTTCTTGTATTCGTAGGCTTTTCAAAGTGTAACGTTTATTGTGTTTTATTTCACTGTCTATAATTTTAATGTTTTGAAAGCATATGTTGTGTCCACTCTCTTTTACATGTTGAGATAGAGCCGTGCTTTCTCTTCCCTTCTCAACATCTACAGTATGTTCAGACATTCTTGATTCTAGTTTTATTTTTGTTGTCTCCACTTATAATATTTTGTTGCATTTTTCTGTATCGTTGCATTCACATTTAATTTCATAAACAACACTGACAATTTTCATCTTATTTATTTTGGTTTTTTGCGCGTGAATATATATCTAGTGGCGTGGTTAGATTTGTGTGCTAAAAAGAGGATATGATTTTTCACAGTATACCATATATACCAAAACTTACAGAAAGCAGACTTTTACAAAAGATCATAAGCGATGACAAAACAAAAATAGCGCACACATCCAACCACGCCACTAGGCATCTATTCACGCGCAAAAAAACCAAAATAAATAAGATGAAAATTGTCAGTGTTGTTTATGAAATTAAATGTGAATGCAACGATACAGAAAAATGCAACAAAATATTATAAGTGGAGACAACAAAAATAAAACTAGAATCAAGAATATCTGAACATACTGTAGATGTTGAGAAGGGAAGAGAAAGCACGGCTCTATCTCAACATGTAAAAGAGAGTGGACACAACATATGCTTTCAAAACATTAAAATTATAGACAGTGAAATAAAACACAATAAACGTTACACTTTGAAAAGCCTACGAATACAAGAACGGACCAAACAAACAATGAATACACAAGTAGGCAAAGACAACATTAATTTACAATATTGAATTGCTATACACTCTCACTAGCCTGTGATACAACAACTAAAACCTGAACTGTGATAATTTGTATTGTGCCGTGAGTATTTATTTATTTATTTTTATTTTATTGACTACAAACTTATGTTGTGTAGTCCAGTTTTTTTATTTTAATTTTATAAAATTATCTTATGCCGTGATGACCAGTTTTTAATTATATAAACAATTTTATAAACAACATGAAAAATAGTTAAATAAAAAGTTTTCTCACAAACAAGCATATATATTTTCATTGTATTAATTACATTTATTTAATTTTTCAGAATTATAAAGAAAAAAGCTCCTGAATAAGTTGGAAAAAAGCCAACGAAACATCGAGCAGATGTTATATACATCCACATTTTAAATAATATTGTTTTATTGATGTTTTAAAACATAAGCTGGCCATGCCTAAAGAAACCCCTAGGATTTTATTGGTGGTCATTCGGCTGTGGGGAATCTAGTTATGATGGCATTGACCTACATTGCCGAAACCCTTTAATTGGAAAACAAATACAATCTGAAGTTGATGATATATCTAGCAATGGTCAGAGAAAAATTTCTCTTCATTATATGCACAGTATGCTATTTACAATGGCAACCATTTTTTAAGTTCTACGTTATGCTTCATCTCCTATTGTACCACACGTAGCTACTAAAGACACTGTCGGTGCATGATACAGAGTTACTGCAGGAACTCTTGTGTTTATCAATAACTGCAAATTGAGCACTAGTTCTGAATACTGGAAAAATCCCGTAGAATTCAATCCTCTGCGATTTCTTGAAACTGTGGATGAAAAAGAATATTAAAACAACCTTAGCGCGTGAAAATGTCTTAAAACTTCTGCAGCAGTTATTGTCGATTCGAAACGACGAAACTCAGAAGATGCTGGCTCTGGTATAGAATACGATAGGGATCTCTTAGCTATAAGCTCATCACTATCCGGGTGTTCGCTTCTTAACCCATTATCTAAATCTCAAAATGTAACTAAACCAAAGCATTGGCGTCGTGAAGAAGTGAAACTTAAGAAAAATATATACCTCACTTTTGGCCTTTTAGTATAGGCAAGCGAACTTGTATTGGGCAAAATATTGTGCGAGGTTGTGGCTTTATTTTACTATCAAACATTCTTCAGCAATATGATATTAGTTCTAAAGATTTTTCAACCATAAAAATAGTGCCAGCATGTGTCGCTTTGCCTACAAAAACTTTTCCATTAGTTTTCAATCCGAGCGTTATAAAACAGAACAAAAAATCAAAATTAATAATTTAAAATGAGTTGGGAGTGTGTAACAGGGATTTTTTCAATTGGTCGTTGAAACTGGTCTGGATATTTCATAATCTTACTTATAGCTTTTTATAGTCGCAAAGGCTCAGTCATTCATTTGAATTATTTATTTATTTTCTATATTCCAAAGCGCAGAGTTTCACTTTTTCGTAGTTTTCACAGAATTTCACAGTTTTCATCTCAAAAGAGTATTGAAAAATAAAATTTTCACATATAAACTGAAGACTCCAAAACTAAATGTTTTCAAAGAAATCACAATTGTGTGAACATTTAAATTTCAAAAATAGCTCTGTGTTCTACAATTTTTTACAACTTTGATGAAAAGGAATAAAAGAGTAAAGAAATTTAAATAAAAATATTTTAATTTAAAATAAAAATTTTAATAAAAATATTTTTATATTTTTTTTAAAGCTACTTTTCTTTAAAAAAAACTACTATTTTTAAAAAGCTACTTTCTAAAAAGGTACTTTTTCTATAAAGGTAGTTTTTTAAAAAGATACTTTTTCTAAAAAGGTATTTTTTTAAAAAGGTCCTTTTTTAAAAAGGTACTGTTTTTTAAAAAAGTTCTTTTTATTAAATGCTACTTTTTTAAATGGTATTTTTTTAAATGCTTTCTTTATGTAGTTTTTCTAAAAGTTACTTTTTCTCAAAAAGTACTTTTTTTTAAATTTAATTTTCTAAATAAGTACATTTTTAAAAAAGTATGTTTTTAAAAAAATTAGTTAAAAAAATTAACCTTATAAAATATAAAATTTTTTAAAAAGTACCTTTTTAAATGCTATTTTTTTTAAAATGTTACTTTTTTTAATAATGTCCTTTTTTATAAGAGTACTTTTTCTGAAAGTGTACTTTTTTCAAATATGTAGTGCTCTAAAAAAATACCTTTTTAAGAAAAGGACTTTTTGCAAAAAGAACGTTTTTAAAAACAGTACCTTTTTAAAAAAGTACTTAAGAAAATACTTTTTAAATGCTACTTTTTTTAAAATTTATTTGTTTTTATATGTCCTTTTTTTATAAAGGTACTTAAAAAAACGTTTTTAAAAGGGAGTTTTTTAAAAAGGTACTATACTAAAAATGCACTTTTTTTAAAAAGGTAATTTCTTTTTAAAATGGTTCCTTTTTTAAAAAGGTACATGTTTTAAAAATTTTTTAAAACTATACTTTTTTTAAAAAGATACAGTAAAATTCGCTTATAGTCAACTGCCTCATTTGCACGCTATTTGTGGACTATAACGCGAATTGGACTATATTTTGAATTTTATATAACCCAATTTTTGGCTTATATGCTAATCTCTATATAATTATTTCTTTTAACAGTAGAAAAATAAAACTAACGCTTAGAAATTACTTCCTTATCTACTCAATTCATAAATATTGCAATTAAGATTGGAAAAATACAAATAATTTCTACTCTAATATGAGTAATATTTTCATAAAATTATCATTAAAAAATCTATTATGTTTGACTTTTGCATTTTGGATTATAAGTATTTGACAGCTGTTTGAAGAAACAAAACGGTCAAATAAATGTGCGTAGTGTGACCACAAAACAAATTGTGTATGTATTTACAAAAAAAAATTTTAAACATGAACAAACATATTTGAAGAAAATGTTTCCCTAATGTGACCGTATCTTAAGAACACCCGATCAAGTCAGCTTTGAAACAGAACAAACTAAATCGTAATCCATCCAGTCGTTTAGGCTCTATGAGGGAACAGACATACACACTACAAACTTTTTTGGTCGGGGGTTAATGACAACACTTTTGCAAAAGTTCTTGTTGTGTATTAACTAATACTGTAATTATAAATGTAAACTTTACATTGTAAAGTAATAAATAATATGGATATTTTTTCGAAAATTTCTATTTAGCTGGACAAATTTAGTTTTAGCTGGAAACTGGACAAGCATAAAAAAGCTAGACAATCCAGCCAAGTCCAGCCCAGCTGGCAACCCTAAGGGGCACCCTATTCCCCGAAATTGAAAAAAGAAATAAGCCTATATTAATATGAGTAATATTTTCATAAAATTATGATTACAAAATATAATATTTTTGACTTTTGCATTTTGGATTATATCTGCCATAACTTGCATATATTTAAGATATTTCAAACTATATCTTGGTGGCGTATAAGCGAAAATGGACTATAGAGCTAATGGACTATACAAAAAATTTTTTGCAGGTATTTTACTTACAGATGACAGAAAAATTAACATTTTGGAATATATCGCAAATTCTACTATAAGCGCTGTGGCTTATAAACGAAATATACTGTACTTTTTTTAAAAAGGTACTTTTTAAAAAAAGCACTTGTTTTAAAAAGGTACTTTTTTTAAAAATGGAACTTTTTTTAAAAAGGTACTTTTTTAAAAAGGTACTTTATTAAAAAGGTACACTTTTTAAAAAGGTTTTTTTAAACAGTTACTTTTTTTTAAAAGGGTATGTACTTTTTTTAAAAAAGTCCTTTTTTTAACAAGGTACTTTTTTTTAAAGGCATTTTTTTAAAAGGTACTCTTTTTAAAATGGTACTCTTTTTAAAAAGCTATTTTTTTAAAAAATGTACTAGTTTTAAGAAGGTACTTTTTTTAAAAAGGTATTTTTTTAAAAAGGTACTTTTTTAAAAAGGTACTTTTTTTATAAAAAGTACATTTTTAAAAAGTTTTTCTTAAAAGAGGTAATTTTTTTTATTTTGACAGGTACTTATTTCCAAAAGGTACTCTTTTTAAACAGCTACTTTTTTAAAAAAGGTACTTGTTTTGAAAAGGTACTTTTTTAAAAAAAGTATTTTTTAAAGATATTTTTTTTAAAAAGGTACTTTTTTGTAAAGGGGACTTTTTAAATAGGAACTTCTTTATTAATTTAAATCTACTTTTTTAAAAAGGTTCTTGTTTTGAAAAGGTATTTTTTACGTAGCTCAAAATGTTTACTTTTTTGTACTTTTTTTTAAAAGTACTTTTTTATTTCAAAAAGAAGATTTTTTCAATAGGTACTTAAATCTTCTTAAAAATGTGGTTTTTTAAAAGGGTGATTTTTTAAAAAGGTAATTTTTTAATTTTAGTTTTAATAAAAGGTAGTTTTTGAAAAAGTTGCGTTTTAAAAAAAGTACGTTTAAAAAAATGCCTTTTTAAAAAATGACTTAAAAAGTAATTTTGGAATGCAATTTTTTAAAAAAGTTAATTGTTTTAAAAAATACTTTATTTTAAAAGGGTACTTTTTCTGAAAATGTAGTTTTCTAAAAAAGTATCTTATTAAAAAAGTAAATTTTTAGCAAAAGGTACATTTTCTTAAAATGTTTCTTAAACAAGTTCTTTTTTTGTAATAAACGTACTTTTTAAAAAATTACTTTTTAAAAAAACGTACTATTTTATTTCAATGCTACTTTTTTAAAAAGATACTTTTTTAAATGTAGTTTCTTTAAAAATATACTTTTTTTAACAGGAACTTTTTTTAAAAAAATAAATTTTTTAAAAAGATAATTTTTTAAAAAGGCTACTTTTTTAAATATCTACTTTTTTTAAAAAGGTATTTTTCAAAAAATGTACTTTTTTAATAAGGTATATTTTTAATAAAGGTACTTTTTTTAAAAAGGTACTCTTGTAAAAAGGTACTTTTTTAAAAAGATATTTTTTAAAAAGGTACTTTTTAAAAAGGGGTTTTTTAAAAGGTACTTTTATAAAAAGCTACTTTTTTTAAAAAGGTAATTTTTTTTAAAAAGCTATTTTTTAAAAGCTACTTTTTTTTAAAACTACTATTTTTAAAAAGCTACTTTTTTTAAAAGCTACTTTTTTTAAAAAGCTACTTGTTTTTAAAAAGCTACTTTTTAAAAAGGAACTTTTTCTAAAAAGTTAATTTTTTAATGAGGTACTTTTTTAAAAAATAGGTACTTTCTTTTTAAAATGGTTCCTTTTTCAAAAAGGTACATGTTTTGAAAAGGTACTTATTTTAAAAGGTACTTTATTAAAAAGGTACATTTTTTAAAAAGGTTATTTTAAACAGATACTTTTTTTAGAAAGGTATGTATTTTTTTCAAAAAGGTCCTTTTTTCAAAAAGGTATTTTTTTTTAAAAAGGTACTATTTTTAAAAAGGTTCTCTTTTTAAAATGGTACTCTTTTTAAAAAGCTACTTTTTTAAAAAAGGTACTTGTTTTAAAAAGGTACTTTTTTAAAAAAGGTATCTTTTACAAAGGTACTTTTTTAAAAAAAGGTATTTTTTTAAAAAGGTACTGTTTTTAAAAAGTACTTTGTTAAAAAGTTTTTCTTAAAAAGGGTACTTTTTTATTTTGACAGGTACTTTTTTTAAAAAGGTACATTTAAAAAAAACTTTTTTTAAAAGACACTTTTTTAAAAAGGTATTTTTAAAAAGGACATTTTGTTTTAAAAAAAATTTTAAAGGTACATTATTAAAAAAGGTACTTTTTTGTAAGCGGACTTTTTAAATAGGAATTTCTTTATTAATTTAAATCTACTTTTTTAAAAAGGTTTTTTTGAAAAGGTATTTTTTACGTAGCTCAAAATGTTTACTTTTTTGTACTTTTTTTTAAGTACTTTTTTATTTCAAAAAGGAGATTTTTTCAAAAGGAACTTCTTCTTAAAAATGTGGTTTTTTAAAAGGGTAATTATTTAAAAAGGTCATTTTTTAAATTTAGTTTTTATAAAAGGTAGTTTTTTATAAAGTTACGTTTAAAAAATGCCTTTTTAAAATATGACTTAAAAAGTAATTTTTGAATGCAGTTTTTAAAAAAGGTAATTTTTTGAAAAATACTTTATTTTAAAAGGGTATTTTTTCTGAAAAAGTAGTTTTCTAAAAAAGTATCTTATTAAAAAAGTATATTTTTAACAAAAGGGTACATTTTTTTGAAATGTACTTTTTTAAAAAATTTAGTTTTCTAAAAATTTACCTTTTTAAAAAAGTACGTTTTTAAAAAAAGGACGTATTTACAAAAAGTTTGTTTTTAAAAATAGTTCCTTTTTAAAAAATTACTTTTTAAAAAACGTACTATTTAAATGCAACTTTTTTAAAAAGATACTTTTTTAAATGTAGTTTCTTTAAAAATATACTTTTTTTAGGAAGGTAAGTTTTTTAAAAAGGTACTTTTTTTTTAAATTTATTTTTTTAAAAAAGCTACTTTTTTAAATATCTACTTTTTTTAAAAAGGTCCTTTTCAAAAAAGGTACTTTTTTAATAAGGTATATTATTAATAAAAGTACTTTTTTCAAAAAGGTACTCTTGTAAAAAGGTACTTTTTAAAAAGGTTTTTTTTAAAGGTTTTTTTTAAAAGGTACTATTATAAAAAGCTACTTTTTTTAAAAAGCTACTTTTTTAAAAAGCCATTTTTTTAAAAAAACTACTATTTTTAAAAAGCTACTTTTTTTAAAAAGCTATTTTTTAAAATGGTACTTTTTCTAAAAAGGTAGTTTTTTAAAAAAGTACTTTTTCTAAAAAGGTATTTCTTAAAAAGGTAGTTTTTTTAAAAAAGGTACCTATCTTTAAAATGAAACATATTTTAAAAAAGTATTATTTTCAAAAATTACTTTTTGAAAAGGTATTTATTTAAATGTACTTTTTAAGCAAGTAAACTTTTTTAAGAAATTACCTTTTTTAAAAGATATTTATCTTAAAAATGTAATTTTTTAAAAATTTATTTTTATAAAGTTATTTCTTAAAGGTGCTTTTTTAAAAAAGCTACCCCAGCAAAAATATCCGTCAACCTGCTTCGGTATTACATGATTTTTGTATGGGATGTCCCAGTTGGTAGGTCTGGAGGCATGAGCTTCTTTCTGCGCATCCTAGATGCATTAACCTCATGTATTTTTTATATGTATATAATTAAAAAATGTTTTTCTCTTTATATCACAATTTACCACACTTGGATTAATTTTTTATTTGCCATTATTTTATGTTGTTTTTATATTTATTTATGTATTAAATGGTGCAAATACAATTGGAAATTATATTACACTACAATTTACATTTATTAAATACTTTTTGTTCGCGTATTGAATCAGGAATCGATCCCACGATCTCTGCATGGTAGAACACTAACCACTAAGCTATCGAGACACATTTATTTTCATACACAATTCAATGGAAGAATAAAAAAATTAAATTACGAAGCAAAAATCACACTCGCATCCATATTTGTACCCACGTAAGCGAGAGATGATGCACTATAAAAAGTTTGAGTTGAATAAAAAACTTCGCGTTTAAAACACATGAAAAAACATAAATAGCCGACCAAATTCATCGTGTGTGTGGTAAGTTTCTTCGCTCGCTTACGTTATTGCATCCTCGTAAGGCAGAGGGGATGCACTGTGTGCTTTTCCGCTTCTCCGAAGCACTACTTATTAATCTACCTGCTTTCTTGTACCAGATTTATTTTTCCTGGGTACATTTTGGAAAAGTAATTTTGAACAATTAATTTTTTAAAAGGTATATACCGAAAAACGACGGTTTTGTGCTTCATATTTCATTTATTAGTTTTATTAGATGACAACACGACCTATCTACTTTTTTTAAAAAGTTCCTTTTCAAAAAAGCTCTTTTTTTAATAAGGTATATTTTTAATTAAGGTACTTTTTTTTAAAAGGTACTCTTGTAAAAATGTACTTTTTTAAAAAGGTACTTTTTTTAAAAATATACTTATATGTAAAGCAACTTTTTTTTAAACAACTATTTTTAAAAAGCTACTTTTTTTAAAAAGCTACTTTTTAAAAAGGTATATGCATGTACTTATTATGTATTTCTTTTTATACAAATTTATTTAAAAATTTCCATTATGTACATACATACCATTCTATGGTGCTGCATACATAATATGCAGCACCAAATAATACCCTGCAGTCCCAGTTGTTACCGACGACATTTTCATCGATGATATCTGCAAGACAATCAATGATTTGTCGCGCATAAAACACATTTCGAAATAAGTTTGGTGACAAGGTGGTATACGTTGTCGTGTATAAGAAATTTTTCCTGACAAGATTATGAAAATATGTACATATATGCTAAGAAATCTTATTGATGACAAGATGGGAAGCAACTGTATCGAAGTTGTCATCAGTACAGTTTTATTGACGACAACAAGAGTAACAACTGCATCGAAGTTGTCGTGTGTTCTGTTTTATTGACAACAAGTTGAGTAAAAAATACATCGAAGCTGTCGTGTGTACGGTTCTATTGCTGACAACAAAAGTAACAACTGCATCGAAGTTGTCGTACATCCATTTATGTAGATTAAAGAATTTAAGTTGCTCACAAAACGTGTTTATGTACAAAGTTTTTTAAATACCTTGGTAGGCTAGTAGGTAGCGTGCTAGCCTATCAGAGCGGAGGTTGTTGGTTCGATTCGATTATTACATTTTTAAATTTTATTATTATTCATTGACGACAACTTTAGTAGCATGTTACCAACGTTGTCGTCAACGACATTTGTGCCCTTAATTAGAAAATGTCGTCAATAGTTGGCTTGGACTGTCGTCATATTGAAGTGTAGTCAACCAACTACTTTTAACAAGAGCTCGAAAAACCGCTTAAATAAAAAACGATGTGAACCGTTAATTTGAAAATTAATTTTTACAATAAATGGTAGCCTGTCTGAAAGAGTGAAAAGCAAAAATATAATTGCGTTGCCAAACTTAGTTCTGGAGTTACGTAGCTCACAATTTGTACCTTCTTTTGTACTTTTTTAAAGGTATGTACTTATTTATTTCAGAAAGAAGATTTTTTTCAAAAGGTACTGGTTTTTAAAAAAGTTCTTTTTAAAAATGTGCTTTTTTTAAATGGTAATTTTTTAAAAAGGTTCTTTTTTTAAATGCTATTTTTATTTAAGTTACTTTTATAAGGAAGTCTTTTTAAAAATGTACCTTTTTAAAACTTTTTTAAAAAGGTACTTTTTTAAATGGAATTTTTTTAAAATGCTTTTTATTAAATGTAGTTTTTATAAAAGTTACTTTTTCTCAAAAGTACTTTTTTAAATTTAATTTTCTAAATAAGTATTTTTTTAAAAAAGTATGTTTTTAAAAAAATTAGCACTTTATAAAAAATTATTTTTTTTGAAAGTACCTTTTAAATGCTACTTTTTTAAAAAGTTTCTTTTTTTAATAATGTCCTTTTTTAAAAGAGTACTTTTTCTGAAAATGTGCTTTTTTAAAATATGTAGTGTTGTAAAAAATACCTTTTTGAAAAAGTACGTTTTTAAGAACAGGACGTTTTTGCAAAAAGTACGTTTTTAAAAAAAGTACCTTTTTAAAAAATTACTTTTTAAATTCTACTTTTTTAAAAAGGTACTTTTTTTATATGTCCTTTTTTAAAAATGTACTTTTTTTATATGTCCTTTTTTAAAAAGGTACTTAAAAAACGTTTTAAAAAGGTAGTTTTTTAAAAAGGTACTTTACTAAAAATTCACTTTTTTAAAAAGGTAATTTTTTTTAAAAAAAGTACTTTTTTAAAAAAAAAGGTACTTTCTTTTTAAAATGGTTCCTTTTTTAAAAAGGTACATGTTTTAAAAAGCTACTTTTTTAAAAAGGTACTTTATTAAAAAGGTACATTTTTTAAAAAGGTTCTTTTTTAAAAAGATACTTTTTTTAAAAAGGTACAGTAAAGTTCGCTTATAGTCCACTGCCTCATTTGCACGCTATTTGTGGGCTATAACGCGAATTGTACTATATCTTGAATTTTATATAAGCCAATTTTTGGCTTATATGCGAATCTCTATATAATTATTTCTTTTAACAGTAGAAAAATAAAACTAAAGCTTAGAAATTACTTCCTTATCTACTCAATTCATAAATATTGTAATTGAGATTGCTAAAATACAAATAATTTCTACTTCAATGTAATTAATATTTTTATAAAATTATCATTAAAAAATCTATTATGTTTGACTTTTGCATTTTGGATTATATCTGCCATAATATATTTAAGATATTTCAAACCACATCTTGTTGGCGTATAAGCGAAAATGGACTATAGAGCTAATGGACTACATAAAAAATATTTTGCAGGTATTTTACTTACAGATGACAGAAAAATTAGCATTTTGGAATATATCGCAAATTCTACCATAAACGAATTATACTGTACTTTTTTTAAAAAGGCACTTTTGTTTTAAAATGTACTTTTTTTAAAAATGTACTTTTTTAAAAAGGTACTTTTTTTAAAAGGTACTTTTTTTTAAATAGGGACTTTTTTTAAAAAGGTACTTTTTTAAGAAGGTACTCTTTTTAAAATGGTACTCTTTGCAAAAACCTACTTTTTTAAAAAAGAAACTTGTTTTAAAAAGGTACTTTTTTAAAAAAGGTATTTTTTTAAAAAGGTACTTTTATTTACAAGTACTTTTTTAAAAAGTTTTTCTTAAAAAAGGTAATTTTTTTATTTTGACAGGTACTTTTTATAAAAAGGTACATTTAAAAAAACTTTTTTTAAAAGACAGTTTTAAAAAGGTATTTTGTAAAAAGGAAATTTTTTTTAAAAAGGTATTTAAAAAAATTTTTAAAGGTACTTTTTTGTAAAGGGGACTTTTTAAATAGGAACTTCTTTATTAATTTAAATCTACTTTTTTTAAAAAGGTTCTTCTTTTGAAAAGGTATTTTTTACGTAGCTCAAAATGTTACGTAGCTCAAAATGTTTACTTTTTTGTACTTTTTTAAATTTTCTTAAAAATGTGGTTTTTTAAACGGGTAATTTTTTTAAAAGGTAATTTTTTAAATTTAGTTTTTATAAAAGATAGTTTTTTAAAAAGTTACGTTTAAAAAAAAAGTACGTTTAAAAAAATGCCTTTTTAAAAAATGAGTTTTTTTAAATGCAATTTTTTAAAAAAGGTAATTTTTTTTAAAAATACTTTATTTTAAAAGGGTACTTTTTCTGAAAATGTAGTTTTCTAAAAAAGTATCTTATTAAAAAAGTACATTTTCTTAAAATGTACCTTTTTAAAAAATGTAGTTTTCTAAAAAAAGTAACTTTTTAAAAATGTAGTTTTCTAAAAAAGTAACTTTTTAAAAAAGTACATTTTAAAAAAAGGACGTATTTACAAAAAGTACGTTTGTAAAAATAGTACCTTTTTAAAAAATTACTTTTTAAAAAACGTACTATTTAAGTGCTACTTGTTTAAAAAGATGCTTTTTTAAATGTAGCTTCTTTAAATAGATACTTTTTTTAAGAAGGTAAGTTGTTTAAAAAGGTACTCTTTTTAAAAAGGTACTTTTTTTAAAATGGTAATTTTTTAAAAAATCTATTTTTTTTAAATGTGTACTTTTTTTTAAAAGGTCCTTTTCAAAAAATTACTTTTTTAATAAGGTATATTATTAATAAAGGTACTTTTTTAAAAAGGTACTCTTGTAAAAAGGTATTTTTTTTAAAAGGTACTCTTGTAAAAAGGTACTTTTTTAGAAAGGTATTTTGTAAAACGGTACTTTTTTTAAAAAGGTACTTTTATAAAAAGCTACTTTTTTAAAAAGCTTTTTTTTAAGCTACTTTTTTTTAAACTGCTATTTTTAAAAAGGTACTTTTTAAAAAGGTAATTTTTCTATAAAGGTAGTTTTTTAAAACGATACTTTTTCTAAAAAGGTATTTTTTAAAAAGGTACTGTTTTTTAAAAAAGTTATTTTTTTTAAATGCTATTTTTTTTAAATTTTATTTTTTTAAATGCTTTTTTTTAAAGAAGTTTTTATAAAAGTTACTTTTTTTCAAAAAGTACTTTTTTAAATTTAATTTTCTAAATAAGTACATTTTTAAAAAATATTTTTTAAAAAAATTAACCTTATAAAAAATAATTTTTTTTTTAAAGTACCTTTTCAATGCTATTTTTTTAAAAAGTTACTTTTTTTAATAATGTCCATTTTTAAAAGAGTAGATTTTCTGAAAATGTACTTTTTTAAAATATGTAGTGCTCTAAAAAATACCTTTTTAAAAAAAGCACGTTTTTAGAAAAAGGGTGTGTTTGAAAAAAGTAAGTTTTTAAAAACAGTACATTTTTAAAATATATACTTAAAAAAATAGATTTTAAATTCTACTTTTTTTAAACAGGTGCTTTTTTATAAAGGTACTTAAAAAACATTTTAAAAATGTAGTTTTTTAAAAAGGTACTTTACTAAAAATGCACTTTTTTTAAAAAGGTAATTTTTTAAAAAGGCACTTTTTTTACATAGGAACATGTTTTTTACAAAGGTACATGTTTTAAAAATTTACTTTTTTTAAAAAAGTACTTTATTAAAAAGGTACTTTTTTTGAAAAAGGTACTTTTTTTAAAATGGTACTCTTTTTAAAGGTACTTTTTTAAAAAAGGTATTTTTTTTAAAAGGTACTTTTTTTAAAAAGGAACTTTTTTTAAAATGGTACATTTTTTAAAAGGGTACTTTTTTTAAAAAGGTACTTTTTTTAAAAAGGTACTTTTTTTAAAAAGGTAATTTTTTTAAAAAGGTACTTTTTTTAAAAAGGTACTTTTTTTAAAAAGGTACTTTTTTTAAAAAGGTACTTTTTTTAAAAAGGTACTTTTTTTAAAAAGGTACTTTTTTTAAAAAGGTACTTTTTTTAAAAAGGTACTTTTTTAATAAGGTACTTTTTTTAAAAAGGTACTTTTTTTTAAAAAGGTACTTTTTTTAAAAAGGTACTTTTTTTAAAAAGGTACTTTTTTTAAAAAGGTACTTTTTTTAAAAAGGTACTTTTTTTAAAAAGGTACTTTTTTTAAAAAGGTACTTTTTTTAAAAAGGTACTTTTTTTAAAAAGGTACTTTTTTTAAAAAGGTACTTTTTTTAAAAAGGTACTTTTTTTAAAAAGGTACTTTTTTTAAAAAGGTACTTTTTTTAAAAAGGTACTTTTTTTAAAAAGGTACTTTTTTTAAAAAGGTACTTTTTTTAAAAAGGTACTTTTTTTAAAAAGGTACTTTTTTTAAAAAGGTACTTTTTTTAAAAAGGTACTTTTTTTAAAAAGGTACTTTTTTTAAAAAGGTACTTTTTTTAAAAAGGTACTTTTTTTAAAAAGGTACTTTTTTTAAAAAGGTACTTTTTTTAAAAAGGTACTTTTTTTAAAAAGGTACTTTTTTTAAAAAGGTACTTTTTTTAAAAAGGTACTTTTTTTAAAAAGGTACTTTTTTTAAAAAGGTACTTTTTTTAAAAAGGTACTTTTTTTAAAAAGGTACTATTTTTAAAAAGGTACTTTTTTTAAAAAGGTACTTTTTTTAAAAAGGTACTTTTTTTAAAAAGGTACTTTTTTTAAAAAGGTACTTTTTTTAAAAAGGTACTTTTTTTAAAAAGGTACTTTTTTTTAAACGGTACTTTTTTTTAAAAAGGTACTCTTTTTAAAATGGTACTCTTTTTAAAAGTTACTTTTTTAAAAAAGGTATTTTTTTTAAAGGTACTTTTTTTAAAAAGGTACTTTTTTCAAAAAAGTACATTTTAATAAAACTTTTTTTAAAAGACACTTTTTTAAAATCGTTTTTTTTTTCAAAGGATATTTTTTTTAAAAAGGTATTTTAAAAAAATTTAAAGGTACTTTATTTAAAAAGGTACTTTTTTGTAAAGGGGACTTTTTAAATAGGAACTTCTTTTTTAATTTAAATCTACTTTTTTTAAAAATATTCTTTTTCTAAGGTATTTTTTACGTAGCTCAAAATGTTTACTTTTTTGTACTTTTTTTTAAGTACATTTTTATTTGAAAAAGGAGATTTTTTCAATAGGTACTTAAATCTTCTTAAAAATTTGGTTTTTTAAAAGGGTAATTTTTTAAAAAGGTAATTTTTTAAATTTAGTTTTTATAAAAGGTAGTTTTTTAAAAAGATACGTTTTTAAAAAAAGTACGTTTAAAAAAATGCCTTTTTAAAATATGACTTAAAAAGTAATTTTTGAATGATATTTTTTAAAAAAGGTAATTTTTTAAAAAAATACTTTATTTTAAAAGGGTACTTTTTCTGAAAATGTAGTTTTCTAAAAAAGTATCTTATTAAAAAAGTAAATTTTTAACAAAAGGGTACATTTTCATAAAATGTACTTTTTGAAAAATGTAGTTTTCTAAAAAAGTACCTTTTTAAAAAAGTACATTTTTCAAAAAAGTACGTTTTTATAATTAGTAATTTTTAAAAAAATTACTTTTTAAAAAACGTACTATTTAAATACTACTTTTTTAAAGAGATACTTTTTTTAAATGTAGTTTCTTTAAATAGATACCTTTTTTAAGAAGGTAAGTTGTTTAAAATTGTACTTTTTTTAAAAAGCTGCTTTTTTTAAAAATGTACTTTTTTTAAAAAGGTAATTTTTTAAAAAAGCTGCTCTTTTAAATATCTACTTTTTTTAAAAAGGTCCTTTGCAAAAAAAGGTACTTTTTTAATAAGGTATATTTTTAATAAAGGTACTGTTTTTTAAAATGTACCCTTGTAAAAAGGTACTTTTCTAAAGAGGTATTTTTTAAAATGGTACTTTTTAAAAAGGTACTTTTTTTAAAAAGCTACTTTTATAAAAACCTACTTTTTTTTTAAAAGCTACTTTTTTAAAAAGCTACTTTTTTTTTTTAACTACTATTTTTAAAAAGCTACTTTTTAAAGAGGTACTTTTTCTAAAAAGGTAGTTTCTTAAAAAGGTATTTTTTCAAAAAAGTTATTTTTAAAAAAGTTCCTTATTTAAGGTCCTTAAAAAAGGTACTTTTTTTAAAAAAGGTACCTATTTTTAAAATGAAACATATTTTAAAAAAGTATTATTTTAAAAATTACTTTTTTAAAAGGTATTTATTTAAATGTACTTTTAAACAAGTAAAGTTTTTTAAAAAGTACCTTTTTTAAAAAGATTTTTATCTTAAAAAGGTAATTTTTTAAAAATTTACTTTTTTAAAGTTATTTTTTAAAGGTGCTTTTTTGAAAAAGCTACTTTTTGGAAAATGTACATTTTTGAAAAGTAATTTTGAACAATGTTTTTTTCTTAAAAGGTACATACTGCAAAACGACGTTTTTGTGCTTCATATTTCATTTATTACTTTTATTATATGACAAAACATCCCAACAGCTGCTGTTTACTACCGTTTGATCTTACAAAAACTTTGCAAGAACAAATATTTGTTTTCTCAAAAAAGAGGATAATATTTGCCTGTGAGTGGTCACACTTTGTTCACATTAGACACATTTTTGTTTGGCGGCTAATAATTTTGTTTGCCACTGATCAGCTGTTTTGCTGTTTGCCTCTAATAAATATTTTATGGTCAGACTACGATAAAGAAATATTTGTCGTTTTTCGTCAACTGTTTCCCCAATGTGACCGTACCTTTAGCTATGCTTGAAAAAAAGGCGGTCCAGCCATTTAGAAGTTATCACCACTTTTGAGCTGCATCCTCTTGAATTTGTGTGTCTGTGTCACCGTAGCACAGTGCTGTGTCCCATAGACAAAAAGAGAAAATGAAATTTGGGTCTTCTTTTTGGATGAAATTTTATTTTTGAAGCTCTATACCTGTTTATAATATAATGTAGAAAAAATAACCGACTTTTTTTTACACTTTATACTTTTATCACTTATGAAGATATCTTTAACTTTCTTAATATTCAGTAAAATGTTCTAATTTTTTAGTGACATAGTTCTAAATTATGGAATATAAATATGTAATAAAGATTTAAGTGATTTATTAAAGAAGCCTGAAATGTGACTTATTTTTTATTTAAATTGTAAAAAATACCACATTTTGATCCAATGTATTAAAAAAATATGTTAATCGATTTTAATTTTTTTTTCTTTTCTTTTGAAGATTGAACCTTTATTTATATTAGCCACTCAACAAAAGTACCGACTTTTTGCTAAAAATCTTATAAAATTACGTTTTCTGAGAGGTTATTTTTTATAACTTTTTAATTCAATATTGTTCCAAATCCCATATATACTTTGTAAAAAACTCATTTTATAAAAATATAATTAACCAGCGTTACCTTTGCTTATAATTTCCATCATAAAAAATGATTCCGCATGTCTTTTTACAATATGATTTTCAATGGAAATAAAGTTTGCTAAATTTTTAAGCTATTTGTTACGTTTGTTTCTTAATAAAAGCGAATGCGTTATTTTTAAAATATTATGGCCGTTTTAAAAAATGCTAATATGCTAACAAAATTGGTTAAAAAGAAAATAGGGGCAAAAATTAGAAATCGGTTTCAAATCCGAATAGGATTGATAATAGATCAGGAAAATCTGTTTTGCATTTAGTGTATTTATTAATTTGATTTTAACTGTTTGTAATCCAAGAAACAAAAATATCTAAATATAATATGTTACCTGTTGTTTGTATTGGTTTCAATTTTGTTTTACCGTGTTGTGGGTCTTTATATGCACATGGTTTATAACTATGGACGAAAAGTGAGAATGGTAGAAAGTTTAAGTAATGAAAATAAACAGATTGTAAAAGAGTACAAGCAAGCGCCTGGTACGTTTCCTTGGCCAATAATTGGAAATTTGGAATTGTTAGCTAAGTATAAAGTTCCCTTTCAAGGATTTTCGGAGTTTTCAAAAGGATTTGGTGATATTTTTACACTGAGTCTTGGCAGGACACGCTGTTGTGTAGTTAATAACTTGCGGTTGATACGGGAAGTCTTTAACTAAAATGGAAACTTCTTCGGAGGTCTTCCACATTTTTAGCGATATCATACACTATTTAGAGAAGATCGTAATAACTGTAAGTGTTTTGCTATTTTCTTCAAATGATTGGTATTCAATTCGTATTACTTTTACTTATAAATTATTTTACTTTGACTTTACGGTTTGGCATTATGTGATTGGTCGACGCTACAGCAGAAACGCCGCAATCTTGCTCGTCGACATTGTTCGCCTAGAGCATCTTCATCATACTTTTCGAAAATGTCAAACGTGGATTGCTTTGAAATCAGTGAACTTCTGGAAAAAATAAAAGAAGTATTTCCAGGTGAGGAGTTTGAAACTAAGCCCCTAATTAAACAAACCTGTAGAAATATATTTACGCACTACATGCGCTCAATTCATTTTGAGTATGATGATACAGAATTCCAAAAAACTCCTTAAGAAGTTGGAAAAAAGTCAACGAAACGTCGAGCAGATGTTATATACATCCACATTTTAAATAATATTGTTCTATTGATGCTTTAAAACATAAGCTGACCATAAAGTCAGCCTAAGGAAACCCCTAGTAACACCAAAAGAATTCATTCGTCAAAAATAAACTAGCAATCATGATTGTTAACTATTTTGATGAAATATTTTGGAAGATTAACCAAGGGTATACTTTAGACTTTTTGCTTTTCCGCTTTTTTGGCTGTCCCCTTTTTACAAAAACACAAAAACCATAGTTGGATAATCTTCTAAAATAAGTAAGTTTATATTAGAACATATTTTTTGTGAACGCGAACAAAACTAAGATGTAGATGAACCTGAGAGGGACTTTACCGATGCTCTTTTAAAGAGTTTGATTGAGGACAAGAATGTTTCGCGAGACACAAAAATTTATATGCTCTAGGATTTTATTGGTGGTCATTCGGCTATGGGGAATCTAGTTATGATGGCATTGGCCTACATTGTCAAATTGGAAAACAAATACAGTCTGAAGTTGATGATATATCTAGGAATGGTCAGAGAAAAATTTCTTTAAGTTCTACGTTATGATTCATCTCCTATTGTGCCACACGTAGCTACTGAAGACACTGTCGTTGCAGGATACAGAGTTACTACAGGAACTCTTGTGTTTATCAATAACTGCAAATTGAACACTAGTTCTGAATACTGGAGAAATCCCGACGAATTCAATCCTCTGCAATTTCTTGAAACTGTTGATGAAAAATAATATGAAAACAGCCTTAGCACGTGAACATGGCTTAAAACTTCTGCAGCAGTTATTATCGATTCTAAACGACGAAACTCAGAAGATTCTGACTCTGGTATAGAATACGATAGGGATCTCTTAGGTATAAGCTCATCACTATCCGGGTATTCACTTCTTAACCCATTATCTAAATCTCAAAATGTAACAAAACCAAAGCATTGGCGTCGTGAAGAAGTGAGACTTAAGAAAAATATAGCTCACTTTTTGCCTTTTAATATAGGCAAGCGCACTTGTATTGGGCAAAATCTTGCGCGAGGTTTTGGCTTTATTTTACTATCAAACATTCTTCAGCAATTTGTCAACCTTAAAAATAGTGCCAACATGTATCGCTTTGCCTACAAAAAACTTTTCCATTAGTTTTTAGTCCGCGCGTTATATAAAACAGAGCAAAAAAGATCAAAATTAATATTTTAAAATGTGTTGGGAGGGTGTAACAGGGATCTTTTTTTGAATTGGTCGTTGAAACTGGTCTGGATATTTCATAATCTTCATTATCCCTTATTTATAGCTTTTTATAGTCACAAAGGCTCAGTCATTCATTTTTATTATTTAATTTATATATTCCAAAGCTCAGAATTTCACTTTTATACAGTTTTCCAGATTTTCACAGTTTTCTTCTCAAAACAGTATTGAAAACTAAAATTTTCAAATATAAACTGAAAACTCCCAAACTAAATGTTTTTAAAGAAAACACAATTGTGTGAACATTTAAATTTCAAAAATAGCTCTGTGTTCTACAATTTTTTACAACTGTGATGAAAAGGAATTAAAGAGTAAAGAAATTCAAATAAAAATATTTTAAAATGTATCCATGTTCGTGTTCGTATTTGTATTAAAATCAAAATAATATAATGCTTTATTATTTCAAAAGGATAATATACAATTTGTCAATTTACAACGGTTTATAATTTTTGCTTTAAAGCGTACATGTGCAATTACATCTGACATAACCTCTGAGTGCTCATACCAGTTGAGTTTGTACACAATTTTCATAAATATATAAAGCGCTATATGCTTTTTAATGTTTTTTCAGCCAAACCACACTTTTGTTAATTTAAAACAGCTGATGTCATTTGCTTTGTCAGATGCAAATAGAACGCACTTTAATTGAAAAATTTTCATATGACTTTGCTTCTGTCAATGTCATCTGCCAATCTTTCATACGAAAGTATTTACAATGGGATATTTGACAAGTCAGATAAAAAATACATGTCGTCTAAAGTCAGCATAAGTTGTTTGCACTGCCGATTGTACCATTCTGTGTCTTCTTGTTAACAACATTGTTTATATATGGCATCATGTGATATCTTTGAACAAATGAATTCGTGATTGCCAAACAGCGTACAGACAAATTTATTCATTGATTTCTTTATTTTTGTGAAATAAATGTTGAATTAAATGTTTAAATAATAGAAATATTGTTATTTAACATAAAAGGTTAATATGTTTTCTTTTTGTTGTAGAACAATAACTTTAATTGTTGGCGTAAAATACTTGCAACTGCGGAACAGCTGACTCATTGTTTATTTATAAACAACAGAAAAATTATTGTCGTATTTAACCGACAGCAAATACTGTTAAAAAGTTACAGAGTAGGAAAATCGAGAACTTGCTTGTTAAATTTTTTGACAACCAAAGTGATCTTTTCGCGAGGTTTAGTCATTATTTTTACTATTTTTAGTTATGACCGAAAAGCACTATTTTTTCACCTAGAAACTTTATTTAATGTATGCGAAATTACAAGCTACTATTTTTATTTCATAGAGAGTTCCGTCTATATATATTTTTAAGTTTGATTCCGAAATTAGAACATTAAGTTTTAAATTGTTTAAACATTGTCTTTAATGCAAAGCTGAAATGCTTTTCTCATAAAAAACTAACAATTGGAGCTAGTTACGGGTTTTTTTGATTTCACGTGATGGTAGACATATGTATGTGTACATACATACACATGTTTTTGTAATTACCCTGCAGACAAAGTAAATGGTATGTAGTTGGAGCTATACTAGTTGCTTTTTGCTTCAGACTAGTTGCCTCTCTATCCCTTCTTCATATATTGAACTATCGATTTTAACATTAGGTTGTCATAGGAGACCAACAGTTTATTTGTATACAGTTATATCCCAGTTGGAATCCTAGTTATTGTAAACTAGTGTGCTTACTAGTTTTTTTATTAAGAGTTTTGTAACTCTTAAAAAAAATTTGGCTCAACCGGGGTACGAACACATATTCCTCATACTTTAAGACGAGCACTCTACCCACTGAGCCACATTCTACTTATTTTTTTAATAGCTAAAAATAGGTTTTATATAAAATCGTATACCTGAAAATGTTGTCCCTTTTTGACTAGTATCGTTACTAGTCTTTATACAACTAGTAATATGATTGTGCTTTTTATACTAGTATCGTTACTAGTCTCGATACAAATAGTAATATGATTTTTTTTTACCAGTAACGTTACTAGTCTTGTTACAACTAGTAATATGACTGTCGCTTTTTGACTACTAAATTACAACTAGTAATATGACTGTAATACAGTGTTACTAGTTGTAACTTTAGCTGCTGGGTACTATATAATTTAAATATATAAAAATGAATCTGTGTTTGTACACTTGTTTGTTTATTTATTCCTTATAGGAAGCCAAACGGTAGCACCGATCGTGCTGAAATTTTGGCACAGTCTTACTAACGATCGAAAAACTAAAATAGGCTAATTTCTTTTTTTTTTAATTTCGGGGGATAGGGTACCCCCTTTAGGGTTGCCAGCTGGGCTGGACTTGGCTGGATTGTCCAGCTTTTTTGATGCTAGAACTAAATTTGTCCAGCCAAATAGAAATTTTCGAAAAAATATCCATGTTATTTATTACTTTACATTTATAATTACACCATTAGTTAATACACAATAAGAACTTTTGAAAAAGTGTGTGTGTGTGTGAATTTGTGTGTCTGTGGCACCGTAGCTCCCAAACGGTTAGATCGATTTTAATTTAGTTCCTTTTGTTTGAAAAGTGCCTTGATCTAAAATCTAAACTATATTTGAGAAAAATCGGTTTTGAAGTTATCATCTATTTTCTCGGGGGTTTTAAAATATTTTAATTTAATGTTATTTATAATTAATTTTTAGTTTCTTTTTCAGCTGAAAAAATTAAAATTTTATTAAATTGTGTAAATTCTATGAATTTTAAAGAAGAATTAAAGCTACTACTTTTATTGTATTTTAGTCTTATAAATATGTATGTAAAACTATGCAATGGCCGATATATCGGAATCGCTGGTGTTTTCGTTGCCGATACAACGATATTTTTGTAAGATTTTTATGAGTAAACGTTAAGAGTATTCAGTTTTTCAATTGCTCAACCGTTTTCAATGCTTGTTTTTGCTGAACTCAACAGTAAGAGCTTATATCCCTCGTACAAAATGCAAAGTAGAGTTAACAACTTAAAAATAAAAAATGATGGAAAAGGTGGTTAATATTTTCTGTTGCTGCGAAAAGGATACAAAGTCCGTTAGCACAGCCCCTTCATTTAGTTGACACCCTTCAAAAACTATTAGAAAACACAACAAATTTATGGACAAAACTTAGGTGCTATTCAGATATTCCGTAACGCTCCAGAAATTTAAAACAAAACATTACTTTTTTAAATAACCTTATGCAATATGTGAATACCAAGTCAGACACTAAGGGGCTAGTGTCTGATTTGGTATTGGGTCTTAATGAAAGATTTCAGGGTTTGGTAATTTACTAAACGCATTTTTTATGCACAATGCTTGATCGTCGATAAAAAGAACGATTATTTCAGTTGCAGTCTACTATGTACTTCGATATCAAGAAATCGTCTTATTGTGTTACTTATTAAGGTCATGTATTATTATATTCCCCAATATTTATTTTTTGTGGGTTAAGCTAATCTCTATTCTTGCATTTCGTTGGTACTAATGCCAACTCATCAGTAGATCTTTAACCATCATGATTGAAAAAATGTATTAATATGTTTATAGGAAAAAATCCCAATTTCTAGTACTTTTTTTAATGTACAGCTTTTTGTTGCATTGTCAAGCTTTTTTAACCCCAATGTCCAGCTTTTTGCGAATATAGATCTGGCAACCCTATACCCCCATATAAATAATTTCTTAATTTCCCTATATCAGGACACCTATATTATTAGTGAATCTCTCCAAAACTGACGTGGGTCACCCCAAGTAAAATAAAAAATTTTGCAGGAATTGGTAGGGGAGGGGGTACCCCCATACAAAGTAATTATTAATTTTCCTATATCTTCAGAACTGTAATAGCGAAGTGCCTTAATTTGATGTGGGTAGCTTTTAGAACAAAGTAAAAGTTGCAACAAAATCTTGATTGCGTAGTATGGGGGAGGGGGTACCCCACAGTGAAGCTGTCTGAATTTGATGTTGGTAGCTCTTATACCAAGTTCATACGGGAACATAAACCACTTGGTTCGCTCTCTGAATCGCGATTGCGAGCCTTGGTGTTCAAACGATTGTACTTGTTTCATATTGCATGCAAATCACTCTACACTTTAAAATACGTTTCAGTATTTCTTATCATTTTTGTTTAAATGTATACTTATATGTATGTAAATTTATGTTCTTTTTATTTGTTCAATGTTTTTACATATTTAGTTTTTTCACACATTAATTTTTTTATTTTTCTTTGTTAACATTTTTTCACAGCTAGTTCAGATAAACTAGCGATAATTTGATATCAAAATTGGAGATGATAGTAAATTTTCGAGGTTCGCAGGTATATTGAAAATAAACCAAGATGGTTTGATCTCAAAATTTTGTATGGCGAAACAAGTAGATTCAATCATGATTGGGGGCGTGAACCGTGAATGAGAGAGAGAACCTCGATTATTGCTGTTCGTATGAACATGGTATTAGAATAAAGTAAAAGTTTCAACGAAATTTTGGACGTATAGTAGGGTTGAGGGCGTACCCCCATACAAAGTAATTATTAATTTTCCTATATCTTCAGAACTATAATAGTGAAGCTCTCTAAATTTGATATGGGTAGCTCTTAGAACAAATTAAAAGTTTCAACAAAATCTTGGACGTATAGTAGGGGGTACCCCAAACAAAGTAATTATTAATTTTCCTATATGTGTATAGCTCTTAGAACAAAGTAAAATTTCCAACAAAATCTTGGATATGAAAAAGCTTAACATTTAGAAAAAAAGCTTGACGCTACCTTTAACATAGTTAGAAACGTGCGAACTTTTGCGATAACTAAACCAGAAATATATACACAATCCTCCAAATCAAATAATCATCAAATAATACTTAAAAAAATGTAAAATTTATTTTAATACAAGTAGCACCTTTAATAAATCGTGGTTTTTATGGAATAACGAATTGCTGGTAGTATCAATGGTAAAGTTTAATGCACCATTAGATCAGCTTGAAAAGATCCCTTAAACGATGTATTTTTTATATGTTGTCTTGGGTGAAAATACGAAAATATGCAAAATACTACAAAAACAGACCTTATGTAGACACGGTCCAGCTCGCGGGCGGTCATTGATAGACCCCGCAAATGTTTTGGGAAACCTCATTAAAAAGACCGATCTTGAATTTGAGAGGCGTAACAAAAACACGTTTTTTATCTTCATACAAGTCGAGTCGCTCTAATGTACATGTATACAATGTATATATGTACATAGATCTTCCTCAATAAGTTATGTATTGTAAATTAATACTGAATCAGTTGTTGGAAAATGCATACAAACTTATTTGTTTTTTAAATTGGCCCCACTGTTCACAAGTCGATAAGAACAAATCTTTTGCACGTAATTTAGGCATCATTAACATATTACAGTTGGATTGATGGATTATTGTCGTCATGTTAGAATACACGTCACGTTATTCATAGTAAAATAACGACGTACTTTGTAATAAATTATTTAATTTTAAAATCTCAATTTTGTATAATATGTACATATTTGCCATTTTGTTTTTTGGTTTTCTCGTTTGTCTTTTTTGTGCGAGAAATAAGGTAGAATTTATTCATGCAAAGATGATTGGATATCAAAAAGCACAGGGTTTTATTAAGTCAGTATATGTTTTGCTGATCACTACACTCGAACAAATAGAACGTAGGAAACGTAAATAATGTAGCTTAACAGTCAGGTATAAAAGCATACGTATAGAACGAATAATACTCAGTTAACAAATTTTACTTTTCAAAATAACACACGCAACAAGTGAATTTAATAAAATAATTTATTTTGCATTTAATGTATTTATCAATTTCACTTTAACTGCTTGTAATTCAAGAAATAAAAATATCTAAATATAATATGTTACCTGTTGTTTGTATTGGTTTCAATTTTGTTTTACCGTGTTGTGGGTCTTTATATGCAAATGGTTTATAACTATGGACGAAAAGTGAGAATGGTAGAAAGTTTAAGTAATGAAAATAAACAGATTGTAAAAGAATACAAGCAAGCGCCTGGTCCGTTTCCTTGGAAAATAATTGGAAATTTGGAATTGTTAGCTAAGTATAAACTTCCCTTTCAAGGATTTTCGGAGTTTTCAAAAGGATTTGGTGATATTTTTACACTGAGTCTTGGCAGGACACGCTGTTGTGTTGTTAATAACTTGGGGTTGATACGGGAAGTCATTAACTAAAATGGAAAATTCTTCGGAGGTCTTCCACATTTTTAGCGATATCATAAACTATTTAGAGGAGATTGTAATAACTGTAAGTGTTTTGCTATTTTCTTCAAATGATTGGTATTCAATTTAAATAAATAAATACTTATAAATTATTTTACTTTGACTTTATAGGTTTGGCATTATGTGATTGGTCGACGCTATAGCGGAAACTCCGCAATCTTGCTCGTCGACATTGTTCGCCCAGAGCATCTTCATCATACTTTTCGAAAATGTCAAACGTAGGTTGCTTTGAAATCAGTGAACTTATGGAAAAAATAAAGGAAGAAATATTTCCAGGTGAGGAGTTTGAAAGTAAGCCCCTAATTCAGCAAACCTGTACAAATATGTCTACGCACTACATGCGTTCAATTCATTTTGAGTAGGATGATACAGAATTCCAAACGATTTTTAACTAGGCGTTTATGTTTTAATGCTGTTTATGTTTTAAAGCATCAATAAAAGAATGTTATTTAAAATGTTGATGTGTATAACATCTGCTTGAAGTTTCGTTGCCTTTTTTCCAACTTTTTCAGGAGCTTTTTTTATAATACTGACAAATTAAATAAATGTAATTAACACAATGAAAATTGATATGCTTGTGT
This sequence comes from Panzeria rudis, assembly GCA_956483635.1. NCBI lineage: Eukaryota > Metazoa > Arthropoda > Insecta > Diptera > Tachinidae > Panzeria > Panzeria rudis. Next base: position 51,916,964 of record OY101449.1, on the reverse strand, counting down.
GTGTGAAAACTTACTATTTAACTATGTTTCATAGTGTTTATAAAATTGTTTATATAATTAAAAATTGGACATCACGGCATAAGACAATTTTGTAAAATTAAAATAAAAAATAAAAAACTGGACATCACAACATAAGTCTGTAGTCAATAAAATAAAATTAAAATAAATAAATAAATTATCACGGCAGAACACAAATTATCACAGTTCAGGTTTCAGTTGTTTATCACAGATTAGTGATTTATTGTAAATTAATGTTGTCTTTGCCTACTTTTGTATTCATTGTTTGTTTGATCCGTTCTTGTATTCGTAGGCTTTCCAAAGTGTAACGTTTATTGTGTTTCATTTATCTGTCTATAAGAACGGACCAAACAAACAATGAATACAAAAGAAGGCAAAGACAACATTAATTTACAATATTCAATTGCTATACACTCTCACTAGTCTGTGATAAACAACTGAAACCTGAACTGTGATAATTTGCGTTCTGCCGTGATAATTTATTTATTTATTTATATTTTATTGACTACAAACTTATGTTGTGATGTCCAGTTTTTTAATTTTAGTTTATTAAAATTATCTTATGCCGTGATGTCCAGTTTTTAATTATATAAATAACATGAAAAATACCCCTAAAAATCAATGTCAATGTGTTTTTATAAACAATTAATATTCTACTGAATAAGTAAAATATTAATTTTGGGAAATAGTGCGATTATAAATTTAAAAAACATGAAAACTATTTAAATTGTAAGTTTTCTCACACACAAGCATGTATATTTTCATTGTATTAATTACATTTATTTAATTTGTCAGAAGTACAAAGAAAAAAACTCCTTAAGGAGTTGGAAAAAAGTCAACGAAACGTCGAGCAGATGTTATATACATCCACATTTTAAATAATACTGTTTTATTGATGCTTTAAAACATTAGCTGACCATAAAGTCAGCCTAAGGAAACCCCTAGTAACACCAAAAGAATTCATTAGTCAAAAATAAACTAGCAATCATGATTGTTAACTGTTTTGATGAAATATTTTGGAAGATTAACCAAGGGTATGCTTTAGGCTTGTTGCCTTTCCGCGTTTTTGGCTGTCCCCTTTTTACAAAAACCATAGTTGGATAATCTTCTAAAATAAGGAAGTTTATATTAGAACATATTATTTGTGAACGCGAACAAAACTAAGATTTAGATGAACCTGAGATTGACTTTACCGATGCTCTTTTAAAGAGTTTGATTGAGGACAAGAATGTTTCGCGAGACACAAAAATTTATATGCTCTAGGATTTTATTGGTGGTCATTCGGCTGTGGGGAATCTTTTTATGATGGCATTGGCCTACATTGCCAAAACCCTTTAATTGGAAAACAAATACAGTCTAAAGTTGATGATATATCTAGCAATGGTCAGAGAAAAATTTCTCTTCGTGATATGCACAGTATGCTATTTACAATGGCAACCATTTTTTAAGTTCTACGTTATGCTTCATCTCCTATTGTACCACACGTAGCTACTAAAGACACTGTCGGTGCATGATACAGAGTTACTGCAGGAACTCTTGTGTTTATCAATAACTGCAAATTGAGCACTAGTTCTGAATACTGGAAAAATCCCGACGAATTCAATCCTCTGCAATATCTTGAAACTGTGTATGAAAAAGAATATGAAAACAACCTTAGCGCGCGAACATGGCTTAAAACTTCTGCAGCAATTATTATCGATTCGAAACCACGAATCTCAGAAGCTTCTGACTCTGGTATACAATACGATAGGGATCTTTTAGCTATAAGCTTATCACTATCCGGGTGTTCACTTCTTAACACATTATCTAAATCTCAAAATATAACCAAACCAAAGCATTGGCGCCGTGAAGAAGTGAAACTTAAGAAAAATATACCTCACTTTTTGCCTTTTAGTATAGGCAAGCGAACTTGTATTGGGCAAAATCATGTGCGAGGCTGTGGCTTTATTTTACTATCAAACATTCTTCAGTAATATGATATTAGTTCTAAAGATTTTTCAACCATAAAAATAGTGCCAGCATGTGTCGCTTTGCCTACAAAAACTTTTCCATTAGTTTTCAATCCGCGCGTTATAAAACAGAGCAAAAAAGATCAAAACTAATAATTTAAAATGAGTTGGGAGCGGTAACAGGGATTTTTTTGATTGGTCGTTGAAACTGGTCTGGATATTTCATAATCTGGATATTTCATCATCTCAAAAGAATATTGAAAAATAAAATTTTCACATATAAACTAAAGACTCCAAAACTAAATGTTTTCAAAGAAATCACAATTGTGTAAACATTTAAATTTCAAAAATAGCTCTGTGTTCTACAATTTTTTACAACTTTGATGAAAAGGAATTAAAGAGTAAAGAAATTTAAATAAAAATATTTTAATTTAAATTAAAAATTTAAATAAAAATATTTTTATATATTTTTGAAAGCTACTTTTTTTTTAAAAAACTACTATTTTTAAAAAGCTATTTTCTAAAAAGGTACTTTTTCTATAAAGGTAGTTTTTTAAAAAGATACTTTTTCTAAAAAGGTATTTTTTTAAAAAGGTCCTTTTTTAAAAAGGTACTATTTTTTAAAAAGTTCTTTTTATTAAATGCTACTTTTTTAAATGGTATTTTTTTAAATGCTTTCTTTATGTAGTTTTTCTAAAAGTTACTTTTTCTCAAAAAGTACTTTTTTTAATTTAATTTTCTAAATAAGTACATTTTTAAAAAAGTATGTTTTTAAAAAAATTAGTTTAAAAAAATTAACCTTATAAAAAATTATTTTTTTTAAAAAGTACCTTTTAAATGCTATTTTTTTACAAAGTTACTTTTTTTAATAATGTCCTTTTTTAAAAGAATACTTTTTCTGAAAGTGTACTTTTTTTAAAATATGTAGTGCTCTAAAAAAATACATTTTTAAAAAAGTACGTTTTTAAGAAAAGGACTTTTTGTAAAAAGTACGATTTTAAAAACAGCAACTGTTTAAAAAATTACCTAAAAAATACTTTTTAAATTCTACTTTTTTTAAAAAGGTACTTTTTTATGTCCTTTTTTATAAAGGTACTTAAAAAACGTTTTAAAAAGGTAGTTTTTTAAAAGGGTAATTTACTAAAAATGCACTTTTTTTAAAAAGGTAATTATTTTAAAAAGGAACTTGTTTTAAAAAAAAGTACTTTCTTTTTAAAATGGTTCCTTTTTTAAAAAGGTACATGTTTTAAAAAGGTACTTTTTTTTAAAAAGGTACTTTATTAAAAAGGTAAATTTTTTAAAAAGGTTCTTTTTTAAAAAGATACTTTTTTTAAAAAGGTACAGTAAAATTCGCTTATAGCCCACTGCCTTATTTGCACGCTATTTGTCGACTACAACGCGAATTGGACTATATCTTGATTTTATATAAGCCAATTTTCGGCTTATATGCGAATCTCTATATAATTATTTCTTTTAACAGTAGAAAAATAAAACTAACGCTTAGAAATTACTTCCTTATCTACTCAATTCATAAATATTGCAATTAAGATTGCTAATATACAAATAATTTCTTCTTCAATGTAATTAATATTTTTATAAAATTATCATTAAAAAATCTATTATGTTTGACTTTTGAATTTTGGATTATATCTGCCCTAACTTGCATATATTTAAGATATTTCAAACCACATCTTGGTGGCGTATAAGCGAAAATGGACTATAGAGCTAATGGACCATATAAAAAATATTTTGCAGGTATTTATTTTGGAATATATCGCAAATTCTACTATAAACGGTGTGGCTTATAAATGAATTATACTGTACTTTTTTTAAAAAGGTACTTTTTTTAAAAAAGAACTTTTTTAAAAAGGTACTTTTTCTTAAAAAGGTACTCTTTTTAAAAAGGTACTCTTTTTGGAATGGTACTTTTTGTAAAAAGCTACTTTTTTTTAAAAAAGGTACTTGTTTTTAAAAGGTACATTTTTTTAAAAAGTAATTTTTTAAAAAGTACTTTTTTAAAAAGTAATTTTTTAAAAAGTACTTTTTTAAAAAGTTTTTCTTAAAAAATGTACTTTTTTTATTTTGCCAGGTACTTTTTTTAAAATGTACATTTAAAAAAAAACTTTTTTTAAAGACACCCTTAAAAATGTATTTTTTAACAAGGAAATTTTTTTTAAAAAGGTATTTAAAAAAATAAAAAATTAAAGGTACTTTATTTAAAAAGGCACTTTTTTGTAAAGGAGACTTTTTAAATAGGAACTTCTTTATTAATTTAAATCTACTTTTTTAAAAAGGTTTTTTTTTAAAAAGGTATTTTTTACGTAGCTCAAAATGTTACGTAGCTCAAAATGTTTTTTTTGTACTTCCTTTAATGTACTTTTTTATCTCAAAAAGGGGATTTTTTCAGGAGGTACTTAAATCTTCTTAAAAAAAGGGTAATTTTTTAAAAAGGTATTTTTCTTAAATTTAGTTTTTATAAAAGGTAGTTTTTTATAAAGTTACGTTTAAACAAAAATACGTTTAAAAAAATGCCTTTTTAAAAAATTACTTAAAAAGTAATTTTTGAATGCTATTTTTTAAAAAGGTAATTTTTTTAAAAAATACTTTATTTTAAAAGGGTACTTTTTCTGAAAATTTAGTTTTCTAAAAAAGTATCTTATTAAAAAGTACATTTTTAACAAAAGGGTACATTTTCTTAAAATGTACTTTTTTAAAAAATGTAGTTTTCTAAAAAAGTACCTTTTTAAAAAAGTACGTTTTTTAAAAAAAGGACGTATTTACAAAAAGTACGTTTTTAAAAATAGTTCCTTTTTAAAAAATTACTTTTTAAGAAACGTACTATTTAAATGCAACTTTTTTAAAAAGATACTTTTTAAAATGCAGTTTCTTTAAAAATATACTTTTTTTAGGAAGGTAAGTTTTTTAAAAAGGTACTTTTTTTAAAAAGGTACTCTTTTTAAAAAGGTACTTTTTTTAAAAAGGTAATTTTTTTAAAAACGCTACTTTTTTAAATATCTACCTTTTTAAAAAGGTCCTTTTCAAAAAAGGTACTTTTTTAATAAGGTATATTTTTAATAAAAGTACTTTTTTTAAAAAGGTACTCTTGTAAAAAGGTTTTTTTAAAGGTTTTTTTTAAAGGTGCTATTATAAAAAGCTACTTTTTTTAAAAAGCAACTTTTTTTGAAAAACCATTTTTTTAAAAGCAACTTTTTTTAAAAAACTATTGTTTTTAAAAAGCTACTTTTTTTAAAAAGCTATTTTTTTAAATGGTACTTTTTCTAAGAAGGTAATTTTTTAAAAAGGTACTTTTTCTAAAAAGCTATTTTTTAAAAAGGTACTTTTTTTAAAAAAGGTACCTATGTTTAAAATGAAACATATATTAAAATAGTATTTTTTTAAAAATTACTTTTTTAAAAGGTATTTATTTAAATGTACTTTTTAAGCAAGTAAACTTTTTTAAGAAATTACCTTTTTTTAAAAGATATTTATCTTAAAAAGGTAATTTTTTAAAAATTAGCTTTTTTAAAGTTATTTTTTAAAGGTGCTTTTTTAAAAAAGCTACCCCAGCAAAAATATCCGCCTACCGGAAGCAAGTTTGTAAGGGAGAGATTTCGGTACTCTCCCTTACCAACCTGCTTCGGTATTACATGATTTTTGTATGGGATGTCCCACTTGGTAGGTCTGGAGGCATGAGCTTCTTACTGCGCATCCTAGATGTATTAACCTGATGTATTTTTTATATGTATATAATTAAAAAATGTTTTTCTCTTTATATCACAATTTTACCACACTTGGATTAATTTTTTATTTGCCATTATTTTATGTTGTTTTTATATTTATTTATGTATTAAATGGTGCAAATGCAATTGGAAATTATATTACACTACAATTTACTTTTATTAAATACTTTTTGTTCGCGTATTGAATCAGGAATCGATCCCACGATCTCTGCATGATAGAACACTAACCACTAAGCTATCGAGGCACATTTATTTTCATACACAATTCAATGGAAGAATAAAAAAATTAATTACGAAGCAAAATCACACTCGCATCCATATTTGTACCCACGTAAGCGAGAGATGATGCACTATAAAATGTTTGAGTTGAATAAAAAACTTCGTGCTTAAAACACATGAAAAAACATAAATAGCCGACCAAATTCATCGTATGTGTGGTAAGTTTCTTCGCTCGCTTACGTTATTCCATCCTCGTAAGGCAGAGAGGATGCACTGTGTGCTTTTCCGCATCTCCGAAGCACTTCTTATTAATCTACCTGCTTCCTTGTACCAGATTTATTTTTCCTGGGTACATTTTGGAAAAGTAATTTTGAACAATGTATTTTTTAAAAGGTACATACCGAAAAACGACGGTTTTGTGCTTCATATTTCATTTATTACTTTTATTAGATGACAACACATCCTATCTACTTTTTTTTAAAAAAGTTCCTTTTCAAAAAAAGCTCTTTTTAATAAGGTATATTTTTAATTAAGGTACTTTTTTTTAAAAGATACTCTTGTAAAAATCTACTTTTTAAAAAAGGTACTTTTTAAAAAGGTTCTTTTTTTAAAAAGATACTTATATCGCACCTGTTCATCACACAACTCAAAATTTACAAGTTTTCAGTAGAGGCAAACAACTAATTGCGCCAATATAATGGAATTATTGTTATAAACAAATATACCGTTGTAAAGGAAACTCAATATTATTTCAATAAAATAATACAATACCAAAATTTTTAGAGTGGTTAGATATGGTAATCATACACTGTTTCCTTCAAAAAAGTGGAAAATAGAATTTTTTGAGTTGTGTTACGTTTGATGAACAGGTGCTATATGTAAAGCAACTTTTTTTTTAAACTACTATTTTTAAAAAGCTACTTTTTTTAAAAAGCTACTTTTTAAAAAGGTACTTTTTCTAAAAAGGTAGTTTTTTAAAAAGGTACTTTTTTAAAAAGGTCCTTTTTTAAAAATGTACTTTTTTTAAAAAAGGTACCTATTTTTAAAATGAAACATATTTTAAAAAAGTATTATTTTAAAAATTATTTATTTAAAAGGTATTTATTTAAATGTACTTTTTAAACAATAAACTTTTTAAAAAGTACCTTTTTAAAACAGATATTTTTCTTAAAAAGGTAATTTTTTAAAAAATTACTTACAAATTTATGGACAAAACTTAGGGGCTATTCAGATATTCCGTAACGCTCCAGTAATTTAAAACAAAACGTTACTTTTTTAAATAACCTTATGCAATATGTGAATACCCCCTTAGTTTCTGACTTGGTATTGGGTCTTAATGAAAGATTTCAGGGTTTGGTAATTTACTAAACGCATTTTTTATGCACAATGCTTGATCGTCGATAAAAATAACTATTATTTCAGTTGCAGTCTACTACAGTATAATTCGTTTATAAGCCACACCGCTTATAGTAGAATTAGCGATGTATTCCAAACTTTTAGTTTTTCTGTCATCTATAAGTAAAATACCTGCAAAATATTTTTTATTTAGTCCATTAGTCCTATAGTCCATTTTCGCTTATACGCCACCAAGATTTGGTTTGAACTATCTTAAATATATGAAAGTTATAGAAGATATAATCCAAAATGCAAACGTCAAAAGTAATATATTTTGTAATCATAACTTTATGAAAATATTACTCATATTGAAGTAAAAATTGTTTACAGTTTAGCAATCTTAATTGCAATATTTGTGAATTGAGTAAATAAGGAAGTAATTTCTTAACGTTAGTTTTATTTTTCTTTGTTAAAAGAAATAATTATATGGGGATTCGCATATAAGCCACAAACTGGCTTATATAAAAATCAAGATATAGTCCAATTCGCCTTATAGTCCAAAAAAGGGTGCAAATGAGGCAGTGGACTATAAGCGAATTTTACTGTACTTACATATTAGAAAATCGTCTTATTGTGTTACTTATTAAGGTCATGTATCTCTATATTCCGCAATATTTATTTTTTGTGGGTTAAGCTAATCTCTATTCCTGCATTTCGTTGGTACTAATGCCAACTCATCAGTAGATCTTTAACCATCATGATTGATAAATGTATTAATATGTTTATACGAAAAAATCCCAATTTCTAGTACTTTTTTTAATGTACAGCTTTTTGTTGCATTGTTAAGGTTTTTTAACCCCAATGTCCAGCTTTTTGCGAATATAGATCTGGCATCCCTATACCCCCATATAAATAATTTCTTAATTTCCCTATATCTGGACACCTATATTATTAGTGAATCTCTCCAAAACTGACGTGGGTCACTCGAACAAATCGAACGTAGGAAACGTAAATAATGTAGCTTAACAGTCAGGTATAAAAGCATACGTAGCTAACGAATAATACTCAGTTGACAAATTTTACTTTTCAAAATAACACACACAACAAGTGAATTTAATAAAATAATTTATTTTGCATTTAGTGTATTTATTAATTTCACTTTAACTGCTTGTAATCCAAGAAATAAAAATATCTAAATATAATATGTTATCTGTTGCTTGTATTGGTTTCTAATTTGTTTTACCGTGTTGTGGGTCTTTATGGCTTATAACTATGGACGAAAAGTGAGAATGGTAGAAAGTTTAAGTAATGAAAATAAACAGATTGTAAAAGAATACAAGCAAGCGCCTGGTCCGTTTCCTTGGCCAATAATTGGAAATTTGGAATTGTTAGCTAAGTATAAAGTTCCCTTTGAAGGATTTACAGAGTTTTCAAAAGAATTTGGTAATATTTTTACACTGAGTCTCTGCAGGACACGCTGTTGTGTAGTTAATAACTTGGGGTTGATACGGGAAGTCATTAACTAAAATGGAAAATTCTTCGGAGGTCTTCCACATTTTTAGCGATATCATAAACTATTTAGAGGAGATTGTAATAACTGTAAGTGTTTTTCTATTTTCTTTAAATGATTGGTATTCAATTTAAATAAATAAATACTTATAAATTATTTTACTTTGACTTTATAGGTTTGGCATTATTGGTTGACGCTATAGCGGAAACGCCGCAATCTTGCTCGTCGACATTGTTCGCCTAGAGCATCTTCATCATACTTTTCGAAAATGTCAAACGTGGGTGGCTTTGAAATCAGTTAACTTATGGAAAAAATATAGGAAGAAATATTTCCAGGTGAGGAGTTTGAAAGTAAGCCCCTAATTCAGCAAACCTGTACAAATATGTTTTCGCACTACATGCGTTCAATTCATTTTGAGTATGATGACACAGAATTCCAAATGATTTTTAATTAGGGGTTTATGTTTTAAAGCAGTTTATGTTTTAAAGCATCAATAAAACAATATTGTTTAAAATGTGGATGTGTATAACATCTGCTCGAAGTTTCGTTGTCTTTTTTCCAACTTCTTCAGGAGCTTCTTTTATAATTCTGACAAATTAAATAAATGTAATTAACACAATGAAAATAGATATGCTGCGATATGTAAAGCAACTTTTTTTTAAACTACTATTTTTAAAAAGCTACTATTTTTAAAAAGCTACTTTTTAAAAAGGTACTTTTTCTAAAAAGGTAGTTTTTTAAAAAGGTACTTTTTTTAAAAAGGTCCTTTTTTAAAAAGGTACTTTTTTTAAAAAAGGTACCTATTTTTAAAATGAAACATGTTTTAAAAAAGTATTATTTAAAAAATTACTTATTTAAAAGGTAAAGTAAACATTTTTTCGAAAAAGTACCTTTTTTAAAAACCAAACAAACAATGAATACAAAAGAAGGCAAAGACAACATTAATTTACAATATTCAATTGCTATACACTCTCACTAGTCTGTGATAAACAACTGAAACCTGAACTGTGATAATTTGCATTCTGCCGTGATAATTTATTTATTTATTTTAATTTTATTTTATTGACTACAAACTTATGTTGTGATGTCCAGTTTTTTTATTTGAATTTTATAAAATTATCTTATACCGTGATATCCAGTTTTTAATTATATAAACAACATGAAAAATACCCCTTAGTAATCAATGTCAATGTGTTTTTATAAACAATTAATATTCTACTGAACAAGTAAAATATTAGTTTTGGGAAATAGTGCGATTATAAATTTAAAAAAAATGAAAAATAGTTAAATAGCCAGTTTTCTCACACACAAGCATATATATTTTCATTGCATTAATTACATTTATTTAATTTGTCAGAATTACAAAGAAAAAAACTCCTTAAGAAGTTGGAAAAAAGTCAACGAAACGTCGAGCAGATGTTATATACATCCACTTTTTAAATAATATTGTTTTATTGATGCTTTAAAACATAAACTGACCATGCCTAAGGACACCCCTAGTAATACTAAAAGAATTCATTAGTCAAAAATAAAACTAGCAATCATGATTTTTAACTATTTTGATGAAATATTTTGGAAGATTAACCAAGGCTATGCTTTAGACTTGTTGCCTTTCTGCTTTTTTGGCTGTCCCCTTTTTACAAAAACACAAAAACCATAGTTGGATAATCTTCTAAAATAAGGAAGTTTATATTAGAACATATTATTTGTGAACGCGAACAAAACTAAGATTTAGATGAACCTGAGAGGGACTTTGCCCATGCTCTTTTAAAGAGTTTGATTGAGGACAAGAATGTTTCGCAAGACACAAAAATTTATATGCTCTAGGATTTTATTCGTGGTCATTCGGCTGTGGGGAATCTTTTTATGATGGCATTGGCCTACATTGCCAAAATCCTTTAATTGGAAAACAAATACAGTCTAAAGTTGATGATATATCTAGGAATGGTCAGAGAAAAATTTCTCTTCATGACATGGACAGTATGCCATTTACAATGGCAAGCAATTTTTAAGTTATACGTTATGCTTCATCTCCTATTGTACCACACGTAGCTACTGAAGACAATGTCGTTGCAGGATACAGAGTTACTGCAGGAACTCTTGTGTTTATCAATAACTGCAAATTGAACACTAGTTCTGAATACTGGAGAAATCCTGACGAATTCAATCCTCTGCGATTTCTTGAAACTGTTGATGAAAAATAATATGAAAACAGCCTTAGCGCGCGAACATGGCTTAAAACTTCTGCAGCAATTATTATCAATTCGAAACGACGAAACTCAGAAGGTTCTGACTCTGGTATAGAATACGATAGGGATCTCTTAGCTATAAGCTTATCACTATCCGGGTGTTCACTTCTTAACCCATTATCTAAATCTCAAAATATAACCAAACCAAAGCATTGGCGCCGTGAAGAAGTGAAACTTAAGAAAAATATAGCTCACTTTTTGCCTTTTAATATAGGCAAGCGCACTTGTATTGGGCAAAATCTTGTGCGAGCTTTTGGCTTTATTTTACTATCAAACATTCTTCAGGAATATGATATTAGTTCTAAAGATTTGTCAACCATAAAAATAGTGCCAGCATGTGTCGCTATGCCTACAAAAACTTTTCCATTAGTTTTCAATCCGCGCGTTATAAAACAGAGCAAAAAAGATCAAAACTAATAATTTAAAATGTGTTGGGAGCGTGTAACAGGGATTTTTTTAAATTGGTCGTTGAAACTGGTCTGGATATTTCATAATCTGGATATTTCATCATCTCAAAAGAATATTGAAAAATAAGATTTTCACATATAAACTGAAGACTCCAAAACTAAATGTTTTCAAAGAAATCACAATTGTGTGAACATTTAAATTTCAAAAATAGCTCTGTGTTCTATAATTTTTTACAACTTTGATGAAAAGGAATTAAAGAGTAAAGAAATTTAAATGAAAATATTTTAAAATGTATCCATGTTCGTGTTCGTATTTGTATTAAAATCAAAATAATAAAATGTTTTATTGTTTCAAAAGGAAAATATACAATTTGTCAATTTACAACGGTTTATAATTTTTGCTTTAAAGCGTACATGTGCAATTACATCTGACATAACCTCTGAGTGCTCATAACAGTTGAGTTTGTACACAATTTTCATAAATATATAAAGCGCTCTATGCTTTTCAATGTCTTTTCAGCCAAACCACACTTTTGTAAAATATTGCAATTAAGATTGCTAAAATACAAATAATTTCTACTTCAATGTAATTAATATTTTTATAAAATTATCATTAAAAAATCTATTACGTTTGACTTTTGCATTTTGGATTATATCTGCCATAATATATTTAAGATATTTCAAACAACATCTTGTTGGCGTATAAGCGAAAATGGACTATAGAACTAATGGACTACATAATAAATATTTTGCAGGTATTTTACTTACAGATGACAGAAAAATTAACATTTTGGAATATATCGCAAATTCCACCATAAGCGGTGTGGCTTATAAACGAATTATACTGTACTTTTTTTAAAAAGGTACTTTTATTTTAAAAGGTACTTTTTTTAAAAGGTACTTTTAAATAGGGACTTTTTTTAAAAAGGTACTTTTTTAAGAAGGTACTCTTTTTAAAATGGTACTCTTTGCAAAAACCTACTTTCTTAAAAAAGGAACTAGTTTTAAAAAGTTACTTTTTTAAAAAAGGTATTTTTTTTAAAAGGTACTTTTATTTACAAGTACTTTTTTGAAAAGTTTTTCTTAAAAAAGGTAATTTTTTATTTTGACAGGTACTTTTTTTAAAAAGGTACATTAAAAAAAAATTTTTTTTAAAAGACAGTTTTAAAAAGATGTTTTTTAAAAAGGAAATTTTTTTAAAAAGGTATAAAAAAAAATTTTTAAAGGTACTTTTTTGTAAAGGGGACTTTTTAAATAGGAACTTCTTTATTAATTTAAATCTACTTTTTTTAAAAAGGTTCTTTTTTTGAAAAGGTATTTTTTACGTAGCTCAAATGTTTACTTTTTTGTACTTTTTTAAATTTTCTGAAACATTTGGTTTTTTAAAAGGGTAATTTTTTTAAAAGGTCATTTTTTAAATTTAGTGTTTATAAAAGATAGTTTTTTAAAAAGTTACGTTTTAAAAAAAAAGTACGTTTAAAAAAATGCCTTTTTAAAAAATGGGTTTTTTTAAATGCAATTTTTTAAAAAAGGTATTTTTTTTTAAATACTTTATTTTAAAAGGGTACTTTTTCTGAAAATGTAGTTTTCTAAAAAAGTATCTTATTAAAAAAGTACATTTTTAACAAAAGGGTACATTTTCTTAAAATGTACTTTTTTAAAAAATGTAGTTTTCTAAAAAAGTAACTTTTTAAAAAATGTAGTTTTCTAAAAAAGTAACTTTTTAAAAAAGTATATTTTAAAAAAAGGACGTATTGACAAAAAGTACGTTTGTAAAAATAGTACCTTTTTAAAAAATTACTTTTTAAAAAACGTACTATTTAAGTGCTACCTTTTTAAAAAGATACTTTTTTAAATGAAGTTTCTTTAAATAGATACTTTTTTAAAGAAGGTAAGTTGTTTAAAAAGGTACTCTTTTTAAAAAGGTAATTTTTTTAAAAAGGTACTTTTTAAAAAGGTTCTTTTTTTAAAAAGATACTTATATCGCACCTGTTCATCACACAACTCAAAATTTACAAGTTTTCAGTAGAGGCAAACAACTAATTGCGCCAATATAATGGAATTATTGTTATAAACAAATATACCGTTGTAAAGGAAACTCAATATTATTTCAATAAAATAATACAATACCAAAATTTTTAGAGTGGTTAGATATGGTAATCATACACTGTTTCCTTCAAAAAAGTGGAAAATAGAATTTTTTGAGTTGTGTTACTTTTGATGAACAGGTGCGATATGTAAAGCAACTTTTTTTTTAAACTACTATTTTTAAAAAGCTACTTTTTTTAAAAAGCTACTTTTTAAAAAGGTACTTTTTCTAAAAAGGTAGTTTTTTAAAAAGGTACTTTTTTAAAAAGGTCCTTTTTTAAAAATGTACTTTTTTTAAAAAAGGTACCTATTTTTAAAATGAAACATATTTTAAAAAAGTATTATTTTAAAAATTACTTATTTAAAAGGTATTTATTTAAATGTACTTTTTAAACAATAAACTTTTTAAAAAGTACCTTTTTAAAACAGATATTTTTCTTAAAAAGGTAATTTTTTAAAAAATTACTTACAAATTTATGGACAAAACTTAGGGGCTATTCAGATATTCCGTAACGCTCCAGTAATTTAAAACAAAACGTTACTTTTTTAAATAACCTTATGCAATATGTGAATACCCCCTTAGTGTCTGACTTGGTATTGGGTCTTAATGAAAGATTTCAGGGTTTGGTAATTTACTAAACGCATTTTTTATGCACAATGCTTGATCGTCGATAAAAATAACTATTATTTCAGTTGCAGTCTACTACAGTATAATTCGTTTATAAGCCACACCGCTTATAGTAGAATTAGCGATGTATTCCAAACTTTTAGTTTTTCTGTCATCTATAAGTAAAATACCTGCAAAATATTTTTTATTTAGTCCATTAGTCCTATAGTCCATTTTCGCTTATACGCCACCAAGATTTGGTTTGAACTATCTTAAATATATGAAAGTTATAGAAGATATAATCCAAAATGCAAACGTCAAAAGTAATATATTTTGTAATCATAACTTTATGAAAATATTACTCATATTGAAGTAAAAATTGTTTACAGTTTAGCAATCTTAATTGCAATATTTGTGAATTGAGTAAATAAGGAAGTAATTTCTTAACGTTAGTTTTATTTTTCTTTGTTAAAAGAAATAATTATATGGGGATTCGCATATAAGCCACAAACTGGCTTATATAAAAATCAAGATATAGTCCAATTCGCCTTATAGTCCAAAAAAGGGTGCAAATGAGGCAGTGGACTATAAGCGAATTTTACTGTACTTACATATTAGAAAATCGTCTTATTGTGTTACTTATTAAGGTCATGTATCTCTATATTCCGCAATATTTATTTTTTGTGGGTTAAGCTAATCTCTATTCCTGCATTTCGTTGGTACTAATGCCAACTCATCAGTAGATCTTTAACCATCATGATTGATAAATGTATTAATATGTTTATACGAAAAAATCCCAATTTCTAGTACTTTTTTTAATGTACAGCTTTTTGTTGCATTGTTAAGGTTTTTTAACCCCAATGTCCAGCTTTTTGCGAATATAGATCTGGCATCCCTATACCCCCATATAAATAATTTCTTAATTTCCCTATATCTGGACACCTATATTATTAGTGAATCTCTCCAAAACTGACGTGGGTCACTCGAACAAATCGAACGTAGGAAACGTAAATAATGTAGCTTAACAGTCAGGTATAAAAGCATACGTAGCTAACGAATAATACTCAGTTGACAAATTTTACTTTTCAAAATAACACACACAACAAGTGAATTTAATAAAATAATTTATTTTGCATTTAGTGTATTTATTAATTTCACTTTAACTGCTTGTAATCCAAGAAATAAAAATATCTAAATATAATATGTTATCTGTTGCTTGTATTGGTTTCTAATTTGTTTTACCGTGTTGTGGGTCTTTATGGCTTATAACTATGGACGAAAAGTGAGAATGGTAGAAAGTTTAAGTAATGAAAATAAACAGATTGTAAAAGAATACAAGCAAGCGCCTGGTCCGTTTCCTTGGCCAATAATTGGAAATTTGGAATTGTTAGCTAAGTATAAAGTTCCCTTTGAAGGATTTACAGAGTTTTCAAAAGAATTTGGTAATATTTTTACACTGAGTCTCTGCAGGACACGCTGTTGTGTAGTTAATAACTTGGGGTTGATACGGGAAGTCATTAACTAAAATGGAAAATTCTTCGGAGGTCTTCCACATTTTTAGCGATATCATAAACTATTTAGAGGAGATTGTAATAACTGTAAGTGTTTTTCTATTTTCTTTAAATGATTGGTATTCAATTTAAATAAATAAATACTTATAAATTATTTTACTTTGACTTTATAGGTTTGGCATTATTGGTTGACGCTATAGCGGAAACGCCGCAATCTTGCTCGTCGACATTGTTCGCCTAGAGCATCTTCATCATACTTTTCGAAAATGTCAAACGTGGGTGGCTTTGAAATCAGTTAACTTATGGAAAAAATATAGGAAGAAATATTTCCAGGTGAGGAGTTTGAAAGTAAGCCCCTAATTCAGCAAACCTGTACAAATATGTTTTCGCACTACATGCGTTCAATTCATTTTGAGTATGATGACACAGAATTCCAAATGATTTTTAATTAGGGGTTTATGTTTTAAAGCAGTTTATGTTTTAAAGCATCAATAAAACAATATTGTTTAAAATGTGGATGTGTATAACATCTGCTCGAAGTTTCGTTGTCTTTTTTCCAACTTCTTCAGGAGCTTCTTTTATAATTCTGACAAATTAAATAAATGTAATTAACACAATGAAAATAGATATGCTGCGATATGTAAAGCAACTTTTTTTTAAACTACTATTTTTAAAAAGCTACTATTTTTAAAAAGCTACTTTTTAAAAAGGTACTTTTTCTAAAAAGGTAGTTTTTTAAAAAGGTACTTTTTTTAAAAAGGTCCTTTTTTAAAAAGGTACTTTTTTTAAAAAAGGTACCTATTTTTAAAATGAAACATGTTTTAAAAAAGTATTATTTAAAAAATTACTTATTTAAAAGGTAAAGTAAACATTTTTTCGAAAAAGTACCTTTTTTAAAAACCAAACAAACAATGAATACAAAAGAAGGCAAAGACAACATTAATTTACAATATTCAATTGCTATACACTCTCACTAGTCTGTGATAAACAACTGAAACCTGAACTGTGATAATTTGCATTCTGCCGTGATAATTTATTTATTTATTTTAATTTTATTTTATTGACTACAAACTTATGTTGTGATGTCCAGTTTTTTTATTTGAATTTTATAAAATTATCTTATACCGTGATATCCAGTTTTTAATTATATAAACAACATGAAAAATACCCCTTAGTAATCAATGTCAATGTGTTTTTATAAACAATTAATATTCTACTGAACAAGTAAAATATTAGTTTTGGGAAATAGTGCGATTATAAATTTAAAAAAAATGAAAAATAGTTAAATAGCCAGTTTTCTCACACACAAGCATATATATTTTCATTGCATTAATTACATTTATTTAATTTGTCAGAATTACAAAGAAAAAAACTCCTTAAGAAGTTGGAAAAAAGTCAACGAAACGTCGAGCAGATGTTATATACATCCACTTTTTAAATAATATTGTTTTATTGATGCTTTAAAACATAAACTGACCATGCCTAAGGACACCCCTAGTAATACTAAAAGAATTCATTAGTCAAAAATAAAACTAGCAATCATGATTTTTAACTATTTTGATGAAATATTTTGGAAGATTAACCAAGGCTATGCTTTAGACTTGTTGCCTTTCTGCTTTTTTGGCTGTCCCCTTTTTACAAAAACACAAAAACCATAGTTGGATAATCTTCTAAAATAAGGAAGTTTATATTAGAACATATTATTTGTGAACGCGAACAAAACTAAGATTTAGATGAACCTGAGAGGGACTTTGCCCATGCTCTTTTAAAGAGTTTGATTGAGGACAAGAATGTTTCGCAAGACACAAAAATTTATATGCTCTAGGATTTTATTCGTGGTCATTCGGCTGTGGGGAATCTTTTTATGATGGCATTGGCCTACATTGCCAAAACCCTTTAATTGGAAAACAAATACAGTCTAAAGTTGATGATATATCTAGGAATGGTCAGAGAAAAATTTCTCTTCATGACATGGACAGTATGCCATTTACAATGGCAAGCAATTTTTAAGTTATACGTTATGCTTCATCTCCTATTGTACCACACGTAGCTACTGAAGACAATGTCGTTGCAGGATACAGAGTTACTGCAGGAACTCTTGTGTTTATCAATAACTGCAAATTGAACACTAGTTCTGAATACTGGAGAAATCCTGACGAATTCAATCCTCTGCGATTTCTTGAAACTGTTGATGAAAAATAATATGAAAACAGCCTTAGCGCGCGAACATGGCTTAAAACTTCTGCAGCAATTATTATCAATTCGAAACGACGAAACTCAGAAGGTTCTGACTCTGGTATAGAATACGATAGGGATCTCTTAGCTATAAGCTTATCACTATCCGGGTGTTCACTTCTTAACCCATTATCTAAATCTCAAAATATAACCAAACCAAAGCATTGGCGCCGTGAAGAAGTGAAACTTAAGAAAAATATAGCTCACTTTTTGCCTTTTAATATAGGCAAGCGCACTTGTATTGGGCAAAATCTTGTGCGAGCTTTTGGCTTTATTTTACTATCAAACATTCTTCAGGAATATGATATTAGTTCTAAAGATTTGTCAACCATAAAAATAGTGCCAGCATGTGTCGCTATGCCTACAAAAACTTTTCCATTAGTTTTCAATCCGCGCGTTATAAAACAGAGCAAAAAAGATCAAAACTAATAATTTAAAATGTGTTGGGAGCGTGTAACAGGGATTTTTTTAAATTGGTCGTTGAAACTGGTCTGGATATTTCATAATCTGGATATTTCATCATCTCAAAAGAATATTGAAAAATAAGATTTTCACATATAAACTGAAGACTCCAAAACTAAATGTTTTCAAAGAAATCACAATTGTGTGAACATTTAAATTTCAAAAATAGCTCTGTGTTCTATAATTTTTTACAACTTTGATGAAAAGGAATTAAAGAGTAAAGAAATTTAAATGAAAATATTTTAAAATGTATCCATGTTCGTGTTCGTATTTGTATTAAAATCAAAATAATAAAATGTTTTATTGTTTCAAAAGGAAAATATACAATTTGTCAATTTACAACGGTTTATAATTTTTGCTTTAAAGCGTACATGTGCAATTACATCTGACATAACCTCTGAGTGCTCATAACAGTTGAGTTTGTACACAATTTTCACAAATATATAAAGCGCTCTATGCTTTTCAATGTCTTTTCAGCCAAACCACACTTTTGTAAAATATTGCAATTAAGATTGCTAAAATACAAATAATTTCTACTTCAATGTAATTAATATTTTTATAAAATTATCATTAAAAAATCTATTACGTTTGACTTTTGCATTTTGGATTATATCTGCCATAACATATTTAAGATATTTCAAACAACATCTTGTTGGCGTATAAGCGAAAATGGACTATAGAACTAATGGACTACATAATAAATATTTTGCAGGTATTTTACTTACAGATGACAGAAAAATTAACATTTTGGAATATATCGCAAATTCCACCATAAGCGGTGTGGCTTATAAACGAATTATACTGTACTTTTTTTAAAAAGGTACTTTTATTTTAAAAGGTACTTTTTTTAAAAGGTACTTTTAAATAGGGACTTTTTTTAAAAAGGTACTTTTTTAAGAAGGTACTCTTTTTAAAATGGTACTCTTTGCAAAAACCTACTTTCTTAAAAAAGGAACTAGTTTTAAAAAGTTACTTTTTTAAAAAAGGTATTTTTTTTAAAAGGTACTTTTATTTACAAGTACTTTTTTGAAAAGTTTTTCTTAAAAAAGGTAATTTTTTATTTTGACAGGTACTTTTTTTAAAAAGGTACATTAAAAAAAAATTTTTTTTAAAAGACAGTTTTAAAAAGATGTTTTTTAAAAAGGAAATTTTTTTAAAAAGGTATAAAAAAAAATTTTTAAAGGTACTTTTTTGTAAAGGGGACTTTTTAAATAGGAACTTCTTTATTAATTTAAATCTACTTTTTTTAAAAAGGTTCTTTTTTTGAAAAGGTATTTTTTACGTAGCTCAAATGTTTACTTTTTTGTACTTTTTTAAATTTTCTGAAACATTTGGTTTTTTAAAAGGGTAATTTTTTTAAAAGGTCATTTTTTAAATTTAGTGTTTATAAAAGATAGTTTTTTAAAAAGTTACGTTTTAAAAAAAAAGTACGTTTAAAAAAATGCCTTTTTAAAAAATGAGTTTTTTTAAATGCAATTTTTTAAAAAAGGTATTTTTTTTTAAATACTTTATTTTAAAAGGGTACTTTTTCTGAAAATGTAGTTTTCTAAAAAAGTATCTTATTAAAAAAGTACATTTTTAACAAAAGGGTACATTTTCTTAAAATGTACTTTTTTAAAAAATGTAGTTTTCTAAAAAAGTAACTTTTTAAAAAATGTAGTTTTCTAAAAAAGTAACTTTTTAAAAAAGTATATTTTAAAAAAAGGACGTATTGACAAAAAGTACGTTTGTAAAAATAGTACCTTTTTAAAAAATTACTTTTTAAAAAACGTACTATTTAAGTGCTACTTTTTTAAACGGATACTTTTTTAAATGAAGTTTCTTTAAATAGATACTTTTTTAAAGAAGGTAAGTTGTTTAAAAAGGTACTCTTTTTAAAAAGGTAATTTTTTTAAAAAGGTAATTTTTTAAAAAAGCTACTTTTTTTCAATATGTACTTTTTTTAAAAAGGTCCTTTTCAAAAAATTACTTTTTTAATAAGGTATATTATTAATAAAGGTACTTTTTTAAAAAGGTACTCTTGTAAAAGGGTATTTTTTTTAAAAGGTACTCTTGTAAATTGGTACTTTTTTAGAAAGGTATTTTGTAAAAAGGTACTTTTTTTAAAAAGCTACTTTTTTTAAAAAGCTTTTTTTTAAGCTACTATTTTTAAAAAGCTACTTTTTAAAAAGGTACTTTTTCTATAAAGGTAGTTTTTTAAAACGATACTTTTTCTAAAAAGGTATTTTTTTAAAAGGTACTGTTTTTTAAAAAAGTTCTTTTTTTTAAATGCTACTTTTTTTAAAGTGTTTTTTTTTTAATGCTTTTTTTTTTTTTAAAAGTTTTTATAAAAGTTACTTTTTTTCAAAAAATACTTTTTTAAATTTAATTTTCTAAATAAGTAAATTTTTAAAAAAGTATTTTTTGAAAAAATTAGTTTAAAAAAAATTAACCTTATAAAAAATAATTTTTTTAAAAAGTACCTTTTCAATGCTATGTTTTTAAAAAGTTACTTTTTTTAATAATGTCCTTTTTTAAAAGAGTAGTTTTTCTGAAAATGTACTTTTTTAAAATATGTAGTGCTCTAAAAAATACCTTTTTAAAAAAACACGTTTTTAAGAAAAGGATGTTTTCGAAAAAAGTAAGTTTTTAAAAACAGTACATTTAAAAAAAAATACTTAAAAAAGTAGATTTTAAATTCTACTTTTTTTAAAAAGGTGCTTTTTTATAAAGGTACTTAAAAAAACATTTTAAAAATGTAGTTTTTTAAAAAGGTACTTTACTAAAAATGCACTTTTTTAAAAAAGGTAATTTTTTAAAAAGGTACTTTTTTTACATAGGTACATGTTTTTTACAAAGGTACATGTTTTAAAAATGTACTTTTTTCAAAAAGGTACATTTTTTAAAAAGGATCTTATTTAAAAAAGTACTTTTTTTAAAAAGGAACTTTTTTTAAAATGGTACTTTTTTTTAAAAGGTACTTTTTTAAAAAGGTACTCTTTTTAAAAAGGTACTTTTTTTAAAAGGGTACTTTTTTTTAAAAAGGTACTCTTTTTAAAATGGTACTGTTTTTAAGATGGTACTCTTTTTAAAGGTACTTTCTTAAAAAATGTATTTTTTTTAAAAGGTACTTTTTTTAAAAAGGTACTTTTTTCAGAAAAGTACATTTGAATAAAACTTTTTTTAAAAAACACTTTTTTAAAATCGTTTTTTTTTCAAAGGATATATTTTTTAAAAAGGTATTTAAAAAAATTAAAAGGTACTTTATTTAAAAAGGTACTTTTTTGTAAAGGGGACTTTTTAAATAGGAACTTCTTTATTAATATAAATCTACTTTTTTAAAAAGGTTCTTTTTTTGAAAAGGTATTTTTTACGTAGCTCAAAACGTTACGTAGCTCAAAATGTTTACTTTTTTGTGCGTTTTTTTAAGTACATTTTTATTTGAAAAAGGAGATTTTTTCAATAGGTACTTAAATCTTCTTAAAAATTTGGTTTTTTAAAAGGGTAAATTTTTAAAGAGGTAATTTTTTAAATTTAGTTTTTATAAAAGGTAGTTTTTTAAAAAGATACGTTTAAAAAAAAAGTACGTTTAAAAAATGCCTTTTTAAAAAATGACTTAAAAAGTAATTTTTGAATGCTATTTTTTAAAAAACGTAATTTTAAAAAAAACTTTATTTTAAAAGGGTACTTTTTCTGAAAATGTAGTTTTCTAAAAAAGTATCTTATCAAAAAAGTAAATTTTTAACAAAAGGGTACATTTTCATAAAATGTACTTTTTGAAAAAATGTAGTTTTCTAAAAAAGTACCTTTTTAAAAAAGTACATTTTTCAAAAAAGTACGTTTTTATAATTAGTACTTTTTTAAAAAATTACTTTTTAAAAAACGTACTATTTAAATACTACTTTTTTAAAAAGATACTTTTTTTAAATGTAGTTTCTTTAAGTAGATACTTTTTTTAAGAAGGTAAATTGTTTAAAAAGGTACTTTTTTTAAAAAGCTACTGTTTTTAAAAATGTACTTTTTTTAAAAAGGTAATTTTTTAAAAAATCTACTTTTTTAAATATTTACTTTTTTTAAAAAGGGCCTTTTCAAAAAAAGGTATTTTTTTAATAAGGTATATTTTTAATAAAGGTCCTTTTTTTAAAAATGTTCCCTTGTAAAAACGTACTTTTCTAAAGAGGTATTTTTTAAAATGGTACTTTTTAAAATGGTACTTTTTTGAAAAAGCTACTTTTATAAAAACCTACTTTTTTTAAAAAGCTACTTTTTAAAAAAAGCAAATTTTTTTTGAAAAGCTACTTTTTTTAAAAACTACTATTTTTAAAAAGCTACTTTTTTTCAAAAGCTACTTTTTAAAAAGGTACTTTTACTAAAAAGGTAGTTTCTTAAAAAGGTATTTTTTCGAAAAAGGTATTTTTAAAAAAGGTCCTTATTTAAGGTCCTTATAAAAGGTACTTTTTTTAAAAAAGGTACCTATTTTTAAAATGAAACATATTTTAAAAAAGTATTATATAAAAAATTACTTTTTTAAAAGGTATTTATTTAAATGTACTTTTTAAACAAGTAAACTTTTTTAAAAAAGTACCTTTTTAAAAAGATTTTTATCTTAAAAAGGTAATTTTTTAAAAATTTACTTTTTTAAAGTTATTTTTTAAAGGTGCTTTTTTGAAAAGGCTACTTTCTGGAAAATGTACATTTTGGAAAAGTAATTTTGAACAATGTTTTTTCTTAAAAGGTACATACTGCAAAACGACGTTTTTGTGCTTCTTATTTCATTTATTACTTTTATTATATGACAAAACATCCCAACAGCTGTTGTTTACTACTGTTTGATCTTACAAAAACTTTGCAAGAACAAATATTTGTTTTCTCAAAAAAGAGGATAATATTTGCCTGTGAGTGGTCACACTTTGTTCACATTAGGCACATTTTTGTTTGGCGGCTAATAATTTTGTTTGCCACTGATCAGCTGTTTTGCTGTTTGCCTCTAATAAATATTTTATGGTCAGACTACGATAAAGAAATATTTGTCGTTTTTCGTCAAAAGTTTCCCCAATGTGACCGTACCTTTAGCTATGCTTGAAAAAAAGGCGGTCCAGCCATTTAGAAGTTATCACCACTTTTGAGCTGCATCCTCTTGAATTTGTTTGTCTGTGGCACCGTAGCACAGTGCTGTGTCCCATAGACAAAAAGAGAAAATGAAATTTGGGTCTTCTTTTTGGATGAAATTTATATTTTTGCAATAACAACAAACTAGCTTAATTGGACAAAAAAAATTGTTTCAGAAAAGACACATTCCCGCCTATTGTGAAAGGCGACGTCGACGTCACATCAACATGATAGTAAACAATTGTCCCTTGTCTACTCATTGTCGACCACAATTGACTGCTATTGACAGTCTGTTACTATTTTCTGAAGCTTATGAAATTGTTCCAGCATCTTAATATTAA
The DNA here is from genome assembly GCA_956483635.1 of Panzeria rudis. Taxonomy (NCBI): domain Eukaryota; kingdom Metazoa; phylum Arthropoda; class Insecta; order Diptera; family Tachinidae; genus Panzeria; species Panzeria rudis. The sequence continues at coordinate 51,893,205 of OY101449.1, read as the reverse complement.
TCAATTGTGGTCGACGAAGAGTAGACAAGTGAAAATTTTTCGATGTCGTGTTGATGTGACGTTGACGTCGCCTTTCACAATGGGGGGATTATATGGCCACCAGACGTCGGTAAAGTCAACAATTCTTTTTGGTAATTACAAATAAAAATCAATAATTTTTTTGGGGTTTACAAAAAAAATTTTTTAAAATCCATTTTTAAAGATATCTTTTATATTTTTTTGCTAAAATAACGTAAATATATGTGCTATAAAATAAAGTATCGAATTTGTATAAAATACTGCAATAAATATTTACAAGAGAGCATTGAAAAACCTACTTTCTTTGTTTCGCAATTAAAAAATACCAAAAGTTTAATAGAGTAGTAAAAAAAATATGTTAATTGATTATAATAACTTCCATTTATTTTTGAAGCTACTATACCTGTTTATAATATAATTTAGAAAAAATAACCGACTTTTTTTTTTTACACTTTACACTTTTATCACTTATGAAGATATAAAGATATGAAGATATATGAAGATATAAAATGTTCTAATTTTTTAGTGACATAGTTCTAAATTATGGAATATAAATATGTAATAAAGATTTAAGTGATTTATTAAAGAAGCCTGAAATGTGACTTATTTTTTATTTAAATTGTAAAAAATACCACATTTTGATCCAATGTATTAAAAAAATATGTTAATCGATTTTAATTTTTTTTTCTTTTCTTTTGAAGATTGAACCTTTATTTATATTAGCCACTCAACAAAAGTACCGACTTTTTGCTAAAAATCTTATAAAATTACGTTTTCTGAGAGGTTATTTTTTATAACTTTTTAATTCAATATTGTTCCAAATCCCATATATACTTTGTAAAAAACTCATTTTATAAAAATATAATTAACCAGCGTTACCTTTGCTTATAATTTCCATCATAAAAAATGATTCCGCATGTCTTTTTATAATATTGATTTTCAATGGAAATAAAAAGTTTGCTAAAGTTTTAAGCTATTTGTTACGTTTGTTTCTTAATAAAAGAGAATGCGTTATTTTTAAAATATTATGGCCGTTTTAAAAAAAAGCTAATATGCTAACAAAATTGGTTAAATAGAAAATAGGGGCAAAAATTAGAAATCAGTTTCAAATCCGAATAGGATTGATAATAGATCAGGAAAATCTGTTTTGCATTTAGTGTATTTATTAATTTGACTTTAACTGCTTGTAATCCAAGAAATAAAAATATCTAAATATAATATGTTACCTGTTGTTTGTAATGGTTTCAATTTTGTTTTACCGTGTTGTGGGTCTTTATATGCACATGGTTTATAACTATGGACGAAAAGTGAGAATGGTAGAAAGTTTAAGTAATGACAATAAACAGATTGTAAAAGAATACAAGCAAGCGCCTGGTCCATTTCCTTGGCAAATAATTGGAAATTTGGAATTGTTAGCTAAGTATAAAGTTCCCTTTCAAGGATTTTCGGAGTTTTCAAAAGGATTTGGTGATATTTTTACACTGAGTCTTGGCAGGACACGCTGTTGTGTAGTTAATAACTTGCGGTTGATACGGGAAGTCTTTAACTAAAATGGAAACTTCTTCGGAGGTCTTCCACATTTTTAGCAATATCATACACTATTTAGAGAAGATCGTAATAACTGTAAGTGTTTTGCTATTTTCTTCAAATGGTTGGTATTCAATTCGTATTACTTTTACTGATAAATTATTTTACTTTGACTTTACGGTTTGGGATCTAATATACTCTCATCCAGCCATGTTTCCGTAACACAAATTATATCCAGATGCGCATTCATAATAGTGGAATTCAGTTCGTCCAGTTTACAAGACCTGTTCGAAGGACACAGACTCTGAGCGTTTATGTGAGCTACCTTAAGGCCATGCACACCTGAAAATGCACGACCAATACACCCGTCACTAACTACTGGGCCCAAATTCATTCCAGTATTCAAAGGAAATCAAACAAATTGTTTGAAGGAGTCGCAGGGATGTCAGATAAGTGCAATTTAGGTATAATAAAAAATAAATATATTTATCATATCAAATAACTTCAGGACATATGACCAAATTAGCTAATAATCTAGTAAAAAAGTAATTATAAGCATTAGCGACGCAGTAAAGGCTAAGAGGTAGTGATTATAATCAGAGACACAAAACAGCCATTAATATTATTTTGCATTGAAAAAAGAAAAAATAACCAATGAGAAGAAGAAAAAAAAAGATTTCAATAAATCAACAAAACAACTTATAAACTTTTTAATTGAAAAAATAAAAGAAAAAAAATTTTTTCAATAAACCAACAAATATTTTCATTTCATTGCAAAAAATATAAGGCCATATCACAAAACAAACTACAATATTAATGCGGACACCACACTGTGTGAATAAAATTTGTTCAAAATGATTTTATTGATAGTAAAGCCACAGGAACATTCACAGTATGGTGTACACTACATTAATACCTATACAGCGCCGTAATGCGTAAGATTTAATTTGGTGTATAAACCAATAGAAAATAATAATATTATACATTACAGCCATACATAGGAATATTTAACGAATCTCATACTAACACATAGAGGCTTATAATTCAGCGCATTGTATAGAGTTGAGGGTTTTTTCACTGCCATCCGGAAACTTTAGCTTCACCATCGGAACATCTCTGTTAAGAAGTTTGAACCATGTAATTTTCCGTGCCTTCTTAAGTACACGGCAAAGCGATTGCAATTTATATGCAGCAGGAGTTAAGTTATCACCAAGGTATACCCTGGCCGAGACATCGCCACCAACGACATCGCTTAATTTTATCTTAGGGGATTTGAAGTACTCCTTCAGTAGAGCATCCCTGATAGCAACTCTGTTAGATTTAACTAGTACCGCATTGCCACCACGAATATAGCAGCACATATTAATATCCATCGAATCAACTTCTATATTATAATATTTTCCAATGGCCAGTATAGGCGTCATCAGACAATCAATGCCCTTAGGTAGGCCGGGTATTATTATGTCAGAGCGATTGAGCATACGCTGAACTTTGTTATCCTCCAACTCAAGTTCAGTATCTTCTGCATTGTTTTGTTCTCAACAGTTTTAATGCTATCTTTGCATTGTTCAATCCCTACTTTAACGTTTGCCAGAGATGCATTCAACTTTGAAGTAATGTCAGCTACCGAAGATTCCATGACCTCCTTTAGAGACTGCTGATCTTTTCGTAACTCTGCAGTAACGTTGGATATGTCGTTGGACAGTTTCTGTTCCATCCTTTCTAGACACTGCCTTAAATTAGTCCCATCACTACCTTTATCGCGACAAGCTGGACAAGTAAAACCAAGGCATGCATTTGCACCTAATATATCATACAATTCCCTAGGAATGTTTACACAGGCTATTCTGACAAACACCACATTTAGCAGCAGGCGCCATCTTTGTACTTGCTAGTTAATTTAGCAGGAATATGTTTAAAGTACGTATGTAAGTGTATATGTATGTATGTATGCACGGGTATAATTACAGTTGATCCCTGACAACTTTAGTTAGCCCCAGGCAGTTACGGTATTAATTAACCACCCTAATATGTTGTTAAAAGCAGTTTAATTTCCAAAGTATATGATCGGTGTAAATATCAATGTATGTAAATATGTATGAGCACAAGTGCAAAGTTGTTATAACCTACACATTTATTTTTCGTGGTATATAATAAAAATAAGTATGTATCCACTTGTATCAGCTGCACACTTGGCACTACGATTCACTTAATACTTTGTCAAAAATTACGGCTGAATTCCATCCACACAAGTTTCTTTAGTTCTGTTGTTAAATATCCAATCACACACCAAATATTAAAATTTTGCAAATTTGGTCAATCGCCGTCAAAAACACGTCTAACTACTCATAGAGATGCCAGATTTTTTTTTATTAACCTTAATCTAACCTTAAATCTCTTTGATTTAAAATTTTTCACTGTTAAAACAACTTTGTT